>JAUTXW010002756.1:0-486304 GCA_030620095.1 Kuschelorhynchus macadamiae | reverse complement strand
AAATCTAATTCTTAGATTCCACGGAAATGATATGGTTAACCACGGACGTGACAAAATATTTTTATTTGATATATTTGAAGAATACTACATTTTAATGTAGGGTATATAATATTATACAACATACTAAAAATAATTTAACTCTAAAATAAGATAAAAATATTGTTGATTAATTAGCCCTGGTTGCTAAGCAACAATGTTTCCATAACCGTCTTAGAATAAAATATTAGTGGAATGCGGAGTAATTTAAATGAAGAAACCAAAATACATTTAAAAAAGATATATTTGAATAATAGAGAACCAAATGCATACATATACAGAGCATTGAACTGAGTTACAAATTCTAAAATTATTCATAAGAATACATTGAAATAAAAAAAAAAAAAAAATGTGAAAACAAAAAAAAATACATTTTTGCGGTATGCAAAAATATATGTTAAAATAAGTTAACAAAAGAACTTAATTCGTTTATAAAAATATATTCATCTTTTTCGTCAAAATAGTCGGGAGGACTCAAAACTATTTTAATGTCTGACTCGTCTATGACCGAAATTTGTTTTTCGGGAAACTCAAAAGACTTACTACCAGTTTTCTTCATAAACTTTACAGTATATTCTTTGTGTAGGTCGACAGATAAAATACGAGCTACGTAATGACGGAAAATTTTCTTTCCCGACAATTTAACAACAATAAACATGTTTTTTGATATCTATGTTGTGAGAAATGTTTTTTAACGTCCGAGAGCCGGTATGTCTTCGCTCTTATCACTATCAGATCCGTAACGTCTTGATAACGTAAACGTTGGGGTAAAATGATAGACTGAGAAACGCCAACGTCTGTGTGGTTCTCTTCGGGATTATTTATGTAATTTGGATCACATTCATACCTAATTCTTCCTAAATGATAATGTGTGCAAACTGTTAAGCATTCTAAACAACTTAATCTTCTAGCAAATATCGTTTGCGGATTATTGATGGGGCTGAACTATTTGGTGTGAATTGTTCCTTTAAATGCAGGAATATTATTAGGAAGCAATTTATCCATGTCAAGGAAAGACTGATCGTCAATTGATGAAATTTGAATGCCTTTACAAGATTCTTGCAGCTCTGCAACTAATATTTCCAAACTTGACAAATATTTACCTCTGCCAACTAAGGCGGCATCTGCACTTCGTTTTAAGCATCCACCCACACCGTCTGGCGCGCCTTTGCCATGCCCAGCTTCACTGAAATGCCAAGTCGTATTTTCCACACCCAGTAACCTAGCTAGGTATGTAGATGCTAGATAAAACATAGACTTGTTGCGGTACTGTGTACTTGGTCCATGGCTTATGGATGTATGGATCGCTTATGGATGTATGGAATTTAGGTTATGAACATTTTGTTTCATCTTATTAAGTAAAGGTGTTAGATGCGCACAGATGGCAGCCGAGTCGTGTCTTAAACAATTTGAAAAAGTTCCGTACGCAATAGGTTTAATCTTTCAGCCATAATAAATCACGGACGTGTGAAGACCTATTTGTTTCTTTGAAGCTCAAATGCGAAGCTTGGATTTCAGAAGCATATTTAAGCACATAATTTTCTGAAAAGTCCATGTGGACTAAAACCTCAGTGTCTGATAAAGATTTTTTAACGGAATCTATTGCTGCATACTGGTGTTTAATATTAGAAACATGTAGCACGAATTTTCGTATAGAAGTTTTAAAAAGGTTTTACTATTTCTTCTGTAGAGCACTTGCAAGTTTCTTTAACAGTCTTTGCATATATTTTTTTCTTACCCTTAACTTCTATTTCTTCCTTTTTTATTAAGTATGATATAATATTCCTTCATGTTTATTATAAAGATTAAATGTTATGTATTTATTCTTGCAATTATGACAAGACCTTTCCAAACAGTTTTTATTTAGTAAATCGTTACAACACATTTTTAAGAACTGCATTCATCAATAATTTTGTTTTTCTTCAAGGCTTCTTCTAAAATATATTTGCATGCTGTTTACATAAGCAGGTATTTCTATCTTTATAATTGGGAGTTAACACCTAGAATGGCCGAAATTTGCAAAATGTTGCGTAGCTAATGTTTCTAAGTTGAGGGTGAGTGGCAATAAACTTTTTATGTAGATTTAACAAGGTATCGTTAAGTAATCTTTTTTGTCTGTTGTTTTTGTTTTGTTCTTGTTTCTTTTTTTCCAGCCGGAAGTCGACTATTCTCATTTTTTTCTAGAAACTTCTTTACTTTTACTTTTGCAATTAAAATCTTTTCTTCTATTGTTTTGTTACAGTTTCGTTTCTGAGATTTAAATGAAGTAAGCTTGCCCACATGAGTTAAAAATTTGTACTTTTTAATTATATCTTCATTAATCAATGATAAAAAATACCTTTTCTTTTTATTTGTCTTTTCTTTAGCAAAATTTTGCTTTACTTGCTGTTCGATGACCAGAGAAAAGTAGTTTTTTTCTAATATGCGAGGATACCGGATGTTTCTTTAACATAAATTTAACTTTTGAATTTGGGGTTTGTGTGTGTACTTGCAGTAGAATGTCGGTGATTTGCTCTACTTACCTGTTTTTTATATTTGTCGACGGATCTTCTAAGGCAGGCGATTAAATTCTCCATTTCTTTTACTCTTTTTCTCATTCTGTCTCGATTTTTCCTAGATATTCTTTTTCCTCTCTCCTGTGGAGTGGACGTCCGCGACCCACTTGAACCTGGCTGTTCCAGTATTGGGGGAATTGATTCGAGAAAGTTATTTTCATCCTCTTGAGTTTTTTCAGCAGCCTTTTTTCGTTGTCTGTAGCGCCTGGAACGTTCTTTCCATTCTTTTCGAATTTTTCTTTGATTTCTTTCACTTAAGTCTTGAATGCGAGACCGGCTCTTTTTTTTTGCGTTCTCGATCTTTTGCTTCTTCTTCAGCGTGGCGGGCTGGATCATTTCTTATTTTTTCTCTGGCTCTTCTCATGCTCATTTTCTTAACTTCCCTCCTTTCTAGCTCTCGTCTATTGTTCTCCTTGGTTTTGGCCATTCGGAATCTAAAATAATCAAAATAACTGTTTTAGAATAGAATAAAATGTTAGTTGTCGAAAGAATCACATCCGTGGATATTTTGTCACTTCCGTGGACAACAAGAATTCGCGGATATGATGCCCACGGACGTGATGACAAACACGTTGCCGGCAATCCACCTGCCACATTTTTGAGGTTAGAAATTGCTTTGCCAGTGAAATTTAATCAGATTTTTGTATATTAATTTTAGTAGGCTCCTAAAATCTAATTCTAAATGTATACTTGCTTTTTTAAAGGTCCATAGATATGACAAAACAAGTCGACGAAACATATTTCACTAAATAAATTTCTTTTTTATAAGCAAATTGCCGCTTAGAATACCGTAACATATACGTTTTACAACTCGAAGGTTTTTGGACTGCAGCGCCGCCTGGTAAACAATTACGATATTCTAATTTTCGCGCGAATTTTTAAATTTATAAAGCGGATTCATGGGCATGACGAATATTTTGTGACAAGTAATAAAACGGGTGGATTAATATATGAAAGTTTATTAAAGTACTTGAATGTTTAAGGCAAATAAAGGAACATAAGAATAATTTATTTACCTACAAAAAGTTAATATTATTTATATTATGATATTTAAAACCAAACTCTTAATACGCTTGACCACAGTTGTGTCTGTCCACGGACATGATAAATCACGTTCTGTGGATAACATAAAATTATAAAAAAAGAAACTTCAAATAAAAATAATATCAGCAGCAGGGTATATTTACTATTTAACAAAAGGAAAATCTTAAAAAACGACTGTTGATAATAAAAAGTGCCTGTGACCCACTTTCTGTCCATTTCATAAGAACTACTGCTACTAGACCAAGATCCCAGGGCCCCCAGACGTAACTTATTTTCTAAAAGACAAAATGTGAGGGATAGAGTAGTGTACCTATGTAATTTGAACGCATGCGTACCTGCTAAGTTGGGTAGCCGGTCGTTTCAAAGGTACCAGGTGAGAAAGGTAAGTAAAAATAGAACTCACTTTGTATATATGCTTTGCAGAATATTATTAAAAAATAAGATTCAACACTTCCCGTTGGCCATAACTTCCGCCAGATGCTTTAAAGCTCGTAAAAAAGTACATGAATTTTACTTATATTCTGACCCTTGATTTTTATATATGTTATTTACGAGACTATTTCAAAACTATATGTGATCAGCCAGACAAATCGTAAGGGCCAAACATCCCCCCAGACACAAAAAAAACTCTGTCGTGAGCGCGAGCGCGAGGATACTATGTTGCGTTTCAGAACGAGTGAGATATCTATGCGAACTCTTAAACTCATAGTCTTAAAAGTACAGAATTATATCAAGTAATTTAACTTGCAATTATTTACGTAAGAGCTAAAGTTTATTCACTGTATATAATTAGGAAATTGTAATTTGTAAAGCAATCAATTTCATCCAATAAAAATTTATTAGCAAAGGTTAAAAAAATATTTATTGGGACAATTTTTAAAATTAGAGTTTAATTATTATAGTTTAATTATAAATATTTATCAAAAAGTTATCATCGTTAGGATTATTAGAGATTTCATCATCAAGCCAATCATGATACTGGATATCCAAGTCATCATCGTTATCATTATCATCGGTATCATCTTCTGGAACAAACAAATATGAACTATTTGAAAAACAAAAGGTCAAAGTTAAATATCTGTTTCCTCCTGAAGTGATTCACTCACAAAACCCGGTAATTGGTCACCATCAAACGAGTTAGAATGGTACTGATTCCCATCCAATGTCTACCCATTGTTCTCAGGAGTGAAAATGCTTGGTTGCTTTTTATTAGTATTATTCCATATACTTGCAATGTAATTTGCTCGAAGAAATTGCTGGAAAAGCTCACTTTTGCGTGGTGGTAGATTGCTCGCATCAAATTTAAAAATTTTTGGGGTTGAATTCTTCATTCACATCAGAAACGGTGTAGCTATTTATAAACAGCTGAAGTCTCCCAGCATCCACGTCAAGTATTCCAATAACACTGTAAATGTCACAGATAAAAGTCTATATGCTGTTGAATATGCCTTGCTGTATATCATGATTTGTAAATGACTCTGGCTTGCCGAATTCCATAAACGCTTCCTGATACTCATATTTTTTCTTCAAAACATTAAATGGCCTTTATTTTCCTTTGTTAAAGAAAGCAGGATTATAGTCACATCCAGTGAGAGCATGAAATCCTGGTAAAGTTCTACACAACACAGTCCCAAGTGCTCGTAAATCTTCGTTAAGTCAATATATCTTTCTTATTCCCAGATCCTGTGAATATCCATACGTGTGAATCGTATCATTTTTTAAAATGATGCATATTACCCATTACATTTACAACTTTTTTGTTGCAATATCAGTGTTAGAACATCTAATTACAAAATTTGCCTGAGCATCGATATTACAAACATGATAAATAATTTTTGTGTCAGCTTCTTCATCCTCTGGACATCATAAATTATCATCTACACCCGTAACAGCTTGGTTATTATGAACGGTGTAAGAATGACATTGCCTGAAATTAATAAAAATCTGTTTATTGCGCCAATAAATGGTACCATCTCATCAGTACCCCAGTGTTGAATGAAAAAATCTACAAGAGCATGTTTGAAGCGCTATTCTTCAACTCTCACAAAATCAGATGGCCAATCTTGATCGGGTCCGATAATGTTGAAATCCAGCTGTGTACAGTCTTGTCGGAGAGATCTTTCGTAATGCTTAATAGGAGAAAAGTATTGATCGAAAATGACGTCGTATATTATCGCCTTCATTTGTGTTACGATTTGAAGAATCTTCTTTTCAATACTTTTAGGATTTAGGAACATGTCTCATCGTGGGTAGCAAGAACAAACCATTATTTAATAAAATATCCATTTGAGGAGGTGAATGGTGTTTTACGCCTTTTTCTAAAGATTTCATTAAAGTGGACTTTTGAGTTTTACAAATGGCACTGGGGTTATAGGATATGACCAAAATTTTGGTAATATCGACTTTACGATCAATAGATATGGCGTGCATACTGTTTTGTTTTTCTTTCTTTTTTTTTGAATAATCTAAAGTATAGTTTTCCAACAGTGTTTTTTTATACTTCTCTCGAACCTACTAATATCTTTTTCACATTCTTCCATACTTTACTATTTTTTCTTTGTTACAAAGAACACAAAAACATCTGTTTTAATTATTTGGATTTAACGTGTTCAAAAATTACAGTAGGAATAATATGTTATTTACATATAAATCGGCCACTGCCCATATCATATTATGTAGCATAGTAGTAGTAGTAGCATACAATAGCCTAAAGCTGACTATGAGTTTAAGAGGTGGAAATCAGTTCGCATAGATATCTCACTCGCGCTGAAACTGCTACATAGTATCCTCGGGCTCCCACTCACGGGGGGATGTTTGGCTCGTACGATTTATCTGGCTGATCACATATAGTTTTGAAATAGTCCCTTAAATAACATATATGAAAATCATGCCTCAGAATATAAGTAAAGTTCATTTATTTTTGTAAGAGCTTTAAAGCGTCTGGCGGAAGTTATGGCCGACGGGAAGTGACTGGCAGTGTTGAATATTATTTTTTAATAATGTTCTGCAAAGCATAAATAAAAATTAGCCTTACGAATTTAAGTTGTGAGTTCTCTTTTTACTTACCTTTCTCACCTGGCAACTGTGAAACTGCCGGCTACCCAACTTAGCAAGTACGCATGCGTTCAAAGTACATAGGAACACTACTCTATCCCTTACATTTTGTCTTACACAAAATAAGTTACATCTAGGGGCCCTAAGATCTTGCTCTATACAATTTTACAAGCAAAATTCTAGATGATTATTCGTATTACGAGTCATATTTGACAGAAGAATATAAAGAAACAAGAAATTTCAAAAAATATTGGCTTTGTTTATTAATAATTGTATTCCTCGGTACTGACTTTGCTATAATTTAGTAACTTCATCTTCAGCAACGTCTCACCACCGATTAGAATTCATTATTTTACTTCGAAATTATAAAATCACTAGGAATAAAATTATATTTGTCAAATATGATTCTCTACTTCGCTTAATAAGGTGATAAAAATATTGCGGCTTTAATAAAATGTAACTAAGGAAATATTAATTTTGACCACATTGAGTCAGGTGACAGATGAAATATATTCTTAGTGCAATTTTTAAATTTCATCACATCATATATGGAAAAAGCTCTGAAACCTAATCCTTAATAGACGATTGTTTCTGAGGTGGATGATGGTAAGAACTGAAATTTAAACTGAATTGGTGGTTGGGTTCTATTATTGGCTTTCTTTGGAACTAATGTTTCAAGAATTATTTTTTTATAAGGTTAAGATGATCTAAAAATATGGTTATTTTTGTTCTCAATGTAGTAGCATATTACAACATCATCGACTTATCTAAAATAACATTTATGTTGTAATAGAGCAAAAATTTTCTCAAAAGCTTTCTTAAATATATTCGTGGTCACTGGTTATAGTAGAGATTCCACGGGCGCCCTCGAGGTTTGCGGCCGTTTATGAAGCCAATTTCTTGAGCCCGTATGCACTTAGAGCTAAAAAGGTCTGACATTGGATTTTTATAGAAGTTTTTCTATAGTTACTAATCCCGTTTGTCATCAAAAAAAATCGTCGGGTCCATAAGGGCGCAAATTAAAATTTTCTAGTTAAGCGCATCATAAAATATTGGTATTAATTACGCACCATTCATTAAAAACTGGCAATATTTTCTATACAATTTATATTTTTTATAAATTTACAAAAATAAGGTTTAGCGTGGGCCCTTACGGGCTCCGAAAACACAAAAATGCTTTTTTCTCAGTTTGACTGGCCCTGAATTTTAATTATTTTTAAAGATTTTTGTGTTCACCGCGATATCTTGCAATATGTTGACGATACGAAAAAAACTTATTTTTAGTAAAATGTAGAGAAAGGTTTTTTTCTTTCTGATAGAGATTGTTGCATATTTTTAGAAAAAATAGTAAACCAAATATTTAAATAATTTTCTGAGTATGTCATTTTATAGCAAAATTCGCGGTGTTGCCGCTCGATCTTCGGCAAGCGTAATGCTTGAAGCTTCTTATGTAAATGAAATAACGTCGCTGGCATTTCCGTTCGCGTCTTTATTTTCCCTGCGCGAATATGGTGATACCTGGCGTTCGTATTGTCCATACATAAGCTTGGACTGGGCTATTTCCGTACTTGAATTGCGTTACCAGCCGTAAGTAAAAGTATATAACCATATACTAAATCATTTGATATATTGAAACTATATATCGATATATGCAATATATCGCAAGAAAAATATCGGTATATTGAATATATCGCTATATTTTTTATCCAGTGATTAATACGCAAATGTAACTGCCATTACATTCCTTGCGCCATTTGCGGGGTTCAGGTCAGCGTTTTGGCCATAGAAAACATAAAAATCTTTGTATCTCTTTGGTTTTACAGGGACTAAGCAAAAAATAAGAGTTGCAATAAATCTATAGGAATGTCACTAGCTGCCACCAGATTTGCTCCCCCTACCTTAACATCTTCACTCTTCATGACGTCAAACACAGCCTATATATAACAGAATGGGTTAATCGGTTGATACGCGGAGCCAGTCTAAGCGTGGGGCCCAGTGTTTTGCTCAAACCGGGCGTTTCTGCGACTTTTAGTTATACAAACTAAAAGTATATTGTTCTCTGCTAAAAACAGTAAAATAAGCAATAGATATATTTTATTTTCTCCTTTAAGAACACTATATATTATACTTATATGTATTACTACAAGCTAAACAAACATATCGATTTAGCAAATTAAAGGGGGGATTTATTATAAACAAATTTTAAGGTTAGGTTTTTATTCTTACTTTTAACTTAAACATATATGAAAAAGTCTGAAAGAAAAGTTTCTGGAATTTGAACTTTTAAAGTTTTAAATTAAAATTTAAAGTTTAAAATTTAATTATTGTTTTGACATTTTGGCAGATTTTCAATAACTTTTTAGATTTTTCTGAAAATTTCTCCGATTTAAAATATTGATATTATCGCAAATATAATTAATTATTTAGTTTACTATTTACTTTAAAAATGATGGAAAACTTCGATCATACAGAGGAAACTCGGCCCCGTATTTTTGTCAAGAATGATTTTTTTGTATTGTCAATATTTTTCAAGATATCGCGGGGTGAACACAAAAATCGTTGAAAAATAATTAAAATTCATCACCAGTCGAACTGAAAAAACGCATTTTTGTGTTTAAGGAACCCGTAAGGGCCCCTGTAAAATTTAATTTTCATAAATTTATAAAAAATATTATTTGTATAGAAAAGATTGTCAATTTTTACTGAATGGTGCGTAATTAATACCTACTATCTTATAGACCCGACGATTTTTTGACGACAAACTGGGTTAGAACCTCTAGGACACCTTCTGTAAAAAACCAGTGTCAAACCTGCTATAACAACATTAAAAACAAACAAAATATTTTGGTAAATAATTCCAATGTAACACGCTTTAAACCCATTAAAGATTACTTCTTCGTGAACGTTTCCCTTCTTCGTTTTCTTTTAATTGTAATAATAATTGAAATACGTTGTGTATGTAACCAGTATTAAGGCAATAAAATATCAGAGGCAAATTATTTAAATCATTGTTGTCTTCTTGCTTTCCAGTTATCCAGAAGTACTTCAAATTTGGCCGTTTTCGAGAGCTGTTCGCAGTATTAACAAAGTTAGGCAAAAATCAGGGTTTATGAGATGAGGTGTCTCTTGGCTACAAATTAAAACCATTAGGGCGCGTTCATTTAGATTTAAATTATTACTTATAATAATTTTGTTCCCTACTGAATCATATAAGGTACATTTGTAATCATCATTACCTCGTCTCAAAATATGAAATGCTTCTTTAATTGTCTTTTAATAACAAAAATATCTTTGGTCTGCTCATTTGAAGATTGAAGGTGCGGGTCGAATACGCATCTCACAAGACTAAAACTTTTCAGCGAGGTATCATTGTTGATTGTAATTTTGCTTATAATTTCTAGATGACTTTCTGGGGATTTTTTTTTCATGAGAATGTTTTTGAAATCTTAAAAAAATACTTAATCTTAAAAATTAAAACTACATTTAAAAGTTTTTCTTCCAAACCTTAATTTGGGAAAAATTCAAATAGAGAGATTCTATTATTTCCTTTTATAGATTTCCGACATTTAAAAACAAACGTATTTGAGTTATTTTTTTCACAGTATCGATAATTTGCTAATAATAGAATCAAATTAACTTACATCTTTTAATGGTTTTCAGTTACCCTGAAGTACAGCAAATTTGGCCGTTTTCTAGAGCTGTTCGCACCATCAACAGAATTAGACAAAGAACTGGTTTTATGCGAACACAATCCTAGTTAACGAAATCGGACTACTGGTTTCACTTATTTCCTTTTTTCTATTTTATTTTAATTTTAATATTAATTAAATTAGGTTTGTTCCTACTTAGGTCATAAACAACAATAATTCTTAATATATTTATGAGATTTATATAATTTTTGTTCTTGAGGAAAAACTTCTTTAGACACATGGATACATTGTCCAAATTCTTTGGAAGACCCGGGAGTTATTCAGTCAAGGCCTCGTGCCGTCTCATTTGTACTACTCGAGGCACTGAGCAATGGATATACAGCTTGTCAGCATATACTTTAATTTGCTAAGATTTTCCAAAAATGGATGACTATGTTTAAAATGTTTCGTTGTAGCGTTCCGCATTTTTATATATAATTTTTATGCACTGTGAAATCAGCACTGCGGTTAAGGATTTCTAGTAGGAACAAATTTATTATTTGAAATACCTAAGTGTATGCTTCTGACTCGTAGGATTTTTGTAAGAATTCAGCCACACTTGTGTCTAAATTCTATATCTGGTTCATTAATTGTAGTTGAATATGTATTATTTACCGTTTTATTTAAAATTCAAGTAACTCATTGAATTCTATTTGCGAGTCTACTGGACCCGTACAGCTAAAATTAATGAGCTGATAAATATTTTAAGTAAGCTAAACTAGGCAAAGGATTCTCAAAATGGGCTGGCAAGGTAGAAAATCCCAGTTTTTCTTACAAAATTGTCTATAGAATCTCGTAGATAAACTAAATATGTTTACGGTTCTTACATAGTTCTGGTTTTGAGAAATTTATTAGAAACGAAGGAAGGTACCAAATATAGCCGTACTGGGAACCTTGCGAACATTTAGAGAATTCTAATGTATTCCTATATTAAAAAAAAACAAAAATACATATTTTGTTTAAGTAGTCTTTAAAAAAAAATTAAATTACAACTCTTTCATTGAATTTTGTAAAATATTTCAGGTTGTATAAAATAATACCAAAGACCGAGCGTACTTCGAATAGACGGTTCATCAGATACAATTAAATTAACCACATCAACTATTCGTGTCGCAGTTTATTTAGAACGCGCGCAATAATATTCGGTGTTGCCTTGTTTAGGAATACAGTAAAAAAATTGTCCTTGCTTAGAACTTAACAGTAATAAACGATCTGATGTAGTACGTCCCGGACTGACAACTCTGGACGTTGTGCAAGACCAACAGCGTCAGCCTCGTGGATTCTACTACGCGAAAATACCATTTTGGAATCCATTTACTGTTAATTTATTTAACATTGGATTGAACGTCTATTTAAATTTAAAGTATCATCTGTCTTTGGTAACAGGAATACAGAGACCGACTTAAATTACCAATTTCTTCAATTTTTCTTTTTATAAATTTGCATACGCAATTTAATTGTTCTCGAATCCTGCTTTTGTATAGATATTTTGTTATTATCACCTTATACATTTATAATATAAATGATATAAATGTAATTATTTTTTGGTTTTCGAAAAGTTTTTCAAAATTCATCTCTATCTATATTTGTGACTTAGTTTGCGAAATTCTGTGAAATAGTATGAACTTAAATATAAGAGAAAGTAGTAGTAATGCTTATAATGTTTAGTTTGTGAATGATTTTACATTTTTTTTTTCGTTTTAAAAAACTAATTGAACAATCAAGGATACAATTTCATTACTTTTTTGGAAAAAAAATAATTAGATAACGTACACAATTAGCCATTTTAGTTACACTATATTTAAACACTTGTTATATAACTTCGGAAATAGTCGAAGTTTGTTTTCCTATGCTAAACTAAGGAGTTTAAAAAATGTTTTAAGCCATTGTGGTAAACATGAAATTCTTGTTGGATATCTATTCACTTAGAAAATATGTTTTATAGAAATAATATTAGAGAAATCTGAAAAATATGTTTTGAAATTGTTCCCAATTGCAATGCAATATGGTTCGTTCACTATATTTCTTCTTGTATTGTAAATAACAATAAAAGAGTAACTTTAAATTTAGATTGTACTGTAAAAATTTGGAGTTACGTTCCCGAATTCATGTGAATATGTTTTTGCTTTTTATATTCTTTCGTTTTTTTTTCCGCTTTAACTTTGCCCATACTTTCAGATTTGGTTTTGAATTTAGGATTATTTTAAATAAAGGTAACTACAGACAAATATTTAAATATTATTTACTGTAATATACCCAGGCATTTTCATTTGTTAACTTATATCCTCAAATCGTTCTGTTTCTCAATGGTTTTTTGAGAATATATTTTTGTTGTTCCTCTATTGGTATTGCCTTTTAAATATTATCACTATATCTCTGCTTAAAGCTAATTTAAACATATGTTAAGTGATTAATGTTTGAAAGGTCGAAGAGAAACATATCTCTGCTACAATTTTCTTCCATATTTCATTAAACTTTCTTTACTGTAATAAACTACTGATCAATTGCTAAGATTAACCGAATTTTTGGCATTTTTAAAGCCTAATATTTTTGACTTGGACAAAGCAAATTCAATCCATTTTTTTGCGTTGAATGGGTTATGTTATTACTTAAGCCTGAGCCAAAGTGGTTTTGTATTAAAACAACACCACGTATTACAGAGAGTTATAAAATATGGTGTAAAATTTCTAAAAATCTATAAACAAATTAATTTTTAGTAGGAATACTAAATATATGATCCTTTTACTCATCGATGGAGAACGGCTATATAGGGTTGCTGAAAAAATTAAACTAAAATTACTAAATTGGCCTACATAGGATTCTGCGCAGATCTGAGTCACCTAACCCAAACCCACGTAATGACCAATTTTAAAATGTTCAAGTTTATTATTTCATCAATCCCTTATGGCAAACAAATTTTTTTTTGTTCATAAATTAATGTTCTTAAACTGCAGAAAAACATACTAAGATTGGAGTCATTGAATATTTTTAAATTTTGCATCATATTATATAACAACCTGTAAATCAAATTGACACAATTTTTATGCAAATCCGTTTGGGGTTTAGTTTAAGTTATACAATAATCTCTTCACAGAAAAACTGCAATCCATTTGCTCAATCTGAAAGAGTGCTATGCCGTTTTAAATACAATAGCATAACTTTAATTATCTTTAGCAGTTGATCAGTAGTTAAGTTTAATGTATTATAGGACCTCTCCAAAAATAAGATTTTCTTAAATGTACATAGTTAAAATGAATAAAGAAAAAATATATTGTAATTTTTAAATTTTTATTTTTTAGTTAGGGAAGTAGCTACGAGTTAGAACATACATTTTCCTTTACATTATTCTAGGTGCTTTTATTTTGTTTCAAAATATAAAAGATGTCGATTATAAATGAAGTGTTTCATTTTTCTGTTGAGGTGTAATAGTTATTTTCATCCCAAAACCATGTTTCCTTAATAGTATTTTTTGTGGACGTCACTGGTAGGCAGAATTGGATATTTTTACATTGATCCAGTGTATCAGATTGATGGCTAATTTCTTTAAACGTTTATATCATGCATCCCTACGAAAGCAAAGTGAATGTTTAGATATATCTGACAAAGGTATTTAACATGTTTTATTGCATTTTGCCGGTATGTATTTTTGTTTAATCGATTATATTTTAGGTATAAAAGTAAAGAGGAAACATCTGGGTAAAATTTTGGCTAATGGATACTCGTATATAACTAGCTACTTCACCAATAACTCCCAGAGAAGGTAAGAAATGGGTTTTTATAAAGGCGTGTTCTCGCCACAACCTAGATCCTTCGCTGCGTGGACGGACTCTGTACATTTTACCGTGAACTGTGCGCCGTAATAGACACTGCCCTGGCTGCTAAATTTTTAAACCTATTAAACTTGTGAATTTCAGGGCATCTATTGCTTAGGAATCGCTGTATTAATTTAATTGGACTGAATATAAACAGAGTTTGTTTGTTTTCGGACAAACCACCTTGGCTAAATGGCTGCCAGTCATTCGGAAGGCTGCGGTTCAATCCCTGTGTCTTGTCATTTTTTTATTTATTTTTTTTTTCGTTTTCGATTCGTTTTTGGTAATCCCAGGTCAGGACCTATTTTTGTATTAATGAAAAAAGACATATCAATAAATGCAGCGATTCCTGACCAATAGAAGCCTTGACTCTTACACAAGTTCAGTAGGTTTAGAAATCATGCGCCCCAGCGTTAAGTTCGATGCAATCCACTGATTTTTAGATTTTCTACGGATCATCAAAACATGCTACGGCCTATTGACACGTTCTGTAGTTACGCATTTGTAAACGAGGCAGATAATTGCCCTATTTTTACAAAAAATATTTTTGTTAATACTATACTGCTTAGCCATGAAATCATAGAAAAAGAAAATGGTACCAGAAAACAACACACTTGCTTCTTGCAAATCATTATTTAGTTATATATTTCGATTCATTTTATTTGCTTTTATACCGTTGTCAAATTCTTTAAAACTATGGAAACATTATAGCATATTGGAGTGAATTTAAATTTTGGATTGTGTTGCTGCACATAATAACTGCAGTGTGACAAGCCCATGTGGGTCACCGACAGAAACTTCATTAGTCCAGTGAACGATCGGGATGTTCAGCCAAGACAAGATCCTGTCTTGTAATTGAACTTGAAAAATGCCCCAAGTAAAAGTAGGTTTTATTTTCGGTAAGATTATAGGAAACTACACTTTATCAATAAACAAAAAAGTAAGCTTTTTGAAACAGAAAAAAAAAATTAAATAAGAAAAAATAATGATTTTTCAATGTTACCGAAAATATAACATACTTTTGCTCGGGAGGACATCTTATTCTTCTTCGAGTCGACGCGTTTTAGACTTACTCCGATTTCCTCTTAAGTTCAATTTTATCCTGAAATTCTTAATGCGATTATTTTTGCAAGTAGGTTGGAGGTTGCCCGTTCGTATAAAACTTTTGAATATGACTTCACTTCAGTTTACCACATAATGTACTGTTTGTCTTTTTTACAATAATATATGACAGTTATTTGGTGACCGAAAATACATTTATAGACCAGTTTTAATAATATAGTAAATTTTATATTTATTTTAATTTTTATTGAATAATTGCTTATGCTATTCATTTATTAAATAAACATGTATAAAACTGACTTAAGAGTATTAACAAATGTATGTTGTCTGGACGCTCCACTTAAAACTCCCCAGACCCCTATTTTGTATATTTTCTGAGTTTCAGATGTATTGCTTAAGTTATTGTTATATCTGTTGACTGTTCAAAAAAGTTAGTGAAAGGAAATTATAACGTTCACAAACTTACTATTCTTGAATATTTGTTTACCACAACCTGTACATTAATTATTAGAAACTTATTTGAAGGAAAGATACTTAAAAAAGCTTTAAGTTTTTAATTTTCGCGGTATAACTTCGATGCTAATGGATTTAACAGGACATGTTCTCAGATAACTCTAAAACGTGTCGACTTTTCGACTTGGTATTAACCGACGAAGAAAAAAGTCCAAGCTTGAGATTTTTTCGTAAAGGAAAGTCTCTATTTTTTCACTTCCAACAAAGCTTATTAAGTTTATCTGTATGTTTATTAAAAAACTGTAGACCTCTTGATTTTCTGTTATAAAATTCAGAAAATGTTATAAAAGTTTTATATAGTTAGCTTTATTTTAACACTCATTTAAATGATTCACTATAATAACTTAGAAATAAAAACAAAACTTTTTATTGATTCATTGAAACAATAATCGGAATACTGGATTGGCTTACATTGTCTCTTCAGAATAGTTTCTGGACTGACGCTGTCCAGTCTACATCTTAAAACATTTAAAAGAATATGGTTTTTTTTATTAAACCAAAGAGAAAGAAAATCAGAAAAAAAGATACCAAAGCAATGTTAACAGTCAATAAAATGATTATTTTATATTTTATTGATATTTTAATACGAATACCGCGACTGCATATTCATTGCTGACATTTATAATCCTGATTAAACAACAGCAAAATTTCGTTATATTTCTTTATATACGACCGGGTCGTAAAGTACACTTTACGGCCCGCATTTGTCGGTCTTATGTGGTACTTTACGACTCGCCGCGCGCCGGGCTATAAAAGAATGCTATTGATGTTTTTGCTTTTTTAGATATTTAATTTTTCTGCATATGGATTTGTAGAGATATTTTACAATTATTTAGTGTCACTGAAGGCATATTGCAATGGTCAGACACAGTATTCTTAAAAATATTTTGTCGTACATAAAATTTTGTATGGCGCAAGAATCAATGACGGCCCTCACCATGGTTAAAGCCCTCCGCTCGGAGGGCCTCAATATCCATGCCGCGGGCTATAATTTCCTTCATTACGGACTTGGTACATAAAATAATTATTATAATATTGTTTGAACAAGCATAATATGCAGTTCTGGAGTAACAGAAATCCATTCTGAATGCAACAGAGGGACGTCCAAGTAAGTATAAAGAAAACGTGTAGGCGGATATTTTTGGTGGAGGACTTACTTGTCAATTTTTGAAAACAACTGAATTTTTATTTTTTACTGCATTTTACCTGAATACATTTTAAGTGGAAAATGCTTAAGTAGTGCAAATTTGTCGAAAATAGTAGAGATATATTTTCATTGTACCAATGGTATATCATGAATCAAAAATTAGAACTTTTTGTTATCCCCTAGTAAGTTTAAAAAAATATTAAAACAGAAACCACTTAAAATTAAATTCTACCAATACGCACTATCGCACTAGTGCACGATTATCGCGTAATCTTATTCTGATTGGTTTATTTCATCAATTAAAACATCAATTTATTGTTAGAATGTCTACTTTCACTGATTTATGAAATTCACTATTAAAGGTATTGAGAGACGATTTTGTATAGAATTTAAATTTAATAGGCGTTATACCGATTGTTTCTAGCAGTAAACTTTCGTCGTACTTTCATTGAAAGTGCCTACACACCGATGTGTGAAGATAATAATAATATTGCCTTGGTCTTTAGTCAAAATGGAAAGTAAAAAGGACTAAGAAAAAAGGACTATCGTTGTAATATCCGAAATTAAAGCCTTTTCAAGCCTTTTCAAAAAGTTATAAAATTTAAGGTACAGGGAGAGGTAAAACAATATTCAAGAAAAGTAAGTTTATAAACGTCATAATTTCCTTCCATAAAACTTTTTGGTCCACTTTGTATACATTTTTAATGGACCCGAGAATACACACAAGTAAGTATATCACTTGAACCTGTAGCTTGAAAAATAAGCAAAATAGGGACCAGGAGAATTTTAAGTCGCGGTCCCTATGGTGTTGCATCGGAATTGTGCTCGGTATTGTGGAATGTGGCCTCCGAATCTTTAAATCGTACAAATAAAAATTATACCACTTATGCTCATTTTAGCTAATACTCTGAATGCCATCAAATTTTAACTTAAAACAACTTGTAGATATGTACGGTGCAGTCTTTATATTAAATTAGGTTGCAAAGCTAGGGCAGTGCAAGACTGCAACACTCTCCAACTCAAATTGTTTGGAACACATAATCATTTACCTGTTTTCAACGAAGATAATGTTGCCAGCTTCTTGGTGGAATTAAGGAAGGCTATAGATTTAAAACGAACATTGAAGGATATTTATGACGAAATTTCTGCAAGGTATTTATATTTATAGTTTTTGATTTTAGTAAATATCTTGATTTTTGTTAAAAAAATATTCTTATGGTGCTTCTTCCAGTCACTTATGATTGATTATATGTTTGGATTTATAAGAGGTACTTAAAATTACAAAAAAAATACTAGGTATAATTTTTAGATTTAATTTTTTTTAGCGTTTATTTAACCGAGCGGACATATAGGAATGCTCGCCGGTACATCGGTGATGTCAAAATGATGGAGTCGCATAATTAAAAGTAGCTCATCAACATGTTCTTTCACCTCTTGCTTATTTATTAAGAGACTTATTACGTTACATATTCGTCAGGTTTTTTTAGCTTTTAAAAAATCTGTAAACTTCCTTTACCCCGGAACTTCTCTCGTTATGATTTTTTTTCCATTTGTTAGGAATAGTGAAGTGTGACCCAATTTAGTTCAGTACATAGTCACAGTATATATGTGTTACATATACTGCCTTTTCATTTTTATTTAATTTTTCTTTTCACTTTTTTGCAACAATAAAGTTGCGAAACATCGACAATTTAAAAAAGACTTGTTTTTTTCTTACTGGATCTTAACCCCAAATAATACATCAGTCTAACAAAATTTTTTGATCAAAATTTGAGGTCAATCGGGTAAGTAGTATTTAAGCTATGTCGCGAACTGACAGATAGACCGACAGACGGAGCGATGGAATTGATAAAATATGTTTTTAGTGTGGTCGCAATTTTCTTCCGCCGTTTTGAATTAGTAACACAGTTGTACTAGTTGATCCCTATACCACAATTAGTTATGGCACACGATTTGAAATCAATGCATTAAGTAGTGTTTTCAGGCTGAACTTTTAAATATTTTATTATACCGCCATTTTGTTCCGCCATCTTAGACTCGTACCAACATTTTACCAGTTGATTCCAACATAATACCTGATAATGCAAAATTGGAAATAAATTGAATAAGCAGATTTTTCATAATAATTTTCTTAACATTTCACTAGGCCATAATTGTTTTGCCATTTTGGATTTTTACCAAAAGATTACCTGGTCATCCCCATATGACCCTTAATTTTTTGTCAAAGTTTGAAGTCAATCGGGTAGTCTTTAAGCTACGCCGCGAAGTGAGAGACAGACAGACAGACCGACGGAATTGATAAAATATATTTTTTGGCATCTAGGGGCGCTAAAACGTAAAGATGTGTAATACCTGAAAGGGTGATTTTTTCACGATTACAAACATTTCATTTGGTTGCCATTTTGTTAGGCCATCTTGAATTAGTACTACTGTTTTACTAGTTGATCCCTATACCACAATTAGTTATGGAACACAATTTGAAATCAAACCATTAGGCAGTTTTTTCAGGCTAAATTTTCAAATATTTTATTAAGCCGCCATTTTGCTCCAACATCTTGGATTCGTACCAAAGTGTTCCAGTTGATTCCAATATAATACTTGATGTTTTTGCCAAATTTGAGATAAATTGGATGAGTAGCATTTTAATAATATTTTTTTTAACACATCTCTAGGCTGCCATTTTGTTTCGCCATATTAGATTTGTAACAAAATGTTAAAATTTATACGAAATCAATTGAAATTGCTCAAAAATCGGGGTACGATCAATTTACCACAAAACACATTTAAAGAAAATAGCATTATTTTTATTGACAGCTCCTCATATTCGTCCTCCTCGGGTCAACGTGGACGCGAATTATTCAACCCGACGCGACGCATTCAATTGGTCAATTGAATTGGTTTTCATTGGTTCCAAATGTCTAGGATGCATTTATTTTCTGCGGTATGGGCGATAACTGATAAAATTTAACACGATATTTTCATAGGCGCGTAAATTTTTTTATTCTTAAATTGCAAAGGGGTAAAAAGGATTAAATCTCGCTAATTTATTTCGTTCCATGGTGCCAGTTGTTTATTCCGTATTGGTTAAGAAATGCCATTTGCAGGGTCCGGGTGTAGATTTGAAATATTGGCAAAAATTAACTTTGGTTTAATGTTATTGTTTTTATTATCTATCTATACTAATATATAAAATCCTTAATTAACTCACTGATTAAACACGCTCCTCCTCTAACCGTTTTACATAAGAAGCTGAATTTTGGCACACAGATTGATTTCCCGATGTAGAAGTTCTATAAAAAGATATTTTTCGGAACTGAAATTCCAAGGGGGTGAAACCGCCCTCTTAAATATCACAATATTTTGTATCTAAAAAATGGTTAGTTTTTCTGCCTTATCAGATCTTGTTTTGTTTATTTATTTTATTTTAAAACTTCGAAACGGTTATACAGGGTGTTTTAAAAAATGGGTCGCTGATTAATCACGATCTTGCTCAAACGTTTGCCGTAAAAAACGGAATTTTAGTACACGGATCGACTGCAAGGTGTAGAGGTTCGGAAAGAAGGGATTTTTCAAAACTCAAGTTACAAGGTGATGAAAGCACTCCTTAAATAATACAATATATTTTATTTAAAAAACGGTTAGTTTTTGGAAAAACGCTTGAATAGGTGTTATTTATTTTTATTTTTTACAAATTTAAAGATATTTAAAAAATTAATACAGGGTGTTTAAAAAAATCGGGTCACTCTTGACATAAAATGCTGAATTTTGATATAGAGGTTAATTGTACGGTGTAAAGGTTTGACAAGACGGGGTTTTTCGAAACCTAAATTTCAAGGGGGTGAAACCGCCCCTTGAATATTAAAATCTTTTTTATTTACAAAACGGTTAGTTTTTGAAAAAAACGCTTGAATAAGGGCATTTTTGTATACGGCTTGACTATAGAGTGTGTAGAGGTTCGATAAGGTATGATTTTTTAAAAGGTTTGTAAGGGGATGAAACCGCTCCTTAAGTATTAAATTATTTTCTATTAAAAAAAACGCATAGGATTTCGGGTATTTTTTATTTTCATACCTTACATATTATAAGATTTTTTAAAAAATTGTACAGGGTGGTTCAATATTGGGCCATTGATTAATCACAATCCCACTCAGACCTCTTGACGTAAAAAGCTGAATGTTGGCACAGAAGTTGAATGTGAGATGTAAAGATTTGATAAAAGGGGATTTTACGAACCTCAAATTTCAAGGGGTAAAACCGCCCGGCCCATGCAATATTACACTTCTTATTATTTACAAAACGGTTAGTTTTAAACGTTCTTCAGTAAACTAGAGATATGTACATAATATTATTTATTTTAATACCACGAATTGTCTTTTTAAACATTATTTATTTTCTTTCTGCAATATACAAAAATCGGTAAAGTGGCTTTACCCGGAACTTTCCTCGTAACTAAATTGGTAATAAGTTTATAAACGTTAAATTATTCTTAATATGTGTCACTTTTCTTGATAAAGATAAGTATGTATACTCATATATGACCCATATATTTACTTTTTGATACAGGATTATTCACGGTGAATGTCCTATTAGAAGTATTTGGAGAACCAATAAACAGACTATCTTGAACATTTGGCTCTGGCCATAGGTAAACATCAACTCTATTTTTAAAATATTTTAAATTATGCGGTACTGCCGCTTCTAACTGAAACCGATATCAACATCCGTTTTCTAAATGGAAGGCCCTGTATATTATTGCAATTTTATATTGGCCTGAAAATTCTAAATATTTTTTTTTTGATGTTTGCTATACCTAAATTTAAATTTCGAGAAAATGGAGGATGAAAATTGACATTTTTAACGTTTTAAAGCTCTATAGCTCATAAACGACTTAATTTGCAACAAAATGGATTTCAATTTCCGATTTTGCTTTTTAGTTGGCTATGTCCTGATACCAATTTTAAATTTGACAGAAGCTGTCAAAATTTGACATTACCTGTCGAAGTTAAAATTGGTATCAGATGATAGGTAACTAAAAACTAAGACAGGAAAGTGCAATCCGTTTTGCTGTAAGTTGGGGCGTTTTGGAGTTACAAAGCTTTAAACAGTAAAACATATCAATTTTCAGGTGCCATTTTCTCAGTCAGTTGAATTTAGGTATAGGAAATACCATGCAAACGTGTTTAAAATGTTCAAGACATTACAAAAATGCAATAATATACAGGGCATTTTATTAAAAATAGATATTGCTATCGGTTTGGGTCAAAAGCGGCAACACCGCAAAATTTAAAATATTTTAAAAAGAGAGTTTATGTTCAATTATGTGTAGAGGCAAGGTTTGAAAGTACTGTTTTTATTGATTCTCCAGATAAATCTAATTGGACACTCACCGTGAATAACCCTGTATATATATATATATATATATATATATATATATATATATATATATATATATATATATATATATATATATATATATATATATATATATATATATATATATATATATATATATATATATATATATATATATATATATATATATATATATATATATATATATATATATATATATATATATATATATATATATATATATATATATATATATATATATATATATATATATATATATATATATATATATATATATATATAATATATATATATATATATATATATATATAACTTTATCGATGAGATCTAATATATATATACGTACATACATACATACATACATTAATTCATTTACCACCCCTATTTAAATGAAACTATGGCTAGGATAATCCAGTATAATTTTTTTTAAATATTTGTATTTGCTAATTTAAATTTATTTTAATATGTGTATTTTTCGGGTTAATAAAATTACATAAACATAAAACTTTTAAAAGTTCTGTGTTTTTGTAATGTTTAAATATTTTCACATATATTTTATTTTGTACTTTCCATATTTAGACTTGCCACCATAATATTGCATTGTCACTTGTTTATATAGGTGTACACTATACAAGACAAGATATTCAGCACCATAATATTGTATCGTCATCAAGTTTATATATATAGGGTCCTGCAGCTCACCTCCCGTCTTTTATTATACCTAAACCATTTATTTTAGAAAAAATATTTAAAAGCCACTATATGCTGTTGATTAGAGAGCACATTTTAAAAATATTCTTGATTATACAGGGTGTTACAAAAAATAGTGGCGCATAAGAGTTGTATTTTTTAAAATGGGACACCCTATATTTTTTTACATTTTTGGAACACTCTTTGCCTAGTCTACAGACTCCTAGAATATTATCTCTCTTTTTTTAATAGTTTCGGAGAAAAAAGGTAAAATCGAAGAAAAAAAAATTATAGTCTACATTTAAAATATTTATAAAAATTAGATAAAACATCTTAAAAGCTAAGGTAACCTAGTAGCTTACTGCAAAAGGTTTATAGTTATTCTGCTACGAGTATTTAAGTCTTACTTATACAGGGTGACCCAAATTCCATGTCAAACGTTGCAAAATAAAAAATTATTTTTCTCCATTTTTTCAAATGGAACACCCTATATATTTTTTTTCTGTCAGGTACAGAATTAACAGATCAACATTTTTTATTATTACACTTATCTCAAAATTCCTGAAGGTTTTTGAAATATTCTTAAAAAACTAATGTTGTACTTTGTTTTTCAGTACGATAATTGAATAAACTCACTAGTAATGTGGAAAAATGGAACACCCTATATATATTTTTTTTCTGTCCGATACAGAATTAACAGATCAACATTTATTATTATTACTTATCTCAAAATTCCTGAAGGTTTTTGAAATATTCTTAAAAAACTAATGTTGTACTTTGTTTTTCAGTACGATAATTGAATAACTTCACTAGTAATGTTCATACCTTCGCGATTATAAATATTAGATAGGTCAGCGTAGTTCTAGCTATGGGGAAAAACCTAAAATCCTAACATTTTTTCTAATTACGTTTGCTGCATAAAATTTAAATTACTGCCAAGAGTTAAGGCTCGACTTAAGGTGTAACAGCTTTATTTAACATTATTAACAAATATCTAATTATTGCTAAAATTAATTTTTACTTAGAACATATGTTCGATATGTCTTCCATTCTCTTCGAGGCATAAACGAAGACGGGTATGAAAAGATCTTCCTACTATTCTTAATACTTCGGGCGTAATACTTTGAAATGCGGTTCTAATCCGTTGCTGCATATTTTCGGGAGTTGTTGGAGGTTTGTTGTAAACAATTTCCTTAACGTAGCCTCATAGAAAAAAATCTAATTTCGTTAGATCAGGCGACCGGGGCGGCCACGCACTTGCTCCCTGTCTTCCAATCCATCGATCTGGAAAATTATTATTTAAATGATCCCTAACTGGCAACGAAAAATGTACTGGAGCACCATCTTGTTGCAACCACATTGTATTTCTCAGATTAACCGGCAAATTTTCGCACAAATTTGGCAAGTGATTTTCTAGGAAGTCGAGATACATGGCTCCAGTTAAATGTCCATTAAAAAAATGGGGACCAATAACATGTTCACCAATAATTCCCCCCCACACATTAACTGACCATCTGTGTTGTAGATCAAGCTGCCTAAAAATTCTTGGATTATGGTCGGCGTAGTAATGGTAGTTATGACGATTTACAAATCCATTCTTATGAAATGTGGCCTCATCAGAGAATAAAACTTTATCAAAAAAATCAAAGCTTAACCTAATTTTAGCTTGTGCCCAATTACAAAAGTCAACACGTTTCTCAAAATCTGCTGGAAGGAGTTCTTGGTGCAACTGAATATGATATGCATGAAATTTATGGCTCTTTAAAATTCGCTGAACAGTTCGTTCGCTTACTCCTACGGCATCCCCGACTGCTTTTTGGCTAACAGAAGGATTTTCCGTGACAGCTAATAGCACAGCTAATTCATTTTCTTCCGTTCGAACGGGCCTATTTCTAACTGGTCTTGTATAATTTACATTTCCCGTTGCCATAAATCTCTCTAATAAGTTCGTCATGCTCCTTCTGTCTGGGTGCCTTCGTTCTGGATAATTTTGCGCATAAATCCTACTGGCCAAAATGGCATTTCTATGCGATTCTCCTAACACAAAAACCATATCAACCAGTTCTTCGCGGGTGTACTCCATGACGATAGAACGTTCAAATAAAACTTCTAAACAGTGACGCAAACAAACGAAAAATGAACTACGTAGAAGGTAAAGACCACTATATGAAAAATCCGATAATTACTTCAATTTGTAAAACTTAAAAAACGAATAAGTAAATTGCCGATATGTTTTAGTTGTTTGACAGTTTCTAGACAATTTGTTTTTCATGGCCTACTTAAATTCTAGTTAATAATTTGGGCAACACTTGTCAATAATATTAAATAAAGGTTAAGGCCGTTTTACATGCTGCAAGTTTCTTGCAGCAAGGGGTTGCATCTGCAAGATATTGGGCGCAATTTGTCTTGCAGACTGTAAAGCGGCAGTTGTATTTCAATTGCAAGTGTCAGCGTATGCCTTTGTGCAAGTCTCTTGCAACTTGTAGGAAGACCTGCAGCATGTAAAACGTCTTTACGGCTTAACTCTTGGCAGTAATTCAAATTTTATGCGGTAAACGTAATTACAAAAAATGTTGGGATTTTAGGTTTTTTCCCATAGCTATAACTACGCTAACCTATTTATTATTCAAAATCGCGAAGGTGCTTACTTATGAACACTACTAGTGAGGTTATTCAATTACCGTACTGAAAAACAAAGTACAACATTAGTTTTTTAAGAATATTTCAAAAACCTTCAGGAATTTTGAGATAAGTGTAATAATAAAAAATGTTAATCTGTTAATTCTGTATCGGACAGAAAAAAAATATATATAGGGTGTTCCATTTTTCCACATTACTATTGAGTTTATTCAATTATCGTACTGAAAAACAAAGTACAACATTAGTTTTTTAAGAATATTTCAAAAACCTTCAGGAATTTTGAGATAAGTGTAATAATGAAAAATGTTGATCTGTTAATTCTGTACCGGACAGAAAAAAAATATATAGGGTGTTCCATTTGAAAAAATGGAGAAAAATAATTTTTTATTTTGCAACGTTTGACATGGAATTTGGGTCACCCTGTATAAGTAAGACTTATAATACTCATAGCAGAATAACTATAAACCTTTTGCAGTAAGCTACTAGGTTACCTTATCTTTTAAGATGTTTTATCTAATTTTTATAAATATTTTAAATGTAGACTATAATTTTTTTTTCTTCGATTTTACCTTTTTTCTCCAAAACTATTAAAAAAGAGAGATACTATTCTAGGAGTCTGTAGACTAGGTAAAGGGTGTTTCAAAAATGTAAAAAAATATAGGGTGTTCCATTTAAAAAAATTCAACTTTTATGCGCCACTATTTTTTGTAACACCCTGTATAATCAAGAATATTTTTAAAATGTGCTCTCTAATCAACAGCATATAGTGGCTTTTAAATATTTTTTCTAAAATAAATGGTTAAGGTATAATAAAAGACGGGAGGTGAGCTGCTGGACCCTGTATATATACCAAATTCCTAAATGAAAACTTTTTTGAAATTATTAGCAATATTTTGTAGGCACCCTGTGTAACATATTCATGATTGGACAACATATTGTTGTATTGTCATCTGGTTTATGTATATATACCAAATTTCAGTCACTTCCGATAAAAGGAACAGCTTCAAAATAAGTTGCAAGATTTGACCCAAATATTTTATGAGGGCGCCGTTTTGTTATGCTATCTTGGATTGGTATCAAAATGTTACTAGTTCATCCCCATTTCACAGTTAATTTTTCTGCAAAAATTTAGTTAAATTGGATAAGCAATTCAGCAATATTTTTTTAAACATTTAACTAGGCCGCAATTTTGTTCCGCTATATTGGATTTTTTCCAAAATATTACCAGGTCATGTCTATATGACTCTTAATTTTGGACCAAAATTTGCAGTCAATCAGATAAGTAGTTCTTTAGCTATGCCGCAGACAGACAGATTCGAGAAAATATCTTTTTCGGCATCTAAGAATCCTGAAACGTCAATATCTGAAAAAATCTCGGAGGGCGATTTTTTCACGATTACACACTTTCCTTTGAGGAAAATCTTATTAATTTCAAAAACTAATAATGATATATCAACTTTAAATTCTAAATAGGTAGATACAAAATCAACTTCGTATAATAGTTCTATAATTACTAACCCAACACGGTAAAATTTAAAAACCAAAATCTAATGAAATAGAAACACCAATCAAACCGACTAAACTCCTAATTTATTTTGCGTCGCATTAATATTCCGAACCGCTTCAGGGCAAAATCAGTGGAAACGATCGAATCGAAATCCAACTCAACGTATTTCGTCGAGAGTCTTCGAGGACTTAGGTTGGAAGCGTGGCAGACCAACGTTAAAGATAAATGAACATTTATGTCTTTAAAGCTAGTAGTTGTAAAATTCCAATTTAGCAATAAAAATTATATTCTTATTTTTCATTTTTACGGATACGTCTTCTAGAAACCTAAAATTACTGACATTTTCTCGTGATGAATTTATTATTACATTCGGAATTCTGAACAAGCGGCATATTGTGAGGAAACAGGAGCTCTCACTTAAAAGAGTTTTTTGTGAATTTTTATATATTTATTATATATGAAGATCTTCACATCCTCAGTTAAATTTATCGTAGGTGTAAATTGATCATATTGCCAAATTTAGAGATAGAAAGTGTTTCAGTTGGAAATTATTTATTTTAAATTTTTTGAGGTCCCGGGAAGTTTCAAAATGTTTTTATTGATTGCATAATAAGTTTTGACAAAATAAAATTTGCCAGGTCAAGGATTATTTAGTTAGGTATAAAAATATGTACACATTTTTTAATGGTAGTGTTTGCCGTAAGTACAGAAATGTTAAAAAATAAAAACGGCTCAATTTTGGATATTTTAGAGATCCCTTATAATATTCAAGTATTTAATTCCTCACGTGATCCGTAATTGAAATGACCTTACGACTACGAGTGCATGGGTTAAACATTTTATTTTTTTTCCGTTAGGTGTTCTAATTTTAGGATCGCATGTGAAATAAAATACCTAAGCTTTTAGAGAGTAATTTTCTTGTTGAAAAATTGCATTCAGTTAGTGATTTGATACCTTTTATATTTGAGACAATATCTCAGCTGGCATGGAAATTGGCAAGTAGAGACGGGGTGACTTTTGCCTCTCTCTGTTGCAGGGACACTGTATAATATTAACAATAAATTTATATTTGGAGTATGAATGGCGTACATATTTAGTTACAGAAAAATATCTAACTACTGTACATTATAAGCATTTTTGTTTAGGAGATATATTACCTCTTATAGTTTAAGTATGATTTTTTGAAACTCCCAGTACATTAACCTATCGGCTGATCCTCTATAAGAGGAAATATATGAAAAATGGTAACAACTTAATAAACTCAGAGAGTAAGCATCCCATTAATTGCCCTGTATGTCAACCATAATATTAACATTTATTTATTTATTGTAGCACTGAAATATGATTCACTCTTATAAGTTTTAAAAAGGCTCTACAATAAAATGTATAGCTACAGTAGGGAAGATTTAAATACATATTTACGTAGCACACTTCAATTTAGAATTAATGGCAAGAATTCTTGCATTCTCTTTTTTGGAAATCAGAGAATAATTTTATTGACTCAAATAGTTTTAATATGCACATTAATAATATACTTTTACCAATAGTCAATAAATCAGAATTTGGGCGAGTTACATGTATGGAAACTGATGACAGAAGTAATTCCCACGATAGCGATTTCAAGAACGGATGACGATTTGCTGATGCAGATTCCCATGCCCGAAGTTAACATACATTTAATCATTTTTATGTAATTCATTCTCATCTCTAAGCTCTTACTGTTAAGACATATTTTAGAAATAAAATTGTTTTTTAAAAAATAACTTTTAACTTCAAAGTATTTAAGTGGCGCGGTCGGTAAGATAGTGCGGTGGTCATAATTTCGAATGGTCCGGAAGAATTGCTGCTTGATGGTTTCAACCCTATCGCTAGGATAATTCAGTATAATCCATTGAACCTACAGTGAGTGCAAAGAAGAGGATCGGAAAGAGAGAAGAAATACATCATTGTAAGTGCTTTTCACTTTTGCCCCTCCTAAACCCCCTGTATAAGGATTTTTGGTTAGGGATAATTTTAGGAACAGTGCATCGAGCACATTAGGTTAAATTATCTGTCTATTGAAGACACTGAAAAGATTTTTTTTTTCATTTTTACTCTATATTTGTTTAAGAACAAAACATTTACAATAACGTTTTTATATTTTCATAAATAAAAGAGTGGTGTATCGTACGACAATATTCATATTAAATAAAATTATTGATATATGAACGATTTAGAATATTTAGTAAATAAGTTTAGTTCAATTAAATTAGATCTTGACAGAAGCCAAAAATTACCGAAAAAATGGAAGGCAGTGTTTCAGGACAACCCAAAGTAAATTGGGAAATTTTCAAAAGTAAAATAGAGAATATTAAGCCTTTTGATGGCGATAGTAATACTCTAAATAAATTTATTAAAAGATGCGACGATTTAGTTAACAAATATAAAGCAGTAAATGACTGCCATTTAAATGAACATATATTCGAATGTATCCAAGAGAAGCTAGTTGGCAGGGCAGAAGCCATGGTCGGCAATCGTGTCGAACTAGATTCTTGGGATATATTAAAATTAGCTCTAGTACAATGTTTTTCTGATCGCAGGGACTTAGATTGTTTAGTTCAAGAACTAACAAGAACAAGACCCTACAAGGGTGAACATTTAATTAATTTTTGTAGTAGGTTACAATTAATTAGAAGTAACGTAGTGCAACGAATAAGTAATGACGTAAATTTAAGGGTAGACAAAAAATTATGCCACATGAACTATTACGATAAAACCGCTTTAAATACTTTTATTGCAGGCTGTAGTGGTACATTAAAAAATAATATGCATCTAAAAAAACCCGCATCTTTAGAAGATGCAGTGGCATATGTTAGCGAATTTGAAAATTTTGAAAGACTACGGTGGTATAGCCAATAATGATAGAAATGTAAGAAATAATATTAATCAAACTATTAATATACCCAATCGTAAACAAAACATTTTTCATAATTTTCTCAGCACAAGTTTTAGTAGCCCAAATCTTAATTTTGTTCCCCAAAATATGCCAAATACACAAAATAGGAATTTTACACCTAAACCTGTCTGGTCTAACCAACCTATAAATATACAACCACGTCAAATTCCTCCGAGAAGATACCAAACTAACAGAGAAGTTTTTGGACCCCCTCAAAATGTGTTTAAGCCAAATCCAAATCAGGCTCAACAATTTCCGAAACCCACACCAATCTCAACCACTAGGAATCCAACTGCCATGAACAGGCGAAACCCGCCGAATCAAAATTTTTCAAATCAAAACTTTTTCAGGCCTGATTTTAATAACCAAAAACCAAATTTTGTCTTCGAGGAATTACACTCGAATGAATATTCCGACGACGGAGAGAATCATTACGACGAAATGTATAACAGTTATGCTGATAATTGTTATTTCGACCCCCAACACTATTATGATGACAATACCGAAACCCCAACATACGACAAGCATTTCGAAAGAAATGACAATCAAAAGCAGACCTACCAAGAAACCAAGGTAGACGACCTGCAAAATTTTCAGGACACAGGTCCGCACGACTCTCAAACTTGATAGAAATAAATATTTCCTCTAGCAACGCACTTCTATATGTACTAATTAATGAACCAAAAATTATTAATTGACACAGGAAGCTCGCGTTCTGTTCTAAAATCATCCACAGCGGAAAAATTTTACCCAAACTATATACCAAAGTAACAATAAAATAAAAACAGCAATCGGTGGCCAAACCACACGTTTTCAGGCTTCGATACAAGCTTTTGCGGTATTTAAAACAAAATATGTCATTGATTTCATATTGTTCGATTTTCATGATTATTTCGACGGCATTATAGGTTTACAAGATCTCATAAATATGAATTTAAATATCGATTTAGTAAATAAAAAATTAGTAGGCAAAAACATTGAAATACAATTCAAATATAGGCAACCGGAAGACGTGAATTTTTCGTTCTCGTTAATTCCGAATGAAAAAATAATTAAAAATATTCCAGTCACCATTTTCGAAGGAGATATTTTAACTAAAGCAGGCACAATCAATGGTTTTTTAATTCCTCAAATTTTGACCCACTCGAAAAACGGAATTGCCCCAATAGAAATTCAAAATAATTCCAACAAAACTAGTTCTGTGACATTAACAGAACCCATTCCCGTAGATTCCTTTCAAGATAACCAGTTCGAAATCTTTACTTTGAAAAACACCTAAAACTGCCAAAATTTTAAATCCCAATTTCAGAAATTAGACCTAGAAAATGCACTTCGTACAGACCTTATGAACAGCGAAGAAAAAGCTGCTTTCTTCAAATTGAGCAAAGAATTTCCAGACATTTTCTATAAACACGAAGATAAACTATCCTTTACTTCGAAAATCAAACACGAAATAAGGACAACAGATAATATTCCCGTCCACACGAAATCATATAGGTACCCCTATATGCATAAAGAAGAGATCCAACGTCAAATTAACGAAATGCTTGACAAAGGCATAATAAAACCTTCGTGTAGCCCCTGGTCTTCACCCATTTGGATTGTCCCGAAAAAGATTGACGCCTCTAGTAAGCACAAATGGCACATAGTTCAGGATTACCGTAAAATCAATTTCAATCAAAAAAGTATTGATTACCGCTATCCGATTCCTAATATAACGGACATACTCGATAAATTAGGTAGGGCACAATATTTTTCAACCCTGGACTTAGCGAGCGGATTCCACCAAATAGAGATGGAAGAAAGCGCCATAGAAAAGACCGCGTTCACGGTGAATAATGGGCATTATGAATACCTTCGAATGCCTTTCGGACTCAAAAACACACCCTCTATTTTCCAAAGGGTCATGGACGAAGTCCTTAAAGAAGTGCAAAATAAAATTTGTATGGTCTTCATGGACGATATTATAATATTTAGCACCGGTTTACAAGAACATATTCAAAATCTAAAATGAGTGTTCGCAAAACTACGCAAAGCAAACCTAAAAATTCAACTTGATAAATGCGAGTTTTTACGTAGAGAAGTTGAATTTCTCGGATATGTTGTAACGGCAGACGGAATTAAACCCAATAGTAAAAAGATTGCTGCTATTCAAAAATTCCCAATACCCAAACACGACGTGACATAAAATCATTTTTAGGCTTGTTAGGATACTACAGAAAATTTATTAAAAATTTCGCTAAAATAACTAAACCAATGATGCAATGTTTAAAAAAGCACGAAAAGGTCGAACACACTAAAGAATTTGTTGACTTTTTCAACACATGTAAAAGCCTTTTAATATCCGAACCTATTTTAGCCTAACCAGATTTTTCTCAGCCCTTCGAACTTACTACAGACGCGTCTCAATACGCAATTGGCACAATTTTGTCACAAAATGATCATCCTATTTGTTACGCATCTAGAACTCTTAACCCAGCAGAAATAAATTATTCCACTATAGAGAAAGAACTACTCGCTATACTTTGGAGAAGCAAATATTTTCGTCCTTATCTCTTTGGACACAAATTTACTATTTTTACTATTATACCATAAAATATAAAAAAGGCAAAAATAATCAAGCCGCAGATGCTCTCTTTCGTAATATCCCAGAATCAGATTTAAATGCACTCGAAACACTATCAACTATTAACAACCCTGGAGATATCGACAAATTGATCGAAGATTTTCTCAATAACCCTGACGATTTACCGCCAGTAGATCAATCAATCATTAACGAAATTTTACAACCTCATTTACCTGAAAATCCAAAAATAAAAACAATATCAGATGTGCAAATAAAGCTTCCAAGAAAACCCCCCGATAAAAACAATGAAGATGACCTAGAAACCGTGCATTCTTCTCAAGAAAACCCTATATTCGGAATTCCTATTTCTGAGAGATTCTTAAATACGTTTAAACGTCAAATAATAATAACAAATGGAGAGATCGATAAAATCAGATGTAAATTCGAAAAAGTTTTCGAAAATACTAGACTTTTTGTAACCATATCCAATAGGAATACCCAAAACGATATCATTAAACTCTTAAAAGAATTTATTGACCCTAAAACGGCATATGCTGTCTATTTTAGATCTTCGAAATTAGGCGAATTTTTCTCACTTTCAGTCACTTTACAAAACATTTTCAAAAATGCATCTTTCAAACTAGTCCAATGCTCGAAATTTTTAGAAGATATCGAAACATTAAATGAACAGAAAGAAAAACTCGAATTATACCATACAACAAAAACATGTCATAGAGGCATAAATCAAATGAAAGAATCTTTAACTTCCAAATTCTGTTGGCCCAATATGTCTCAGGACATAGAACATTTTGTTAATAACTGTGAAACATGTTTAAAAAATAAATATGATAGGAACCCACCAATAATAAAATCTAACCTTACACCCACCAGTTCAAAACCTCTTGAACACATACACATAGATACTTTTAAAATATCCAATGAATCATTTTTGACAATAATCGATACATTTTCGCGATACGGCCAAGCGTATCATTTAAGTAGTCTTACCGGACCGGCAGTAATCGAAAACGTCCTAAATTTTATTACTCAGCATGAATTACCTCTAAAATTACTACAGATTGCGGAACCGAATTTAAAAATAAAGAACTTGAAGATTTTTGTAAATTGTACAAAATAGAACTTCATTACACTACACCGAAAAATAGTAATTCAAATTCACCCGTGGAAAGATATCATTCTACCTTGATAGAGCATTATCGATGCTTAAAAGAAGAAAGTAAAAATTTCACTCCCGCTCAATTAATAAAAAGAGTAATCTTAGCCTATAATAATTCTATACACAGCTTTACCAAATATACGTCATTTGAAATAATGAAAGGACATATAAATAACACTAACCCTTTTGACCTTAATGATCACATAATCGTTTCAAATTATGTACAAAGTCATAAGGAAAATGCAAAAATTCTGTACGATAAAATTCAAAAGGTAAACGTCAACACTAAAGAAAAAATAATCTCGAAAATAAACGAAAATCGAAATGACCCCCCAGAATTCCCTGAGATTGACCCTGTATATATAAAAACTAAACTTAGAAATAAAGATTGTCCAAAATTCAAAAAATGTAATATAAAAACCAAACGCATGTTAAAGTTACAACCGACAAGGGTACTTACCATAAAAATATAGTAAGGAAACCTAGAATTAAAAATAAAACTTTTCGGGGAACAATGAAAAGGATATTGCCAAAACTGCTATTGACGTTCCTTCGCCTTCAGGAATCAATCAGTGACCTGAACGATTTCAAATAACCCACCTTAAAAATCCCATTCTCCCTATTCAATTAGGCGAAGCTAAACTTGTATATAATAAGCATACTTTAATTCATTACGTAGATTTAGAAACTATAATATTACAATTAGGAAACATAGAAAAGTATTTTGTAGTAATTAAGAAATATTATACAGAAAATGTAACTAATCCTATATCTTATCAGGGCTTATCCGAAAATGCTATTCTACGAACCGAATACTTTAACATAAGATAAACTTGAGAATTTACACCCACACATTAGACATAAAAGAGGTCACATAGACTTAATGGGAAAAGCGAATAAATGGCTATTCGGCACTTAAGATGCGGATGACGGCGAACGTTATGATAAGGCAATCAAAGTTTAGAGCAAAATCAGAAAAACATTATAACCGAGTTAAACTCTGAAATTTCTCTTTCTAAACAACTAATCAATAATTATAATAACACAATTTCGATCCTACAAACAAACCAAGAAAAATTAGAATATAGTTTAAAAATATTCAAGGAAACAACCGAAGGTAAAATTAACGATATAATCGAATATGTTAGTCTCCAAAGTGTAATTCATCAAATTAATTTAGACTGTCAAAATTTAATAAATTTTATTGACAACCTAGAAGATGCTATTATGTTGTATGAAACTAAATACGTTACATAATTCAATAATGTCTGTATCAGAAATTACAACAAATATTAAAAGAATTAAAAGTCATGTATAACATTAAAGAAATACCAAATTTCCGAGGTGTACTCTCGTATTATCAGTTTCTAAGCACTCAAGTCAGTTTTTCAAATAGAAGGGTAACTTTTGCTACTCATGTTCCTATAATTAGGCCCGAAAGCTTTACCTTCTATCACCTTTTTCCCGTTATCCAAAATTAACAAATGTTTGTCCCAAAATACCCTTACCTAGCACAAACGACAGAGAAAACTCAATGTAAAGAAACTGCCTGCCCCTTGCTACAAGAAACGTACTATTGTAACGAAGATTTCCACCCCCACGATAGTTGCACTCTCCAATTAATGCAAGGTTCCAAAATGGAGGAGAGCCAATTTCCGAGCAAATTACCCAGGACGAAGTACTTATTCTACCTGTGAAAGAAGAAAGAATATTTTCAAAATGCAAAACCGACCAATACATCGAAATTAACCATCCTATCCTACTGAAAATTCCGAAAACGTGCCAAATTCAAGTGAGAATCAAAACATTTATTATTGCCTGAAATTCCCATTCCAAAATTAAAGAGAAAAAACACTTTTCAAACTCCGAACCTTACGAAGATAAACTTTGAAGAAATTTACCGTCTTAAGGACATCGCAAATAGAATATCACCAATCAAAGAAAGAAAATCAATTGATACTTCTCCAATAATCAACATCCCTACAATAATAATAATCGCCATTTGTAAGGGATTAATTATATGGAAACGAAGAACACTGAAGAATTATATCGTTACCAATTTTCAAAGAAGAAATCCCAATGATCGAAGACTTGAAGAATCCAATGCCAATACTTCGCAATAGACTCCGTCATTTTCTCAGCTTAACGAGGGAGGAGTTACATGTATGAAAACTGCTGACAGAAGTAATTCCCACGATAGCGATTTTAAGAACGGATGACGATTTGCTGATGCAGATTCCCAGGCCCGAAGTTAACATACATTTAATCATTTTTATGTAATTCATTCTCATCTTTAAGCTCTTACTGTTAAGACATATTTTAGAAATAAAATTGTTTTTTAAAAAATAACTTTTAACTTCAAAATATTTAAGTGGCGTTTATTTTGATACAGACTTAACACTTAACAGTTATACATAATTTATTAACAAAAAAAATAGCATATATGCACTTAAAAAAATTTTATAATCTAAAAAAATAGTTTACGTTTAGTGCCTAAATACTATTTATGAAATACCGTCGTTTTATCTTTATTTTTTTGTGAATGTTTGTTTTACAGTATACAAAAAAATTAAGAACTCTTGTCTGCCCTTTTCATTTAATATATATACAGTTTAGAAATCACATAACTGCCTATTTAAATAATAATGGCATTTTGAACCTGAAAAATCGTAGAAAATATTATATTTATTCATTTTTATATACAATTAAAAAAAATAGGGAACCTCCGTATCTTAGCAAATATTTTAGTTCTTACGATCATAATCATCTTAACTAGATATAGGTATAAATAATTTCAGAATACCTCAACATAGAACTGCAAATTTTTAAAAATCGTCTGCGTGTCTGTTCAAATGTAGAATAATTTTACCTAATATTGTTATAGCATTGTCACCATTTAAATTTAATGAATTTATAAAAAATCATCTTTTGGAGACACAAATAACGGGAATTTATTCTTTTTGTACTTTTTTCTTTCTTTCTTACAAATTAGTAGGTTATGCTGGGCTGCCTGCATTCATTCGATCATTTGTCATTCTATTATTTATTTTTTAAGTATTGTCATACTACTTAGCCTCTTCTCTCTTTATCGCTTGCTAGGCGAATCTCTACTTCATTGTATTGTTTTCGTCGTACCATTTAGCCTCTCCTCACTTTATCCCTTGCGTCTGTCCGGGTCACTGCTTTGATGCATTGTTTACATAGGCGCCAATTATAGGGTTGCTGCGACACTGAAGCAACCCTATTCTTATTTTTAATAAATTGAGCGCCCTCATCAGCATCCCATGAGTATTTTAAAATCTGGCGTCTGTGATTATTAATTTATTAGGTCTTTGTTTACTGGCTGCGTGGTTCTAAATCGCGTGTTAACTTTTATTTATTTTAATATTGCTATTAAAATTATATTATAGTTTAGATTACTTTCTATGGATCGTGCCTATCGGTATATTTCATTTATGGATATCGATAGGTATTTATTCCTGTCTATCGATGGTTAATTGGCATCTATCGATATATTTACGACAACATTATTGAAGAGCAAAAAAAGGTTCTCATCTTGATATGCCGCATAATATCCTTGTCAATAGGTAATCCATTTATCCATAACTATCGATGTTCTCGTCTACCCAGCAATGTTCTCGACTACCTATCGATGTCTCCTCTACCTATGGATATCATTGGATACCTGTCGGCTCACCTATCGGCATTTAATCGATAACTATCGGTATATCGATATTTTTTATCTATCTGTTGTTATTCCATATGTCTCTGACCTATCGATATATCGGTAAAACGCCAATCCTTAGTCGCGCCACACATGCCCGATTTTCTGTGTATCGTGTTATCTTTTTTTTTAATCGTCACGAAAAATGAAAAAAGTGAGTACAAGATCCATCCTGTTTCAAAAAAAGTTTTTAACGAGGAAAATAAATGCATTTTTAATGCTCATGACGATGGTATGTATCGTGTTATCGGTTTTTATTTATAATCGAGGCATAGTCCAATCTACCAAATATTTTACCAAAAGAAGAATGTAATTAATTTTTTGAGGTTTTTATTTTGATAAGTAAATTGTTTTTAAGTTTGAGTTTGAGCCCCGATTAACTGTACTAATTGTCTCAATTCATTCAGACCATCGAAAATCCGAAAAAAATAATGTCACAATATAACAAATTTTAGGCCCATAATGTTAAATATTTTGTTTTGTTTTCTTGTGTAAACTTTGTTTTAATGTTTTATTTTTCGTTTTACATGATTTACATAATAAAATAAATTTTAGTAGTACGAATCAGTTTTTGGTACAGTAGTTTATTAAGAATATTTTGTTACAAAGTTGGATTGGTAGGTACCAGTGTAAGAGCATTCACCGTTAAAACTATAACTACAGCAGTGTAGTCGTGCCTGCCAGCGCATTCCAGATGGCAACCCGGATAATCAGGAATACGTGTAACAGAGATTCGAATAATCGAGGCTTCACTGTGTTAGTAAATTAGATGTCCTCTGTGACTTACATACATACTAAGTGATCTAAAAGTTCTGAATTTAGTCTTTTTTATGAATACTATAAAGTTAACGGATATTCTTATAGGCGGTTGTTTATTAAGGTAAATGCGTGTAATTTAAAAATATTTTGTTTTTATTCCATAAAGTCGGACACAGCAAACTTCTACTTTTCAAATGGAACACTCTGTATAATTTCAACTTTTTTGTCAGTAATTATACTACTTCTATGTCAGTTTTATAATTTATTTGCATTGTCGTAATATACTGTCGTACGCTCAGATGAAAACAATATATTATTACGTTTTTAGTAAGTAAACTAAAAAAAGTAAAAGCAAAAATGGTTAGTAACAGCAATTAGACATGTTATTTTCTAGTAGCTTTGAAATTTTAATTTTGTGTGTTTTATACTATTAAGTACCTATTTTTATTTGATTTTATAAGTATAAATTATTTGACAGACGAGTTAGTTTATAAGATTTTTATATGGGCGAATGTTTTCGCAATACTAATTTGGTATCTCTAGTCTATCGAGATCCAAATAGGTGACAACCTTCGGAACGCTCATTTAAAAATTGTTTCGAAAAATGGAAAAAATCAGTACAAGACCCATCCTGTTCCAAAAAAGTTTTTAAGGAGGAAAATAAATACATTTTTAATGCCCACGACGATGGTAGAAAATCTATGTATGAGTCATGGAAGATGAAGAACTTGGATTCAGTCGCAGTACAGTACAAGGCATAACACAGTGTTCAAGTAATTTTGACACCCACTTTCAGAGTTTATTATTGAAGACAGAAGAAAATGTTGAATAAAAAAGTTTTATTTTTTTCTCTAAACTTAAAATTTGTAAACAAATGATAACTGGAAAGTAAAAAAATTAACATAGACTTTGGTATTTTAAATGGAACATAACATCCTGTATAATATTTTTTCATTAAGTGGGTATCTTCTTGCTGATTATAAAAATATCAGGTTTGATACCTTTATCTTTAAAAGCAACCGAGAAAGTTTGCGAGATTACATGTAATTGGACTTTACTTTTTGATGAAAATTTAAACGGCCTAAAAATGTTTGGATTTTCTTAATAATTAATTAGCAAAAATTTACCACAGTACATTCGTTTAAATATGTTTTCCAACAGTCCAAATGTTTATTACGAAAGAATTATTAGCTTTTGGTTGTATGAGCATTACTCAAAGACAGAGAGGGATTCATTGCATTGGCCTATTTCTTGGCTTCCAAGGTCCCCTGCCGCCATGAACTTTTTTTATGGGGATACGTAAAAGATGTGGTTTATCGCGAAGAATCTACCACGGCTGTAAATATGAACATAATAATTAGAAATATATTTTCAAACATTACTCCTGCCATACTGGGCAGAGTGAGAAATTTGTTCGTGAAGAGAATTGAAAAATGTTGAGAATAGAACAATAGACATTTGGGCATTTTATTAAAGTGCCGATATCTTAAATTTTACCGCAATTTCAGCCGCCTGTGCTAAAAGAGTGTGAGGAAGAGAAAAACCTACCGATTTATTTCGCACATTTTTAACCGCGCATTTGAAAGCGTGCAAGATAACAAAAGTGTGTGGGTGTTTCAACAGCCGTCGCAGTTGCTGCAGTAGGACCACTGAATATGGGTATATGTGGAATATTAATACTTTTGCGTCTGGCAGATGCAGTCTCTGACAGGGCATATCATCAGAGTGGACCACTTGATAAAGGAGAAACCTTTTTGTTTCAGCTAGAAAAACAATCAAAGACCCGAACTTATGTTGTTTTCTTTGGCCTATTGCCACATGACAACAAAAACAAAGTTGACCGTTTATTAAAAAAATATGGCCGAAAAACTGATATTTGAAAAAAATGATATCCTAAGTATCCCATATAGATAAGGGGATTCTGCTTAAAAAATATCTGATCCAAAAATGCATGAGCAAACATCTCATACTATTGATGTTATCTTCAAAATCCATCCAAGATGGACTAAACTCGATTTATTCATTTTGTGAACAGCTGGAATCTTTTTTTTCCAAACAATGATTTCTTATAATAACAGATTAAAATAAAAAAAATTGAAAGTTGTGTGTGTGTTAACTAAAGTAGCAGCTAACTGGTGTTTAAAAGTAGCAAATGGGTATCGTCAAAACATTTTCATATTTTGTATAGGTCTTTGCACCAGGGGATTACTATAAATGGAAGACACAAGTTTTTAAATGTTCATCGTTTAAAACCGTTAACTTATCAAAATATAGACATGTAAAATAGCAGTCATTCCTTTCGGAAATGCTGAAATATACAAATTTTCTCGCCTATTCTACTTTATGGTGGCAAAATAATTTTGTATTGAAACTCATTTTCAATCCTGAGTATTAAATTTGGAAACATTTAAAGTGGTACCCCTTTAATAGTGGTCCCAAGAAAAGACCACACCCTAACCCCCACCCATCCCTTGTTAAGCTACAGGTGTTTTTAAGTTATTAAAATAAAGTACACATCACAGCATAAATCAGGATAAAAGCACATGTACATTTTAGTTCCGTAAAATACACTTTTTCAATAGAATTATTAAAATCCTTGCGTGTGTGCCGTGATATTGTGTATATTTATTATATTTATTATATGTGTAATTTTTTTTTTGTGCTACGCATTAACATTAGTTACATATTTTTTAAACCCCCAGTTTAAATAGGTATTTACCCTTTAAGTAATTCCTCCTGTGCATTCGAAAACATTCTACATTGTGGTTTTTGTATTACAGTCAAGTTGAAGTCATAGACCTCAACTTCATTAATAGCCATTTTTTCGTTTTAGGATATTTTGACAACTAAGCAGGCTATTGCTCCTTCCACGCTAGCGTGAACGAATAGTAGGTTTACTTTAAATCGGAGAAACGAGTGAATGACTGCTTTTTTGACAAACTTGTACTAATCTAACGAGGAGATTCAGTTAACAGTATAGATTTTGTTAAAAAAATCCTTGTTAGACTCGGGATTCGGTTGACTGTTTACAGCAAAGCTAACCAATTCTAACCTAACCTTTTAAGAAATTAAGTAATCCGAATTTTTATTAATTAGAAATTAAAAAAAAACAAAAAAAAAATGTTTTCCTTTGTCGGGATTTGAACCCAGAACATAAACGACGCGGGCTGAGAACCTACCACTGCACTACCAAGCTTTTCGACGAAAAACATTGTAACGCATAAATTACTTTATTGGAGAAAGTTTTTTTTTGTTACTTTTTGGAGAGCAATGACCAAGTTGGAGCTGGTCAAAAAGTTTTAAAGTTAGCTCGGCTAGTGTGGATTACCTCTTATTTTATTGGCCAAAATTTATATGGCGCCATCTCACAGCAAATAAAAACTACTAAAAAATATATAAACAGTTTAATAAAAATTATACTAAAAGCTATAAATAGATTTTTAAAGTTTAAGGATTTTATTAGTTTTTTTTTGTACTCTGGTCTTTACATCTGCTGACAACTGACTACTTAACTGCCTGAACTGTGTATTAGCCTCTCCGGAACCTCTTCGCCTGTAGGCTTTGGATTGTCCCTTGGTTAGCCTCTTCTGTCTTCAGGACTTCAATGGTATCTCGGAGGACTCAACCACAGAACTGCTTGGCGTGGTAATCTGTCAGCCTCAGTGATTACATGTAAAGATGATTTAAAGTTTTAGACCAGAATAGTGACTTTCAACTTCAGAAATAATTACAAACTTTTTTTATGACAATTAAATCCTTAAAAATAACTATGTTATAGTGAAGTTAAATACCATATCAAATAGAATAAACTAAAATTTAAAATTGGTAGCAAATTTTAATTTTCCTGTTACTCAAGAACAAAATCACAAAAGAAAAAGTATATCTATGCACTAAAAATCAAATCAGGTGAGAGGGATAAAATCAAAATAAATTTAAAAGTAAGAATAAAAAACAATATTTTGTACTCTAATTACAAAATATTTTAAAAAAATATAATCCATATGGCCTTAGCCAGTACAGGTAAATATCAATATAACATAGATATGAAATTAACAATAAAAATGACTTTCAGCGACCATAGATGTGGTGAGTGTTTCGATAAAATTATAAAAATATGAAAAACTAGAATAATAATTTATGGAATATTGAGGTTAAGCCTCCAAAATATTGTGGCAAACGCCTAAAAAAAACTTAGAGAACTCAATATTAAATTTCCTTTCGGATATTACTCAGTTTAAAAAAAAAATATGTATGAAAATGCAAGTTTAAACCATCATCTTTCAATCAAATATGAAAATATTTAGCTAAACCAACTCCTGATATTAAGGTATATCAGTGATATTGAACATATGATAAAATTCGAAAGGATTACTTACATTTTCATGGGTGAAATTTTTAAGAAATTAAAACACTCACCTAACCACTATGGCGGACCCAGCTGAAGTGGCTGTACCTTTTCGGTCAACTTGTCCACTTCTCTCGTCAAAAATTGATGTTTTAATCCCGGTAAAGTACGCTGTTTTACAATTTAACATATTAAAGAAATCTTTAATTTGATTCCGATTTAAAAGTCGGTAACTGCGAAATTATAACTAGATAATAGAGTTCTATGCCGAAAATCGACAATCTATAATTGGTACAAAAGCGTCAGTTACCAGATCGACCGAGAGATGGCGATACCCATCTTAAAATATCTTTTTAATTTATAAATGCAATCCAATTATAACGAAATGACTGTTTATTTCGTTATAACATATAAAAAGCTTATATTAGTTAGCGTGAACGTTAATGACGCCACATCTGATTTCGCGTGAACCAAAATTTAGAAAGTTTGTTCACGTTAGCGTGGAAGGTGACATAGCGATTGCAAAAATAAAGCAAAATCGTTTCGGGGATTCAAAATAATTTATATTAAAACGTTCGTGCCTAGGTACGTAATGCATGTTTTAAATAATTGACATTAAAAACTTAACACATTTTTGTGTTTCTCTGGAGAACGTGTTAGTTTTAGATATACGTATTTAAAGAATCAGTGTCTGCACAGTGAATCCGTCGCATGTTAACCCATGCGTCATCATTCATATTCATGTGAAGCAAATCAAAATTTCGTGGTTTAAATAATCAAAAAGTCTATATTCATAGTGGGCGTGGATATAAATATAGATAATAATTATAAATTAAATTTCTATTAACCACTGGCAGTATTTTCCAGTAACAAAAGATCCAACAAAAATAACTTCCTAAAGACTGAAGATTAAACGTCACAAAACATAAACACATTTAAAATGACGGTAATAATGACACCCCAATAACTTCTTGACGATGTTGATGCCTTTGTATAGCAAATTGGCTTTGGTAACTTAATATTTTAACATATTTCTTGATTGTATTCATATTCGGAAGACAACAGTTCATATTTCATCCTTATCTTTTAATATTCATTTATGGAATACTAATCGATAAGAGAAATACGATGTTTAAAAAGCACGTTTTTGATATTTCCATCGATTGATGACGCATGGGTAAACATCCAGTGGCGCACCTGTACCTACATAAATTGAAAGCTTTCGGACCTATTTGAAACACTATTAAACCACTTTATCAATTACTTTGATATTTTGTCAATTTTCGGGACTAAACCCCACAATTTCGCAAGTATATATTCACAGTTAGACAAGATATTCACAAAATCCCCAACACGTTTTCGGCCAATACCTTAGACATGTAGTCCCCAAAAATTATCTATTTTTTACAATAAATGGTGTTTGCATAAAATTTTCAAATACTGCTTTCTTTCACATCCTAAAGCATACGGTACGTACTAAGTAAGAGCTTCTCTGAAACAATTTTCAAGATCCAGGAATCGAGTTTCCGAGTTTCTTTCAAAAAGTTTTAAAAGTTGATTTTAAAATTACGAAATTACAGGTATTTCAATTTTTGGGGGAAAATTGGATCTTTGACTTTAATTGACGCAAAATTTATCTCTAATTAAGAATACTGGCGGTGGTATTTTGATAGTTTATCCAACCCTAATTTATGACCATTCTGTTATAATCGGATTCTAATAAAAACACCATTGAGCGTATACGCAGTGGGCTCTTGTACTACTAGAACCTAATAATTTTAAGAGAGCTGTGGAATGTCTTCCTTTCCGGGAAGATTCGGTAGTTATAGATAACTCGATAGTTACTGATAGGTATCGATATAACGATTTATTCTTGAAAATGGCTGAAAGGGGAGCTTATGAAAACTTTTAACTTTGGTATCAGTTTCTTGCCCACCCCGGCATTAACGCAACTCGTTATCAGCACGCGGACCATTATATCGTTAGCATTGTCCGGTGGGTTTGTCAATGCGTTTAATATGTTTAATTGCGTACGACTCGCAAGATATACGGAAAGTTTTTGACGTAAAGGCACTACCACGAACACTAATTATTCGTGTAGGAACTCCGAAAATACACATGGCACTTTGCAAAGTCCGTATAATGGGTTTCACTTTTGTAGATTTTACTGCTTCAATGATAGTGAACTTAGTAAAGGCATCTACGACAAGTAAGAATTTGTTCCCCGAATAACTTATTTTAAGTGGTCCTACATGGTCCAAGTTAATGGTATGAAACGGAATAGGACGTTTCTCGATTGAATCTAACTTGCACCTATTTGTAATGGTTTTATTTGTAAACTAAGCACAATTCAAACATGCGTTGATGTATTTTGTTACAAAAACGCGTATCTTGGGAAACCAATAGTTAGGTTGAATACTTTTCAACGTCTTTTCTACGCTCATGTAACCAGCCTTATCATGGCATAGCTTTAAAATTTGCAATCGAGCTGCTCTTGGCACTATCCAAAGTCTCTGATCATGTGGCAAGTTTTTTCTGCCACTCTAAAGATCTTGTGAATCCTAGATAGTTGTTCGCCTTATATTTGCGCAGCTTTTATCCAATTGTCCTCGGTGATATTTACTTGATTTATGTCAATACCATCCACCTACTAAGTGTATCTACATGGGGCATGCGTGTTCAAGATCTGCGCTTAATATCAAATGTGAAATCTTGCACTTGAAGCCACCATCTCCCTATTCTTGGTAGCAAATCCTTTTTGGAGAAATTGGTTTCCCTGCAGTCTGTAATAACAGTGAAGCTTATGAGTTTGAAATAATATTGCGGTTACTGCAGGGGAACTGGCATCCGTGTGTAATTTGGTTTGTAATGAATTGTATTTGTATTGAAGTACGGCTCTAGAATTAATGCTGCTTTCACACTTTTAAAAGCTTCTCGTTGTTCTGTTGGCCAGTATCATTTCGAATCTTTTATTGTAAGTTACGTTAAGGGTTCTATAATGCCGGAATAGTTTTTTACGAACTTCCGAAAGTAACCCGAAAACCCGAGAAACTGTCGCATTTATTTAACAGGTTTTGGTTCGTCTATGCATAAAATAGATTCATTCTTGTGTTATCCCAGCCTTATACCATCAGCACTGATTTCACGACCGAGATAGTCTATTTGTTTGATCAAAAACGAACACTTCTCCTAAACTAAACTAAGCCGTCTTAAACTTCTTCTACAGTTGTCGAATGTGTTATCGCATCATCCATGTATGGAAATGCTATTTTATTTTTCAGTGGTCCTAGCACATTGTTCATCAACTGTTGAAAGACTGATAATACTTCATAATGCGAGTATGGTGTTATAAATACAGTTTTCTCTATAGAATTCTCCTCCACGGGCACTTCATACAATCCCCATGCTAGATCAAGGGCAGTGAAAAAATCGTACTTGTTACCATGTTCATCTTTGCCTAATAGGTCAACTGCTCGATTGTTAGCGGAAAATCCATTTGATTTTTGACAGTGAGTGCGTTTAAAAGCCGGTAAACTACGGTCATTCCGACGTCACCTCTTTTCTTTCCCACTAATAATACGGGGCTAGAAAAGCAGATTTTGATTTCCTGAGCAATTTATTTTATCCTTGTCCTTGATTACGATGTCAGAACATTTTATTAGAAGTGTTTTCATACCATTCTATTCCAGTGCTAGATGATCTTGGAAACCATACCAGCGGCGGGCCATACCGACTAGTCTATTGACAACTAACATAACCACTGACAGGTCACCCCATTGTGTGTTGGCTAGATGGTCAACACGGTGAACACAAGTTTCTATTGACTGTTCTGACCTCTGTGGGTCAAATATAAGGATCATTTTTTCATCTCATGCGTTAAATAGTTCTGTAGAACTGATACTTCGTTTACAATACCGTTTTCTATTCTGTATAATATGGTCAGTGTCTGTAGAGCTGTCTATAGGACTTAAAGATATCGAACTTGATAAACTTGTCGATGACCTACGACTCATTCTTTTACTGATCGACTCTTACTTGGATTTGTTATCCCTTCTAGTCTTCCACTTGCGTTTGTTCGATTTCTTCAAAGATTTTCTGTGGGGGCTAGGAGACTGAGTGCGGGAATAAAGGTTCCATCAATGATTTCAACTCTCGGTGACGATTGCGGTCTTAAATTTTTGTCCGACATAGTAATTTCACATAATGATTTGTGACTATATATACACTTGTGAGTCTATATCCCGCAGTTCTGATTTGTTAGAAATAAACAAAAAGTAACTTTATTTTAAAATGCGTACCATGTCGCTTATAAACATACCATATTATAGCTTACGCCTAAATAACTGCCTCCCAAAATGTCGTCCTGCTTGTTCGCACCAGTACCTCGTTTTCTCCACCTGAAAATGGTCGTCTTAGCAAAATGTGCCGATAACCGTTCACTTGTTTTGCTTCTCGCAAAATATGAACGTAATCTTACATGTTGAATACAAAAGTTTTAACATTTCATGTGAACCTTTGCTAAAAAATAAACAAATAACAATTAGATAGTAAAAAACATGCAACACATGGTGCTCTAATGAGGAAACTTTCCTTGTGATTTGAATCATCGCGAATAGCCATTGTTTGGGCAGACTCATGAATATTAAGGAATTGGAGCCATGTATTTGTTATTGTTGCTTCAAGAATTTGATCTTTGATTTGAATGGTGTAGGGCTTGGGCGATAATTTCTAAGCTAGTAAACATGATTATGTCAGTGGCGTTAAACCGAACAATGTTCTCTGTTCCCCATTCTGCGATTTTATCGGTTAAGGATCAAGTCATTACTCTATCATCAATTTCGTTCTCGGAAACAGGTTTCGGAGTGAAGTGTACTATAGTTAGAATAGAATTACTGGTGAAGAAAGCAATTCATTGATGTGCAAGAGGGATAGGGTCGGCTGCAACGCTGAACCCTGAAATTTGGGAACAATAGAGAGATTCCCGTGGCCAGCCCGCGAAGGCCTCCAACTTGCTAGATCAATTTTGATTCGATTATTTATAGACCTAAATCGCGCTACTGGCAATACGCCCACTATTGTGCTTCATATGAGCTGCATATTGCGAGGAAACAGCGACGCGCGCGATTGATGCAGTACATTATAAAACTACCTGATGGGCTATCTATTCGTAATATAATCGGTTATTGCTAAAACAGGTCTAGATGATCCTAACCTAAAAATCTTAATGTTTCAGGGTGACCTTCACCTGGTTCGATACAAATGATGGTTTTATTATTAATTATTAATGTTATTGAATACCAAATTTTCAAAAACTTTAATTGAAATTAAGAAAATTTACTTATAACAATCATAAAAACATGGTGAGTGGTTGTAAATTGATTCCCTGTATATTATATGTCCATTAAACGGCTTTATTCTTGCTGAGTTTAAATATACTAGGTTTGATACCTTTAGGGAAGGTTTTTTTCTCAAATTAGCAGTTATAACACTAGTCGAGCTGACCGGTAATTTTGTCCATGATTATGGTTAAAAATTGCACAATGTGCCGATTAGATTGTCTGATGTAAAAAATGCCTGCGTAAGACTGGCTGTCCAAACCCGAGAAGAAAGCTTTTGGCAAGTTAAACTTTTAAAGACAAATATTTCTTTCTTTTGAAGTTTTTTTTTTATATACAGGATGTTGTATCTTTAATAATATATAGGACACCTTATGTATTATTACATATTACGAGAGTGCGCGTAAGTCTTTCATGTTAGTGCAAGGATATGTATTAGTCTGATTCTGTAATGCAAAGTTTCGGGTTTATTGGCTTTTTTATTCAGTTTTTGGTCTATAAATATGGACATTCAGTTTCATCATTTGCTGATTCTGGTTACTAAAACTTTTATTAAGACGATGATCAAGAAAACCAAAAAGGTAAATAAATTATTATCTGCAATAACTATTAGTGCACAAATATTTATTTTTTTAATTACACAATTTGAAAACTTTATTATGAAACAATTATTTACCTAGTGAAGACGATTATATATATATCGTTGAAATCGTTATTTAATGCTCAGTTTAATGTTACAGTATTTGCATTAAAAAAAATACGATACCCGAAACAAAGCAACATGGTTCTAAAACATGAGTATTAAACTGTAAATCGAATGAAATTCTATCTTTTTGGCTCTAGCAAAATTTAGAAATGTTTAAAGCTATTTTAATTCTGTTAATTTAAAAATAGTTACTGAAGAAAAGTACCAATAAATCCGAAACATTGCAATATATATTTATATTAATCAATACCGTTGAACTCGTCTTGAAACGTACTATCATATTCTGTTATAATATGTGTGACGTACGTAAAATAAGAAAGTTTATATCAGCCCAATCTACCGATTGTGTGATTTTTAACCGTAATCAATGTAAGGGGAAAATTCGATCAGCTCCTCTACTATAACATTCGTTTCTGTGTGTCTTAGAAATATATGAAGTTTGATATTTAAATGAATAAAAAATTGCTTTATTTACAGAAAGTGGAAATCTACGTAACATGGTTACATGAAATAGTCACTTATGATCATCTGCGATCACTCGCCTCATTACATAATTGCAATTTCAGGGTCTTCGGTCATTAAATATTTTGTTCGTTTAGTACATTAACTCAATTTAACTTAAATAGTTTTAAAATAGCTCAATATAGCTTTTAAGAGCTACTACTACTTAGTTTCCAGGTCTCGTTAATTTAAATTTAATATAATAAGACTTGAATAAGCTTTAATTCGAGTTATTACAACACTCGTCCGTTTTTCTCCAAGTTTCTCCAAATTGTTTTTCTACAAGCTATTCCTATTATTAAATTACTTTTTAATATACGTTTGTTTATATTATTATTTAAGTATAGAATTATTCCATAGACATTTTGTGTTGATCTGTTTGATTAAGTTACTGTTCAAAATTACTGAAATTGTTCTAGTTCGCGTGGCGTATATTCGATGTTAATTCAGTTAAGTGAGAAGAAAATAACGGCATCTGGCCATTTCTAAAAGGTAAACATATTGAAAATGACTTAGTTTTAAAATCTATTAAATGCTCGCTTTACCAATTTAAACAAAATGCTAGATTGTCCACCATGGTTTATTTAGAATGGTTTCCAGAACGATACTGTCCAGATCATAACATTTAAAAAGAACCAAAGAGTGTGCACTATCAGTGGTGCGACAACAGAAAAATACTATGTAGATAGTAAGTAGGTATAAGAACTATTACGTTATTTAAATAAAACTACTTGGAATATCATTGATAACTTAGTAAAATATGATGATTTCGTTGATTTCAAAAAATGTTCACGAAACTACATGACCAGATCGTGACTTTAAAACCTACTTGGTTTTCCTTTATGGCATTTACAAAAGGTTTCTGGTAATCTAGAAGTCGATATTATGACTCTCCAAAGAAATATAGCAACATTTTCTGTTATTTCTTTAATATATAAATTTCCGCATTTTTTTCTGAGGCGCAGTATTTCTATTAAAATCATTCAGTAGTCATAGCCAGTGCAAGCTAATGTACCAAAGAGTCTGATTCTATTTTTTTTTATTAGTAAAACGTGCAGTTTTAAATTGCAAACTTTTTAAACTTGATATTTATCTAACTGGGCAGCGTTGGTGTGGAAACCATTCTGTGAATAAACACTGTAAGCCTATTGATCGTTTTGATTGTATTATCACAATAAATTTAACAACTTATTATTTTTGAGTTAGCGAAGTAAAGGATTTCAAGATTTTTAAAAATATATATAATTTAATAGTTTCAGGTAAAGAAAACACTCCATGGCCAACTGCAATTGTTTCTAACTGAACTTAACTAACATTAAATTTATACTGCGATAAATAAATTAATTTTTGTAATGTATATCATTAATTCAATTATGTATATCAACATAAAATATCTGTCGAATATTTTTACAATAAAATGAGGTTCATGCTAATAAAAAAAAAGTTTTTTTTTATTTTTTTTCCTAGAAACTTGTTCCTGAACATTGAATTAACGCGAATTAAAGCTTATTCAAGTTTCTTTCAAATACATTTATAACACATACTGTACAGGTTGAAGTATAAAATATTCCAGAAAAGTGAGTTTTTACATCATCATTTAGTTCCAAAAACTTTTTATGGTTCATTTCATACACATTTTTAGAAGCCTTAACAATATCTACATTTCAATGTAACACTTAAATCTGTAGCCAAATAATGTAGAGAAATAGGGTTCTGGGAAGTTTTAAGTAGCGAAGCCTGTATAGAGAACGAATGCCAACATGTTATTTTCTCTTACCAGATTTCTATAATTATTTGCTTATTATACTTAACACACTTTTTCGCGATGTTGATATTCAAAAATAGTCAACTTTTACAATTTGATAACCTGGATATTTCAAGCGCCATATTTATTACAATTTTAAAGGAAGACCAAAAATGGTCTCTCTGTTAAACCGCAAAGTTTAAGGGTATTCTGTTTTAGCTCCTGGCGTTTAAGTGTAAAATGGCTTTAAACTTTGAAATTTAACAAACTTACATTACATTTTGAAGAAAACAGTTCATATTGGGAAAATGATAAAATAAATAAAAAATGTCTAAAATTTTACTTAAAATTTAAAAATGAACTTTAAAATTATATTTATAGCACAATATAAGCCTATTAAATTCCAGAGAGATATATTTGTCCATTATTTAGACTTACCCTACCCTGTACACAAAAATTCTTACCAAATCGAAAATTGCAGTATTTTTCTTAATATTTAATATTTTAAAATCGTTTTAATATGACTCTAAATGACTTTAATCGTATATTGTATTGTGTTTCGGGTGCGTTCGAAGGTTATAAGGTTGCAAGAAATGGTAAAAATTATACCTTACTTCACGTATAGTGTTGCCAAATGTAGAGTGGTCCAAAGGAGAACAAAGGAAGACGACATAGTCTGATAGACAAATCTGTCATATGTTTATGTGGTGTATTCACTATTTAATTATTTTATGTCGTTTTTTTACAAATTTTGTTACTAAAATTTTGTTTTTTTTTATTAAGGAGTAAATTTATAGTAGTTCTGCATATGTACCCTTTTTTCTAAAATCAGCATCAATTTTGACTTTTTAAATGTAACACCCTCTATATTATAGGCTAGAATGAATTTTTGTTTTTGATTATAACGATATAGGATTTTTTACTATTTCTTTCAGTAGTTGTCCAAATTATTTTATTATAATTACTTTTACCAAATGTTTATAATAACAATAATAATAATATTGTCAATTCTCAATTACCCAAAATTCTGCTAACAATATCGAAGGGAACATCAACAAATCTTATATCGTTGGGATCGGTTTGAAAAAATGTTTAATTTTGGCCAATAATTGACTTTGAAGAAACTTTTCCATTTGACGTTAATAAATATTCAATTGCAAGCGTTTTGCAGGCGTATGGGTAAGGGGAGGCGCTGCATTTAAAACCAAAAGTCCGGTACATACAACTCTAAAAAAAAAGCTTTTTGTTTCAAAGAGTTAAAATCTGGTGAGCTGTGATAATACAGACTAATTGTTCATAACATATTTTTTGTCATCTTTTTTTTTTTAATTCTGGCTGCGTTATTTTTTTCTCGAATAGTACAGGTTTTTTTTTCTTTAGAATAGCCGAAGTGTTTTTTTTATTTTGGTAGCTATTTTTTTGTGTTTTAGATATCCCGAAAGTGCCCTACATAAACCGTTTGAAAGTGTTAGGCCGTCAATGTCAAGGTGGAGGACCAAACTTCGTAATTCATGTGTTAAACATTAAATTTGTTAAAAGTAAAACAAGAGTTTTTTATATTCATATTTATTAGTATAAGGTGTAAACCATCCCATTCGACTAAGCCTTCATAATAAACTTTTTAGAGATAATAGCTCAACATCTAATTCAGACTATAAAAAGAAGACCCAACATGCCGCGATACATTGTGGATGGATTTGTATTTCACGTGAATATTATGAAGGGAAATCCCCAAATGATGTAAGTATGTTCTTTTTATTAGCACACTTAAAAAAAATGAAAAGTAAAAAATAACATTAACCATCTTGAAAATTAGACATTGTGAAGCCGGCGTAAAACTTATATAAAATTCTAAACTTAGCTCTTGTGACATAATTTGAAAATTATTTATATTTGTTTATTATTAGTTAAAATACGATTTAACTGAAATTTGAGTTAAATAAGTGACAATAAAATTATGAAGATAAAACTAATACTTTGAATTAAAAATAAAACAGAGCTTTTCTCTTTAGAATTTAATAAAAAAATAGGCATTTTCAGACGGTGTGTCCAGTATCGTTTCTGGCTTAACTGGACCTGTTAAATCAGAAACAACAGACATAAACATACTTTCTCAACAACAACAACTCAATTACCAAATCGTCCTAAAAATTGATGTTCCTAAATTTTTCTAGAATCAATTTTTCTCATATTTATCGTTTTTTTCGCTGAAGATGGGAGGGTTCTGCTAGAATTTTAATATACCTACTTTTTACTCCTTTCTAGTTTCAGTAAAATGTGCTAAACACCGCAAAAACTCAATTAGAAAACTTGTAAAAAAACTCTATTGAATTAACAACCCTTTAAAAAATTGCAATCTGCCGAAGAACCATAAAACTGTACTTTTCTTATTTGTCACACATACTTTCTCAACAACAACAACTCAATTACCAAATCGTCCTAAAAATTGATGTTCCTAAATTTTTCTAGAATCAATTTTTCTCATATTTATCGTTTTTTTCGCTGAAGATGGGAGGGTTCTGCTAGAATTTTAATATACCTACTTTTTACTCCTTTCTAGTTTCAGTAAAATGTGCTAAACGCCGCAAAAACTCAATTAGAAAACTTGTAAAAAAACTCTATTGAATTAACAACCCTTTAAAAAATTGCAATCTGCCGAAGAACCATAAAACTGTACTTTTCTTATTTCTCACACTGTTAAGTTGATAATATAAATTGTAGGTGTTCTTCACTTTGTACATATATAAGACTCGGTTTTTTAGATATTCCTAAATATAATTTCTTTTTCAGCTATCTGCGTTGCCTAGAATATAAAAGACTTGGCTGTCACGCAAGAGCTGTAATTCCTTATGACGGATCCCTACAAGATATTAAACTAAATAAACCTCATAATCATGCTCCCGATTTTTCTGCAGAAGAGAAAATAATTTTTCTACGTGAATTGAAAGAAGTTGTGCTAAAAAATCCAATGGTTCCAAATCGTACAGTTTATCAAACACTTGCGGAAATGTAAGTAATAATATTAAATACGGACCTGGATTTTTATTTCGTTTTTAATAAGCATCCGAAAACTAATGAAGTATCAGACTTATTATTTGGAGAACAGTATAGAATTTTCTTATAAGAGACAGTGTGTTAGAGAAAGACGGAAAATCAGAATTTCACCAAATGCACAAAGGATAATTTTAAATACTTAAATATATGAGGGTGTTACATCTTTAATTTTGAGATGTCAAAGACTTGTGAAAAACAAAATAAAAAATCCAGGTCCGTATTAAAAAAAAACAAATTAACGATCGACCTCCGTTTACGAAACGTCAGATTCATATTCTGACAGCATCATAAATGTTTACCGCAAAAAGTTGCTATGGGAAAGTGTTCACAGATTTGTACAATTTTTTGGAATAAAAAAGTTACAGTATAATTTTAAAAATGCAATTTTTTTCTCAAGAACTTTAATGGCTAGAATGCATCTGCAGACGCTATTGGGTTTGTAACAAAATTGTCTAAAATTTTTCATATTTGAGCGAGATCCCCATATAGGAATTTGAATTTCAGACACATTGTATATTCAATTATCAAATAAAACTGTAGATTTTGAGATGGTAGAACTTGTAAACTAATGTCATCTAAATTTAAATTGTTAAAGTGATAACTAATTTAATTTATGCCCTATTGTTTTATGTCACTGATATCAGATTCCGCAAACCACTAAATTTGTATTTTGATAATTTTGTTATTGGAACAATTTTCGAAAACTTTTTGAGGGAAATTTATAGCTATCCCTTTTATATTACGCTTTTTCTTGAACAATTTATAACATTCCATTTAATATACCATGTCACCACTATCAAACACTGTTTTTTTTGCGAAAAGAGTTTAAATTATTTATATATTACAGCATCTACACTATTTAAGCCAGTTACAGATACCTCGATTATAATAAACTAAATAGTACCTTAATAAATTTGAACACATTATTCTTGTTTTTGATAACTATGTATTTGGTATTTGGTATTTTCTTTTAGTTTTATAATAAAGAACGAAACAAATGAAACAAAAATATTAATATAAGTCTGAAACTAAATAAATTTTTCACACATTTTTTAGTTAGAGTAAAAAGTCATATGTTTTATATTTTTATTTACTAGCTATAGAAAAAAAACAATTCGTTCAAATTGTATAATTCACAACATTACTTCTAAATGATATGACTATTAAAAAAGAACTCTTCTTAAATAATTTTAATTTGCATATAATGCAATATAGCCTTTATATTAAACAATTTTCAAATTCCAAGTCAGCAATTGCATGTCGACACTTAACAATTTTCTACTTTTTGTTATTACTCTCAGAGAAATGGGTAGAGATATTTTTTTTACATGGTGCGTCAGATAATTTTTTCGCTAGTCAGATAGTTTTATACAAATTTCACAAAATGCAGAAATGTATTTAATATGCAGGGTATTAAGTACAAATTGAACAAAATTTAAACTGGTCCCATTTTTGTATTATTTTGCATTTGACGGGTGGCATTGTCATCGACTTAAACCCTTTGCCATAATTATATGAAGAAGGAAGTACAACAGGTTCTATTAATAAATGTATGTAACGGTTAGCATTCATTGACGAGCCAGTTGAAAGAACCATTAAGTCCGTTTTTCCACCATACATAATTCATCTCAAAACTGTGACACCTCCTCCAAATGCAACTCGTGGTTCTACTATACCTTCCTATACCTTTCATGAATATCTTTCTATACGTGAATTCATTCGGATATAAATTTTACTTAGTCTCATCCGCATCCTAGGCTTTCAGTGTTCCTGGTTTAAAAGCTGACATAGGTCTGGCATAGAGTGAAGACCTTATTAGTGAAGTCTTGGTCTAATGGTTTGTGTCGATACGGCTACTCCAGCTGCATTATGCATTATGACGAAAATTTTTATAGTATTGATAGTTCATAACGATTAGTTAGAACTCTTGTTCTACCGCCACCATTTGAAAATTGCCGTTTTTTACTGTTTGCGGCACTAAGCTAAATACAATTACCCTAGCTATCCGCCTATTCAATTTATTATGAAGATACGTTCATTATCCTAGACATTTGGATGAGTTGACTAATGCCTTGTTAATAGAATGGAAGTAATGCAGACTGATGCATCCATGAAAAACTATTGAAACTTTTAACGGCGTCCCAGATTGAAATTCCATGTAGCACCTTGTATATAATATAATCTACCTAATAAAAAAACTTTCAAGAAATATCTATATTTAGAAAGTTACATGGAAAACTGCTAAAAAATGTTCATTTTTGATAATTTTTTTAATAACTTTCTGACGAAACGAAACCCCATACATCAAAATTGTCCCGCGACAATCATATAAGGTTTCCAACAAATATGTTGTTTTCATCAAATAAATAACAAAGTCTACAACAATTTTAGTTAAATTTGTAACATAATTAACTTTATGTATATTAAAAACCTTACAATTTCTATAAAACTATCCCATTGGCGAAAAAATTATGTAATGCACCATCTAAAAAAATATTTCTGTCAATTTTTGTACGATTTACAATGTTTCAAACAAGAAGAAAATTCTTATGTAAGTACATACAAGTGTTGACTAATGTAACTCAAAATCATATATAATATATATGTTTATCAGCTATTTTTTTAACGGTTTTTTCAGCAACTCGCAAAATTTAAACTTAATGAAAAACACTTTATTAGCATTCATTCGCTTTTCTGTATATTCTTTTTTTTAAATTAATGAATACATAAAAAAGTATATTTGACTAGACTCTTTTTGCAAAATGGGTGTCCGAAGTTAAACCAATTCAGAGTTTGATAAGTTTTCTAATTTGGAATTCCTATTTTAATTTTTTCGTTTTACAAAATCATACGTATTCTCATATTATTCTCGGATGTTATAAGGCATTTACCTAAATCAAAACCATAGATATAATATAAAAAAACAATCTTGATCTTTATGTTTATTTATAAAATAAGATCTTGAATTCATGAAATCTAAGTGATTGAATCGCAAACGCAGATAATCGACATTTTTGCCAACTATTTTCACTAAAAAAAAAGGGAGAGGGTTGGTGGGAAATAAACGTCATTTTTTATTTAGGTATCCGAATGCAGCCCGAGAAATTTTATTTGAATCGATTAGAAATAAAATGAACCGTTGGAGACGACAACATGAGGCGTTGCAACAACAACTGTCGGCTATAAAGCAAGAAAATAAAGAAACAACCCAGCAGTAGTTGAATATCTGTTTAAATTTCTACTAGTTCTTTAGACTAATTAACATTTCTTTTATTAATGGAAATCTTAATGATAAAATTAAATTAATAACTTAAAATCAGAATATTAAGACATGCCAGAATTTGGCAAATTTTAATATTCTATACATAAATCGTAAAACTTGTTATAAGTGAAAAATCAACAAATAGTCCATGCATTCAAGTAGCATCAGAGATTATTAAGAGAAATGTTCTTAAAACGTATTTTGATATTTTCGGGAATATCATGAAAAACTGAAAAGTTAAATTATTACCCTAGTTTTGATTTTGCCTGATAAGGTTGTATATATGCCATGTTTTATTTAAAAAAGTTGTTTCAATAATTTCGGAAATTCCACATTTTTAAAAAATGGCGGTTTTTTTGTTGGTAACATTTAAGAAATTAGATATAACTAGAAGAAGGCAGCAGTATAATTTTTTTTAATATAGTTTTACTTTTAATAATACACATTACAGAAAAAAATCGGTAAATTGACCTTTGCCAGGAATTTTTATGCGTAATGTCCAAGGTGAAAAGGAAGTAACTGCAAATATTTTAACACGTAAAAAAACGTTAATTAAAGTTATTTAGAGTAAAAAAAGCCTTACATAACAGGGAGTCAACACCCAAGGGCAGCCTTGGCGTTACAGACACTTCAAAATTAACAGTTTTTTTGAAAAGGTGGAAACATTGCAATATTGCCTTCTAAATTCTATACAAATACTCATTTTGAACTCTAGTTAGATTAGGCCATTGTATTAGATCTTAAATGTTTGTCGGCGTTGTATCTACTTATTTTTAAATTAGAAAACCTTTTGTTTTTAAAGCAATAAATTATAACAAATTATTTAAAAACACTTACATTTTTCTAAATTTTTCACCACCTACACACTAACGAAAACTACATGCTCAGCTACAACGAATCAAGTTTTTTACATACCACACGGTACACCAAAAGAAAAATTTAAGAAAATTAGTTCACTGGAATTAAGTTTCCTGTTTTTTGTAAGCATTGACAATTTTTTATCTTTTTTTTTTATTTGAAAATCTTTCGCTATAAATTGTTGCAGCTACCTACACAGGAATATCCCTATAGCACAAATCGCAGATCCTGAATAAGAAAGTAGAAACAAAATAGTTTTGTTTTGCTTCAACGAAATCTTTTTGCCCGTTTACAGTAAGTAGTGAAACAATTTGTGCGGCAAGTAACATTTTTCAGTGTTGCCGGATTGCACGTTTTGAAATAAGGATCATTCAACGGTTAAATATATTTTTTTAAATATTGCGACTATTTTAAACTAGAACTTAATATTGAATTAGTAGTGATCTAAATAATGGTTTTGGAAAATAAAATGAATACAATATTTAATAAACTTTTTTAATTACACGGTTAAATTAAACGATTATATATTTTTTGGTTCAAGTGATCCGTACTTTCCGCGTTAAATAATTTGTAGTCTTTTCCCTTTTCACTTTGCTTGACCGTAAATAAGAACTTATAACTGCATCTATTTGTTTCATACATGTACTATTCATTTAAGTTGGGACGAATAAACATTTTTCATCTCCACACCTTTACTTGTAAATATTTTTAAATCACACATTCATTTATATACCTACTCAAATAAAACCAGTGCTTAAATTCGTATGCCATATTTGATTTTGTATAAAAACAAAATCAAAAACGTTTTTCTTATTTTAATTTATTATTTTAGATTTAATTATTTTTATGATTATCTATTTTTCATGATATTTTTTTTGTTATATCTTGTATATAATTTGAAACTAAACATTATTCGCACTTTATTTTTAACCAGTTCGATAAAATTATATTTTATAAGACTCCGCATAAATGTTATCGTTTTAAAAAATACATTAAGTACTAAATATTATAGTACGGTAAATTATGCATAGTAAATAAATCGTTAAAAAATGCATTTGCTTATACGATTCGTTTCTTGGTACAATATGTACTACTTAGAGATGAGGTCAGACCGAATAAGTTTGTATATTTGTATCTAATATTGGTATAGTGTTTAATTTCATAAAAAAGGTTTAGATTTATTTTGTTAAAAATGTCACTAAACGTTACAGATTATCTTCCTTGGACTTGTTTAATATCCTGCACCATTTTAAAATAACTACAGGAATGGGTTTAAAAACATTGAGCGTTTTGATAGTTTTAGTATCACGTTTTATAATATAAATTACAAGCTAAAAACTATCAAAAAACAGCTGTGTTTTTAATTTAAAGACCATACAATTTGTGAAATGTAACAGGAAATTTGATATTAGTAGGTACCAAACTAGGTCAGTGTCGCTAGAGCCTGGAGCCGTCAAGGAGGCCACAAATGTATTATGGTCATTTTATAGACATTAATTACGTTTAATATTAGCCAAATTTGAAACAAATCCTTTAGAACTGTACGAGACCCATTAAAAAAAAAACGAAAAAAAATATTGAAAATTTTAATACCTAGTATCTTGAAAATGAAGGGTTTCCGGATCTATGTTTTAACTCTTTAATTTCAAAAAATGTTATGGGACAGTTATTATGTTTGATATGTAGATTGTACCAAAAGATGTTTTTGTGTACAGAGCGGGACACTCAAATTCTACTAGTTTATGTTTTATCTAAAATGAAAATTCAGAAACCTATATTATTTAGTTTCTACCTAGACTATCGAAATAAAAAAACTGTTGAATGACAAATAAACAAAAATGGCAAAATACTGATTTTTTTTTAAATCCACCTTGCATTTTATAAAGGGATCAAGGTTATGTGAAGCATTTTTATGTATTTCTATGAAATTTTAGCATAGCTCGATAGAGCTAGGTGTTTTGATTTTAAAAATATATAATATGTAATATTTATTATGTATATTTATATAATATATTTATTTTACACTTTTGGAGATAATGTGCGTTTGAATATTCTCATATTTACACTGATATTCCAATAGTAAGCTTTGATATTATTCAAACGCGATACGACAACTTTAAAAAATAAATATTTAAGTCTATATATTTTTGAAATCAAGTATAAGACAAATTTTAATTAATGACTATAATATTAGTCGTAGCAACAAATCCCGCAGTAACTAGTATTAAAAAAACTGTACCATTAAAAAATGTTCGATATTCCTTCCTAATTATAGAGTACAAATGTTTAGTGTGGAAGTTGCCATGAATAAAACGGAAATATCTGTCGTGTCTCAATACAGGCCTCCCAACGCCGGAGTAGTCCTCTCACATTAAATGAAGTAGATTTAATAATCAACATGCAGTAAATACTTGAATAACAATTTTAAATAGTTAGCAGTTAAGGTTAACTAACTAGCCTGAACATGATTCGTACGTATGTATCTGCTGTATTATTACTATAATCTTGTCGGCTCTTCTAAATCGTTCAGTTTAAAAAGTTTCCGATGATACATATGATCCCGATCATTGTCCTATAAATTCAGTGTAAACATAAAAAAATAATAAGACACTTGTTCCGGTATCTCGTACAATATATTGGAACATTTACGTAATAATTGGACCCAGGTCCTTTTATGTGATTGAAAGTTTTCTGTGAATTTCGATCCAGATGGTTGTTATAGTGCATATTAAAGGCTCTCAAGGAAATTTAGGTGTAGGACTTTCAAAAAACTAGACAGAAAACGAGTACCTGAGAGCTTTGTTTCTGGACATATTTTGGGTTTATGAAAGCTTAATTTTGAATAGTTTGATAAAAAATATCTGTGAGGATATTGCAATATCGCAAGGTTGTTTGTAAGCTGAGAAAATCCGAATAAAGAAAATGTCATGAGTGATTGTAGGTTAGTGTCATTTGGATATCCGCAGGGCTCCGTTTTTTGAATCTCTCTCTCGATTCTTCTTAATATATACACACTAACGTTATTCATAATTTAGGTGTAGACGCTACAATTTACCAATTTGCACAAGACTTGTGTATACAGTAAGATAAATCTTGATCACGATATTTCTATTTGCAATTCATGTTTTCCAAATAGTGGTTTCTTTATAGCTCAAAAAACTCAGCAATCTTAGATTTTACTAGGCACTACGTGAATAACAAAGATATTGTGGTATTAAATCACAAAGAAATTCCTTTTGTGTGCTCTACAAATTACTTAAGAGTTGTTTTGGATCAAAGATTAAATTGGAGTGAACATATTTTTTATTCAATGAACACATGAGTAAAACTTACACTTGTTGAGAATTGATACGCCATAATTCTGTCGGATTCTCTCTCATTGCTAAGAGCTCATAACAACAGGAGACACTACAAACATCGCAATATGGGTGAAAGGTATTTACGCATCAGACCCTCTTACAAGAAAATCACTAACTTTTAATTGGTAAAACACATTTATATTTTATACTGCTATAGCTCAAGATTATCCTGCAATTCATCCAATTTTGTAACAGTATACGCTATTCAAGGTATAATAATTCGGAAAATTAACTTTTAAAGATATTTTTTTACATGAATTTACACCCTGAAGTCTACTGTATCTCTCTGCGTTTATAACTTCCCCTGCCAAAACTACCAAATCAGTCTCTCCACTCGCCATAACACCACCTCATACATTTACACCACTCTTTCCAAATGCTACTCTCGCTTCCATATTATCCTTTGGGTGACGTTAAGTATCTGGCGGTGACCTACGGATAACCTCACATATCGATCTTGTTGAACAGTTTTCACTCTGGCATCCCTATACCGGTAAGCTGGCGTTCCATGTGTAGCACCAATTATGTCATCGATATCACGCAGACATTCCCAGCGGACGTTTGTAAGATACCAATATTTGTTTTTTCTACGACCGTACCTGAAATATTATTTCACACATTGATCGCATAAGCTAAAGTTTGCTTTTAAACATGGATGCCTGAAGTACTATGTATTTCTGATAGGATTTACACATCGTCTCCATAAGAAATGCATTGACCGCCATTAATTTTTGGCACTGGTAATAATTTTATTAGGTGGCCATGCTTCGCAGTTTGTATCGTTGTGATAGTAACGAACTGTCAAAGTGCCGATACAAGCAGTGTATAAACAGTGTGACTGTTAATAATTACAACTATTATAAAGGAGAAAATTAAATAGTTTAACTTTATTTTGTATTTGTATTATTTACGGTCGTAGAAAATGTATATTGTGCAAAACGTGCGCGGAAACTTTTATATACTCATGTGATATTGCGGCCCGAGCCGAAGGCGAATGTCATATTCCTGTATAAAAGTTGCCTTTACGAACTTGCTACACAATATGCTATTTTAGCATTCTTTAAAATAAACTGCAGAAAAGTAAATTTTTATGGAAAGTTTAAAGTGGAATAATTTTCTGACAAGAAAAGACAGTTGCGGTTTTTAGAGTTTTTTTTGCAAATTTGTCGGCAATTAACCAGTTTAAACGTAAATCTTAGTTGAGGTAGGAGGTCTTTTATACCAGGTGTAAAAAACGTCTATGTAAATTTTTAAAAATGTCAATTGTTTAATTAATTTACGGCCTAAACTCTGAGAAAGGCAACATATCGAAAAAAAGGCACCAAGAAGTTACAGAACAAAAATATGAATTTGACTTTGTTGTAGCAATGGCCAATGATGGCGTAGCAAACAGTTCGGAGAGGATGAATAGGTCTCAACCTGGAAAAAAATTATACCGTGTCGATTTCGTTAAAACTCATTAAGTCCCATTATTGATGTCATACCGTGTACTAAATTTGATTTAAAAATGTTTCGAAATGTACAAGGGGCATATAAAAAACATAAGGTTTTCATGCCTTTTTTACTTATTTTTTTTTAGATAAATGAATTCCCAAAGTTCGTAATATGAAAATTTTGGAAATGCATATAAACTATAAAAAAACTCTTTAAAAGTTAATTTTGCGAATTTCAAAACATGGTAGGTGAGTTAAAAAAATATGAATTGGTATTTTTGGCTATAAAAGAAACACCACATTTTTTAATTTTTATAGCTAAAGAAAAAGTAAAAAAAAACGCTTTTGGAACAATCTTTCATATTACTGAAACTTGAAATAAAAACATAAAAATTTAAATTAAGGGCTATTCTAGTGAACGTTGAAATATGCTTTCGAACAACTTTCAATATTTCTAAAAATCTGTTCTTTTTTGCAATTTTACTATGGAGTATATTAGTATAACAAACAAAAAATTATTTATTTCACACCCGGTATGAAAGAGTTCTTACCTCAAGTAAGCTTTAGGTTTAGGCTGGTTAACAATCAACAAAATTTGTAAGAAACGTCTTAAAACCGCAAGTTAATATCTTTTCTTGTTACGAAAATAAAGTACATTGAATATGGTGCTAAAGGTTACGCGTTATTATTAAGCTCTGGCACAACAATATAAATTTTAATTTACCAGCTAATTAAGTGACGTTACACCATTTAAGTTCAAATCTTGGTCTGGTCGATATTTCATGGATGTTTGCCTAGCTGTCTGTCAATTACTACCAATCACTGGACTATACTGGAACGGTACTCTAGCCTAGGCATTTCTTCTTTCGCCTTTTAGATAAGAAGATAAGGAAGACGATTGAGTTCAGGAATTTTCTGGAAACCATGGTACTCCTGAAATAACACCCTCTTTTGTGTTTATGGGCCCCCAATCATTCAATTTTTGTCGCCATCTTTGTTTTTCCATTATCAACCATATCTTATTGGAGTATTTCCATTTGAACCAGGCAGATGCATTATTGATAGCTTATTGGCTATATAAGGATCATCCTCCCGTTTTGGGATTTCCCTCATTCTAATAATGATGAAACTTGTATTAGCTCTTAGAAAAAGTAAGAGGTTTCATGAATGGCTTATTAAAAATACTTAAAGCTAATTTATATATAAATGCTAGTGCCTTTGAACAAGATATTATGATACGAATTAATGATATTTAGAAATTTCCAGCACCAAGATTTTTTTATTACTCATTTTTCGCATATTATGTCGCTTTTTCGATCTCGATTCCTTCATCCCCTATGATTTCAAAAAGCTTACTTACGTAGCATTATATCGGAGTGATATTTCTACTATACATGTTATTAGAGGCGCAAACTTAACTCACATTTACTATACACATCGCTCTCGGCGGAATATACATCGCTCTTGGTGGAAAATACATCACTCTCGGCAGAATCCCATTACCTACCTTTCTACTTAAGTTTAAACTTCCATGGGTCTCATACATTCATACAATTTTGATGCATTCCTGTCGTAGTTGTTTCTCTCATTGGGAACAAAAAAAGAAGATCGATTTTCATTAAGGAAGAATCATACCTATGTCAAGGTAGTAGCAGACCCCCTGGCTACGTGCCTGGTGTTAAGTATTTTTTTTTTAATTGGTGCGAAAAAATGTTGGTTCTGTATTAAGCGGCTCTGACTTTTTTGTTTGCTTTCTTATTTGTGTTTTTTTTTTAATTTTTGACTAAATTATTTAAACCTTTAACGTAGATGTAAAAAAAATTAAATTTGAATTTAGAAATAGGATAAGTAAAGCATACGAACTAATTTAGTTATATTCTTTAGGAAAAAAATAGTAACATTAGAATGTTTTAGCAGCTTACAGACTTTAGAATGACTGCTGGACTACATTGGTGATAAATGACTATGGAACGTAATTCCTATACTACCCTAACTCACTTTATACAATAATTTTTCTGTTATACTAACTTATTGGTTTAATATTTGCGTTTGGCATTGAACGAAGATTACTAGTTGTGTTTTTCAAATTATTTTTGGGTAAATTATTGAAATTCAAAAATCCTATATACGACTGTATTAATCTAGATGTACTTTAGGTTTAATGTAGAGTAGTTTGGATATGTACCCTCTATGAATTTGTCAGATTGGATGTTTTAAATATTTTTTAAATAGTTGTCCACAATAATTCGTTTTCGAACTTTCATCAAAATTTTCCTTAAACAGGCAATAAAACGAAATAAGTCTTAGTTGAATAAACATAAATCTTTTAAATGGATTTTGTCAAATAATATGTGCTTTGGAAATGTAATATTTTTAGTTTATGCAAGAACATCTATGTCTATCTATTTCACTTTAAAGTTAATTAATAAATAGATGCTATCATAGCCAGTTGAATTACGAACAATATCGTAAATAAATTTAAAAGTTTAAATTCGACATGCTTTGGTTAATGCCTCGATAAACTTAATTTTCAATTTGTTTACAAAATTAATTTGTCGTATCTTTTGGTAAAGTAACAAAATGTATATGGCTCATGTTTGTACGTGTTTCTAGTATCGGTCTATCATTTTTTGGTTCTTTATATTGTGAAGGATTTGGAAAAAAATCAGAATCTGCATATATTGAAAATGGTACTTCTAACTTTTTTGGGAAAAATTTCAGATTAAAGAATATTTTGTTGCAATCGTTCAATTGATATAACAATACATTTCTCTTGAGGTAAAGAAAATTTTGTGTCCGTCACCAAGGTACATCGGTTTTATGAATTTGAGTTCACAACAATCTTTACATATATACTTTATGCAACAATAATTACTTTTTTCCACTATTATTTAACAATTTTTCGTAGACTACAACGGACATTTAATTCTAAACTTCAAATAAAATATCTAACCTGATCCAAGTATTATGTTCTTTACACCATCACGATGTATATTTGGATATTTTCAGCTGAGGATTTTTTTGTTTTCTATTGCTGGTTCATCGCATAATAATTGATTACTGCTATTAAATTCTCCATCAGCGACTAAAACAGACTAGACATCGTGTGAGAAGGTAATACTGAAAAAACTATACTAAGATGGCCAATTTCTGCACTGTGATATATTGGCCTAATTTACCGAAATCAAAACCTACTCGAATGTAGTCGCCCCCTAGACTCTACTGGTTTAGAAATTGAGAATTCGCTCCCCAGACACCCATAAAATAAAAGACAGTGTTCAGGGAAAAAGATGAATCGCAAATCTGTATTAACTCTCTGTTACTGATTTTCATTGTAAATTTTAGTATATTTGATATTGATTTAATTTTGTCATTAAATACTTTTTTAATTTATGCAGGATTTTAACTATCAATATTACTTTATTAGTTTGCCCGTGGTCACCTAATATTAATTACGTGCTAGACTCGGGATAACAATGAAATATTTAATACCCCAAAGAAAAAAATTTAAATTTAGTGTGAGTTTATAGGCAGTTTTGCTTTATGCTTCCTTATTTTACTTTTTTTTTCTCAACCGATTTAGTTCTATGTTATTGAATTCTATTTTTTTAGGACTATTGTATGAATTCATACAAAACCCATCGCAAAAACCGGACCATTTAATACTTATGAATCAGATTTACAAGTTTTTGAGACGGGAGAGCAAAACTAAAGTTTGGCAATGTTTTAAGAAGGAATGTACTGCTTCCTGCCACACTCAAAATGGAAAAGTTACGATGCGGTTGGGACTGCATAATCATCCTGCTCCTATTGCTTTAATCAAACAAAGGCGAGGAGAACAAAGGATTAAGAAAAAAAGATTAACTTAAACATGAAGAAAAAATTGATTTAAGCACTTATTACTTATTCGATATATTTAAAGAAGTCTAACTTTTAAACAAGTCGTATTTTTATATAGCATTTAGCTATAAAGAAAACAGGAGTGCTTACTCATTTTGGGCTGATTTATTAGATATATTTACCTAATTTTCAGCTATTGAAGAGAACACTAATAATAATTAGCATTATTTTATTTTTTATTCTAGTTTAAAAATGTTTTGGATTATCTTTAATTTCAACCTATTTTTCAATAACTATGTCTTTTTTATTTTCTTTTATATTTTAGAATAAGTTCAGCTTATATATTTTTTATCGGTCTTCGATAATAAAAAATTTCAGGTAGTTTTAATTTATATTAAGTTTATTTAAGACAAGATATCAAAAGTAATTAAATATTCTTATTATTTTTTTTTAAATATGTATTAAAACAAGTTATTGAAAAAATAATTATTCTGCTAAAAGAGACGCAATATTTCAGAAAACCTTTAGTTTTTTTTATCTATGAGCAGACCACGAAGGCCTAAGTACTAGGTACCGTGGTTGCATTAAGTGAACACAGGGAAAGTTTATTGATGCGGGATTTGAAGACTTGCAGATTAGGAGAAGAGGGAAAGGCATTTGATGGTAACACATTCTATAATCAATTTGCTGCAAGTAACAAAATAATCTTAGACCTAGATTTAAAAATTAGATTTTACCCCATATTCACTAAACAGGTTTAAGAGTAAGGCCAGATCTAGTTGCCATTGAAATTAAAATTCTAGTTCACCAGTTATATTTTGATTATGTCGCTGTCATTTTGTAATAGTAGTATTAAGAAAAATTATTTGTTCAGTTGTTGCATATGCCACCTTAAATGGTGGAAATGGATTTATATTTTCTATAACTTAAGAGGTAAGCATTAAGCTGCAAGAAATAAGAAATAGTTCAATTCCATTTCTTACGTTACGGCTTACGGAATCGGCAAATTTCGGATAACTCCGTGTGTCATTCTCATTGTTTATAATCGCTTGAACCTAACTTTTTCTTGGTATTTGGTTTGGCTTGCTTATTTATTTTTTTTTAGGATTTCGTGGTATATTTAAGCTTTAATTTTTTAAAATGAGTAGTTACGACCAAGAAATATTATTAATTTACTGACATTCGATACTAAGTACTGTCCATGTCCATATTCTTACGTCTTACAGAACTGTAAATCAAAATAAAAAGTCTTATATCTTACGTCTTATGCTTATGGCTTATTTCTTACGTTACGGAAACTATAAATCCAGCTTAACTGCCAAGTTAGACTTGCCTCTAAATTTAAACCTGTTTAGTGAATACGGGTTTTAAAGTTTCTGCAGTTGTTTGTTAATAAAAATTTGGTTTTTACCAAATTTTTATCCCCATTAATTTGCGAAAAATCGAGGTTTGGAATTTAACTGAAATAGTAGTAGGGTAATAAAGTTAATGAATACTACAAAAATGTCTTAGATGTAGACTTATTTTTGTAATCTGAGACTTTTAAAGTTCTTGAAATTGAAATGGTTTTTTTGTGTCGTCGCGACAGAAGGTGTCGTTTTTATTTTATCCGTAAATAATTGAATTTGATCACATCAAATTAACGTCTAAAACCAATTTTGATATCGTCGTCGATTCTCTAGAAAATGGCGTTTGGGGTTTTATGTGAAACACTCTGTAATCCCTTTTCGTGCGTTCCCGTTTCGAACGTCTAACATTTTTACTTAAGTGTTCCCCATTCTGGCCTTAAGACAAATATATTGATTATCTTATTTCTATTTGGAGCGTTAAAAGGTTTTTATGATTTATTTTGTCATTGTAACGGTTTTTGGTATATTATGTGATTGACATTCTGTTATAAATGTGTATCAGTACCGGGTTAGCAACAGGTTATACGCGGGAAAACATCGCCGTTAAAGCTATAACACTAAAACTTTTACCATAACGTTACATACCCACGTTGATCCCCCATCTAAAAGGTATTTTATAATTTTTAGTAAAATTACATATTCTAAATTTCTTGTTTTAGTTTGAGTTCGGGAAATTTAGTTTAATTAGTACCACAATTAAAAGTATGAATCGACACAGATTGACTAATTAAAGTTCCATAGTGATTATTAAAATAAAATTTCTAATATATCTAATGTAGATTAGCATGAAAATATATCCTATCTACAGATTTAACGCACGAAACGGGAAATTTTCTAGAGATGCACGAAACGAGACCGCCCGAAACGCGCACGACGTGGGTCTCAAATCGTAGCAATTTTGAGATCTCAAAATTCGTTCTAAACCGCGTTTTTGAAGAACGTGCGGTTATACAAACATTAAAAAGACCAATACTGCCTAAGGTTATATCAAATATAGTATCGGCAAATAATGAAATATTTTTATAAATCGCTTTGCAATGGATATTTTTCTGTCCAAACTTATTGAGCTACTAGCATTAAACTGTATTTTTTAAAACATTCATTTTTTAATCACTTGAAGTTAGTCGCGGGAATGGTAGCACCTTCTTTTGGTGAAATTCATCTCATTAAAAGTTGTTAGACTTCTTTAAGCCAGTGACCCTTAATTCTTTCACTAATTTAGCAATTTCACTGTCTTATCTGCTCTGGTTTGCAAGTCTTGTTATTTTTTATTGACCTTCTTTTCCTTAAACCCTATCCTCAGAAATATAGGATCCTTTATCTTTGGAGATTTTGTATGCTCCATTAATATTTTTTTGATTTTATTTGTTTTTTGTAGAGCTTAACCGTATTAATTCATTCAAAAAGTTGTAAATTCTCCTTTTTTTTTTATTTTAAAAACGGAAAAATATTTAACAGAAAAAAATTGCTATGTCTATTTATATAAAATTAGTTTAATGTGACGGTCTATAAATATATTACTATTAACTATTAAACAATTTAAAATTATTTTTATACAAATTCTAAATAACTAATTTAGTGATAAATTAAGCATTGGTTTGTTCGTTTTACTAGGATATTTTTAACATAATAGGGCTATATGTACATATGATATTTTCGCGTTTTAAAAGGGAAAGTGTAAGTAAATTAAATTTTTGTAAAACAAAAGATACAGTACAATTTTAGTCAATTTACATGTCAGTATTGATAAAACCAATGATGTATACAATGATACGGACTTCCTGAGTCGTCAGATATATTGATTTTTTTGTTTTTGAATTTCATATGAGTAGTACAAAGCTTGATAAAAACTCACAATGACCTAGCGTTGATTATTTCTTTGCTTTGTTTAGTCTTGTGTAGTGTGCCAGTGTTGAAGCTTATGTTTTCTGCCTTTTTTTCATTAATGCATTGTATAGATTTTGAATCACTAAATATCAATAACGCGGCGCCGGCCTATATTTAATTTTATTAGGATGTTTTGATCGGTTAGGTAACATATTATTTACTTTACTTTTCTTGCTCATTGGCTAAATATGGTTAAAAAAAAGATTTTTTTTTAATAAATCGTTTTCTTTATTATTTGCCTGTATTGAAACAGCTTTTTTTACTGTTTTATTTCCTGCTTTATTAATTCCTACTTATTTAAACGTAATTTAATACCCAACACGAAATGCAGAGGAAAAGAGGTGAACCAATTTGAAGTTGTTTGTCGTTTTCGGGATTCTTGGGTTTACGATATTTAGTTTAACTACCTAGTTACTACGATCGATTACTACCTACGATCGTTTTTTTAAATCAATATTTCTAAAATTGGATGGTAATAGAGAAACTGACAAGGTACCAGACCTTTGAAAATTCACCCGTCGATTTGGTTCAAAAAGATAGGTAACACAATTAACTTGCAATAGAATTATCGACTTACGTTTTATAGGTATTGGCAATTTCAATTCATTCATACTGTGAACAACCGGCATAGTTCATTTAATTTTTAATTAATTATTAGACGGAAAAATATTAAAAATGTGCGTCTTCGCTAATTAATGTTAATTAAAAGTTTTTTTTTTGTAAAAAAGAATATGTTATTTTTATAATAAAGTATCGACCGAAAAATTACAAGAATGTCCTTAAATCTTAAGGTATGCAATTGGCCTAAGTGTACTATGTAAAAAAAGCTGCTTCAAAATACTCTCAGTTATTAAATAACTTTTTTACCATTTCTTATAGTATCCAAAAATTGAAAAACATTAAAACAGCTTGCTTTGGAAATGACCTTCCAATTTTGAAATCCCCATCAACTAGAAATACTAATTAATTATTAATTGAAATAAAGTCATGTAAAATAATGACTAACACGCGAACGGCCAACAGTTAGTTATACATATTATAATTTGGCCGTTTAATAAATTGAGAAATATATTTTAATAATGGTATATGTTTAGGAAAACTGTCTTTACTTTATTTAAAAAAAAATCTTTTCTTTTCTGCTTTTTTTTATAGCTAGTGAAAGTATTTTTGAGTTATTATTTATTGTATTATTCCCTTTTCCTCTTCAATTTAATATTTTTAACATTATTTTTCTTATCTAGCCTTTCTACCTCATTATGTAAACCTCATATCTTTAAGTGTAGCAATCAACTCCTATTCGATCAGATTTGCATTGGCTATAACAGCACCTAATATGAGCATTTTTATTTTGTTCGTATGGGAGGCTGAAAACAAACCATTTAACCCTCTTTAAAATTAATGATTTTTTTTTACTGCTACATTGTACATCCTTATTTGGGTTAATAAACGTTTAATTATTATTATTATTATTATTATTATATACAAAAAGATAATCCTATAAACAATGTTTACATATTAAAATAAATTGTTTTTTTCTTTTACCTTTGTAATTTATTTTTATTTTGAAAAATTTTTGTTTAGTTTAATGAAGTCGTGATGTGCTTCTGCCGGGCCGGTTCGGCCAAACTGCGCCCCCAAGGCTCTCTCTAAAAATTGCACCCCTCTCATCCAACCAAAAAATACAAATCAGTTATTGTAAAATAAAGTGCATGTAATGAGTGGCAATGAAAGTAAAAATAGAATAAAGTAAAGTAAAAATCCCCGTAACGAATCCTTCATTTATCCGTAACATGTTTTTATGTAATTTTTCTTGATATAGATGTTTTCATTACGTGGGAAATTCCAAAAAAAGGTTTTTTTTTTATAATAAACTTAACTTATAACCAAAAGGACACATTGTACAAAAGTAATATTTTTTTTTAAACATCTCACTTTCTACAGTTTTTGTATTTTTGTTAATCTCACTTTCTACAGTTTTTGTAAGTGAATTTATTTTCTTGGTCAATCCTAGAGGATGTCAAATGCGATAAATATACGGGCAACATGCGGTTTGTAATTTGTATAGAATTTTTATAGTTTGACCGTTATATACCAAGTGTCTAGATATAATGTTGTAGTATGCGCCCGCCTAGTCCGACTGCACCAGTACTTTTTTATGTAAATTTCATACTTGTAATATTCAAGCTGGTGGCGAGGTTCCATTTCGCAAAAAAGATTAAATGTAAAGGGGGGTCATGCGATACATCATTTGAAAGGTCTTATCGAATAGATTATTGTGCAAAAGTTTTAGAACGTTACTGTCCATATCACTAGCAAGGCCGCTCATTATCGACCACTTGTGATAAACAAAATTAAAGCAGTTATAATCCAAACAACTTATTTGCGGTTGCCTTTAATAATATGTATTCAGAACTAACTCTAACAAAGATTTTACGTAATATTCGATAAATCCTTCGACGATACAAAAAAGTATTCGCCCACTCTGAGTCATTTTATAAAAATTCGGAAAAAGAAGTAAAAACAGGCCATACCTCTCTATGTCATTTGAAAGACTTATCGAGTAAATTATTGTAAACAATTTTTAGAACGTTGCACGAGTACACGAGTTATGTCACGATCCATTCCCAAGAACTGCTGATCCAGCGGATCCGATGCCTTATTATTATTAGCAGAGCCTAACAGTCAGTTAGAAGCATTAATTTTTATTGTTTATAATTTTGTACATTTAATATAGACATTTTTGTAAAATAAAACTTTTTAAAAGGGGAAACTGTTGGTCGTGTTAGTTAACTGACTCAGTCGGAACGGATTTTCGGGAATCGATACATATGGCAAATAAATGAAAACACAAGTTTTACTTTGTTAACTGTCGCTTATTTTATTTTTGCACTAACTGCAGTCACGCCTAGTGCAAAAATAAAATAAATGACAGTTCCAATCTGTATCGCCTGTCTTCGCAAGGACCAAGACTTGGAGTAGGACTTCAATCGACCAACCAAAGCATGTATTATAGAAATGACCGGAGTTGACCTTCTAGTTTTATTGTAAGTGTAGTTGATTGGATTTTGATGTCTATGGAAAATATTATTTCCTTATTACAAAATTTGAAAATTTCGATGCCTTCACCTGACTCTGTCTTACATAATTATACATATAAATATATTAGTGAAATTGCAGAAAAGAAAAACAATGTCTGGGTCTTATTAGTGAAAGTTTAGCTTCTACAAATTCATATATTAATAATCAATCGGTTAATAATTCATTTATAAGCAATATGTCCCAATTTAAGCCAGAATGCCTCAATTGTGACCCGGCTTTTGATGGTATAGGTAATAAAAAATGTATTTATTGAACGCAATAATAGGCAAACTTACTGATCATGATACATTAGTTGTAAATAATCAAAATGTTGGCTAAAGGACACCCTACGTCTTAATTTTGCTGATCAGGCTGAAAGAGCGGCTTGGCACAACCGTAAGGCATATGCGGCTAGATAATTTAATGCAAGCGTTAAAATTTGTTTGTCAAGAATACAGTATACACTATCTTTAAAATGAAACGAAACCCAGTCCAGCAATTTCAAAAAATAATCATTTTAAGCCTACACAACATAATTTCAATTCTTTTCAACCTAATTTCGCGGTAAATCGTTTTTATAATTCACAAACACCACACAATCCTTTTAAACCCAGCTTCCCAACACAACCAATACCTGTTAGACTGAATCCAAATAGGCCATAACCAAAATATTTTACGAATTCTCAAGTTTTCGGCAAACCTGGCAACTGACCAAACGTTTTTAAACCGAACCAAACAGTTACAATAACCCACACTTATGTCAGGCATAGAGACGTCACTGTTTAAACCTTTGCTCAATACATCCAGTTACAACCCCCCAAAACTAGTTTTTGGAGAAGTTTATAATGCCAAAACCCAAAATTTATACCAACCAGAACAATTCACATATGACGATAAGCAATACTGCCAATATGACCAAAATGATCGATATCAGTATCAATATTACAACCGAAAAAAATTACTATCCTTACGTAAATAATGAATATAAGGAAACAAACGGGCAATTTGACATATATACGTCTCTTATTGACCATACCCTGGTCAATAATATTCTTATGAAGAAACAACCGAGAGTAAAACATATCCGGGACCCGTCTCAACAAGACAAAAAAATTAAAAACTGAAGTAATTTCTTTTAATAGGTCTAATTCTAGTGAACTATCCTCTGTCGTATGCCCAAAATCAAACTTAAAAATATTAATACACTCAGGTTCGACTAGATCATTTATGGGCCTAAATATTGCCAAAAAATTATATCCCAATTGTATAATTAATGACCCCTTTTTAGTTTTGACAGTTTTTCAAAAATCCGTTCGTCAGTACGGTGCTTTTATACCTTCTTCAAAAATATTTAATTCACCCGAAATCAAAAATATGAAATTTTATCTTTTTAAATTTTACAGTATATTTGACCGTCTCCTGAGACTCGATAATCTTAAACTCTTGGAATCCAATCTTGACTGTCATAAGGCATTCCTAGAAACATTTTATGCGCGTAGTTTCACAAAACTCAAAACCTCTCTCATTGTGTAACTGTATGTAATTAAACCTCATCAAAAATTACATAACTGCGAGATTCCGGAGCCTTTATCAGTTGCGAGAAAAGGCTTTGCACTAACAGGACTTCGCCAAAATAACAAAACCACTTACAAAATATTTAACAAAGATGCCACTATAGAATATAATAAAGAATTTTTAGACTGCTTCGATATGTGCAAAAATTTGCTAATAAACGAGCCTATACTGCAATACCCAGACTTTTCAAAGCCATTTAACTTAACAACTGACGCAAGTAACTTAGCTATTGTGGCTGTCCTCTCGCAAGGAGAAATTGGGCAAGACCTGCCCGTGGCCTACTCATCAAAGACACAATGATTCTGAAAGAAACTGTTCAACCATCGAAAATAAACTCCTTTCAATCGTTTGGGCCACCAAATATTTTCGCCCATATATATTTGGCAGAAAAATAAATTTAATAACGGATCAAAAAACCACTTCAATGGTTTTTTTTTCTTTAAAGAATCCTAGTTCAAAATTATTAAGATGGCGCATTAAACGTGACAAGTATGATTACAACAATATAAAAAAAGGGTAAAATTAAACACAATTGCCGATGCTCTCGTACGAAAGAGACAACGGAACATTTTCCATTAAAACAATGTATTGAAGAATTTAACACACAGTTACAGGAACATGAAAATTTAGTCCAGATTTCCACCGTAGCACAAGCGGACAATGATCTCACACAGATCAATGACATGACAGCACATACATCAGCTGACGGTCAACCACCTGATGAAAATATGACAGTACACACAAATGAAAACGAAGATCCTATAGTGGGGATTCCTATTTGCGATATTCCTGTAAATTATGGTTCTAATCAAATTATTATTTCTTCAGTATTACATTCTCCGGCGAAACAAAAAACTACTATTTTGTTTGAGAAAAAGCGTCGTATTATTATCCAAATATCCGAAAATAACTTTGATCAAGACATATTATCTTTTATTAAAGAGTGGATAATTCCCTATAAACAATACCATTTATATTTCGAAAAACTATAAATATATGAGTCATTTTGTGAGGTCATTCGAAAAACATTTATATGGTCATATTTAAAATTTAAAAGATTTTTAAATAAGTTAACAGACGTCACTGATAAACAAAGAATCCCAGAAATAATACAAAATGATCACTAATCAAAAACCAACCACCGCGGCATTAATTGGCGAAACAATAAACAGAATCAAAGACAAATATTATTGGCCAACCTTAAAAAATTCTGTACAAACATACATTAATAACTGCGAAATTTGCCAACAAAGTCAATACGAACGTCATCCAATTAATATGCAAATGAACGTCACACCCCCAGCTACTAAACCATTTGAAATTATACATTTAGACACATATACACTTAAAAAAAAACAAATTTGGAACTATAATAGATAGTTTCTATAAATATGCACAAGCATATGCACTGCAGCCTCTTGCCGCCACCGAAATTGCCGACAAACTACTGTTTTTCTTCTCTTACCACAGTATACCTAATTAAATTATAGTGGATAATGGTACCAAGTTTAAAAATACTGTGGTAACCGAACATTTCAATTTACACAAAAAAATACATTTTTGTTCACTTAATCACTCTGAGTCTAATGAACTAGTCGAGCGACTCCACTTTACTTCATACGCTTGCTAAATAACCAAAATTTTGATAAAACACCAATAACACAAAAAATGGTCTAGCAACGCTAGAATACAACCACACAATTCATTCTGGCATAAATTTAAAGCCCATCTATGTAATTCACGGTCATATTTTTCCAAATGACCCGTTCAACATAAAATTAGACCAAATAATTTTAAGTGATTACATCAATACCCACAAAGAAAAATCACAACGAATGTATTTAAGTATAAACCAAAAACTAATCAGTGATAAAAAAAATTAATGAAAATCGCGATAATCTCCAATTATGTCGCCCTGGTCAACAAGTTTATATTAAGAAACATGTAAGATAAAAACTCTCTGACAAATTTGCAGATCCTACAAAATCGTAAAACAATATCAACTCAGTCTCATTTTAAAGTTCATATGGATACTTTAAAACCTCCACTTGGACAAACGAACAACTTTGACTAAAATATAAATATTATATTTCAGCCTTGTCGGAGCCGCCATCGCAGACGGAGATAAAGTCACGATCCGACAGTTAGACGACAACCCAGGAATTTTGGAATTAAAGTTAGGACAAGCAAAACTTAAAGAATACACATACACACTTATTCATTATTATGACTTAAATCCTATTATACTAGAAATTAACAAATTACATTATAGATCCAAGAATATAACTTCTCTAATTACTCATAAATAATATTCCAATTCCACTAACTACTTAAAAATATTACAAGATAGGATAGAAAATAAATTAAAATAAATTATACCTCATCCTTGGAGCTCCCGTGAAGTTCAGCTATTAACAACCCATCAAAAGCACTTCCGCATGTAAATAAGTTGACGTCGCTATAATAAAACTAGTCACAGACCAACTAGATACTTCCAATAAATGGTTACTTATTGTTCCTAGTGGACAATTATCGATTGTTTTAATTGTATTAAGTATTTATTTATGAAATCAACTACCCAGAAGATAGCCGCCCACCAATAGGTAATGTTCTATTTGTTTATCATTTATAATTTTGTACATTTAATATAGGCGCCTTTTTGAATATTACAAGTCTTGTTTATATAGCTACCGATTTTAAATTTTTATGTTCAACGGTTCAAAAAATAAGAGTAGGTGGGGGAAGAACCGCATTGTATTGTATAGCTCTAGTGAAACAAGAAAGAGTGATATTATACACGTTATACAGACACAATTTCTTGCTTCGTTACTTCGGCTCGTATACACATCCCTTTAAATTTTTAGTATATGGTTCTATTTATGCGGGAGGATATTGATATATTCTTAGCCTACTTCAGAAATATTTGCAATTGAGTTTGTTTTATTATCTTACATTTTTGTTTATAGCAATATTAAGAATATTTCTACCTTTTTAACTTTTTTCAGAATACTATCCTTTGAATCCAGTTAAATTTATGTTTTCTATTTGTGTGCATTTGTCGGGAACCATTCCGGTAATATTACTGAATACTATCCTCCAGTTAAAGTTTTCCATTTGTCGAGGTAATCAGTGCGGATGATACCATGACTATCCCACAACAATAAACTAAGTTTTCCCGCCGATTATTAAACACGAAATTTCCTTTGCCTTGTAATTATTAATTAATTGGAATAAGGTCGTTATTTTATTTTATTTATTTATTTATTTGTTACTGTTTTGTATCTGGATTATAGAAATGTACCCAGGTTTCATCTATAGAATAAAGTCGGTTCAGAAAGTTTGGATCATCGTCAAATCTGCCACAGATCGCGATTTTGTCACTAGTGCTCGCTTTTGATTCGCGTTCAGGCATTTGGGAATCAATTTGGACTAATTTTTTTAGTATGTAGTATCAAATCATAGATTGCATCAATATTGCTTGACACTAAAATGGGTCTTTTCAGTCTGTCGTCATCTTGAATTGAATTTTTTCTTCTTTTGAAGCAAGCAACCCAATTTTGACAGTGGCATATGACGGGCAATCATAATGTCATGTCACCATGTAAATCTTCTTTTGTAAATACTGATATATATATATATATATATATATATATATATATATATATATATATATATACATATATAGATATATATAGTTAACAGGACACAACATTTTGCACATTGTTACAAAGGACTAACACAACGAACTGTGGAGTATCAATTATTGCAATATAGATGTATATATTTTGCTAAGATTGTTTACATCTTTTTTGTCATTCACACAGTTTTTGTTTTTGTGGATTAAAGCCATTTCGTAAAATTCCCATTTTTTTTACTGACACTCGGTTTTTAAGATTTTAGTTTCAGAATAATTAAAACTGTGGTTTTTCGACTTTTCATGGTTGTTTAATGCCGTTGAGTTTTTTTTGTCGTATTTATGGCTTTTTATACGGTTTTCCAAATATTGACTTGTTTGACCGATGTAAACCCCTTCACAATTACAACAAGGAATTTCATAAACTACATTGCTCCTTTTGTTTTTTTGAGTATTCGCCTTTAGTTTACTAAAATTATTAGATAGTAGATTAACGGTTTTATGACAAATTTGGATGTTATATTTTTTAAGGAATGTTTGAAATTGTTGGGATAATCCATTTATAAAGGGGAGGGAAATGTACTTTGTACGTGCTGAAGTAGGTTTTTTAGTGCAAATTAAAGAGTTATAATCCTTATGAATTCTGCTTTTAAATATTTTATTAATTAATTCTAATGGATATTGGTTTAAGATCAATGCTTCTTTTGCCTTTTTAGTAGCATTTTCTCTGTATTCAGCATCTGAAAGCTGAATTGCCCTGTCCGCCAATCCTATTATTACAGACCTTTTTTGCGATGTTGGGTGATTAGACTTGAAATTTATGTATCTAGAAGACCATGTCGGCTTCGTATACCATTCTGTTTTTATATTTTCTCCTATATGGTGTAGTGTTAGGTCGAAAAAATTAATTTGGTTTTTTTGTTCTGTTTCGATTGTAAATTGTAATTTTTGGTGGTATTGGTTAAGATATTTTAGGATATTGTTAGATTGGTCTGATGGAATGGCCGTGGTACAATCGTCGACGTAACGAAAGAAGAATGGAATTTCGAATCCTACTCTGCTTAACACATCCTCCTCTAGATCCTCCATAACGATCTGCGCAACTACACTCGAAATTGACGATCCCATAGCCCAACCCTCTAATTGTTTATATAATTGTTTTTCGTACAGAAAATATGTGGAATTCAGTGTTAATTCGATGGCTTTTATAAATTCATCTTGTGGTATGTCAGTGAATTTATTTATTTCAGACCATTTTTTTTTATTATTTTAATTGCTAACAAGATGGGAACATTGGTGTATAGGGATATAACATCAAGAGAAATAAGGAGGTAGCTTTTGGAATTTTAATATTTTTCAATTTTTCTTTAAAATGAAAGGAGTCTTTAATATAATAGTTGTTTTTGTGTACAACGTTTTTGAGCATATCTTTTAAAAATTTTGAAAGTGGTCGTTACGTCGACGATTGTATCACGGCCATTCCATCAGACCAATCTAACAATATCCTAAAATATTTTAACCAATACCACCAAAGTTTACAATTTACAATCGAAACAGAACAAAAAAACCAAATTAATTTTCTCGACCTAACACTACACCATATAGGAGAAAATATAAAAACAGAATGGTATACGAAGCCGACATGGTCTTCTAGATACATAAATTTCAAGTCTAATCACCCAACATCGCAAAAAAGGTCTGTAATAATAGGATTGGCGGACAGGGCAATTCAGCTTTCAGATGCTGAATACAGAGAAAATGCTATTAAAAAGGCAAAAGAAGCATTGATCTTAAACCAATATCCATTAGAATTAATTAATAAAATATTTAAAAGCAGAATTCATAAGCATTATAACTCTTTAATTTGCACTAAAAAACCTACTTCAGCACGTACAAAGTACATTTCCCTCCCCTTTATAAATGGATTATCCCAACAATTTCAAACATTCCTTAAAAAATATAACATCCAAATTTGTCATAAAACCGTTAATCTACTATCTAATAATTTTAGTAAACTAAAGGCGAAGACTCCAAAAAACAAAAGGAGCAATGTAGTTTATGAAATTCCTTGCTGTAATTGTGAAGGGGTTTACATCGGTCAAACAATCAATATTTGGAAAACCGTATAAAAAACCATAAATACGACAAAAAAAACTCAACGGCATTAACCAACCATGAAAAGTCGAAAAACCACAGTTTTAATTATTCTGAAACTAAAATCTTAAAAACCGAGTGTCAGTTAAAAAAAAAGGGAATTTTACGAAATGGCTTTAATCCACAAAAACAAAAACTGTGTGAATGACAAAAAAGATGTAAACAATCTTAGCAAAATATATACATCTATATTGCAATAATTGATACTCCACAGTTCGTTGTGTTAGTCCTTTGTAACAATGTGCAAAATGTTGTGTCCTGTTAACATTTTCTTAATTGAGAAAATAAAATTTTAATACATCTGATCGTCATAGCTGTTACTTCGTTATGTGTTGTATACTGTTATCATTACGTTCTAGGGTAAGATGATTGTTTTTTGACGTATTTTATTATTGTCGTACCAACAATTTTTCATATAATTTTAGATTTGAAAAAGACCAAAACTGGTTGAAACGTCATCAGACTATAATATATGTATGTTTTAAAAAAAGAAGTAATTTTCTACTTATTTTCAAGTAAACCACTGACCGTAAACCAAGAAAAATAAAACTAATATATATATATATATATATATATATATATATATATATATATATATATATATAAATATATTGGAAAAGTAACTTATTCCAAAATCTGCTAGATTGATTCATTTTCGAAATAGGTTTATGTTTGCATGACCCACTACATGTGTACAGGGTATCCGAATTTCGATGGTTTTGCGGGGTATCTCCCTTATTACTGAAGATAGAGAGATGCGGTTTTCGCAACACTGTGCGAACAAATTTTTCCTAGCCCTCTTCGTTTTTGAGATACAGGGTGAAATTGAAAATTTTGCGTTTTTAGGTACCCCTCGTATCTCGATGGCCTGGCAACTTACCGAAAAGGTGAAAACTAACTTCGATAGAGTTTTTTGCGTAGAATCCAGTGGCGTAATCAGTTTTTGGTTAGCTACTATCGTTTTCAAGGTATAGATTAAAGTTGGGTTTTTTAAATGGAATACCCTGTATATTTTTTAATATTTGGTTTCTGCTCATTTTTAGCTTCTCAAAAATATATAATACTTGATATTTATTTCAATCCGGTATCGACAATTAAGTCAATTTAAAGAAATTTTAATCTGTTTTCCTAGAAGGCTATGAAAATTGTGTGTTAATTTTCTAAATCTGAATTATCTGTACCAAAATTTGTTATAATATCATTATTTAACAATAAATCAGTTAACAGAGATTCATACTATTTAACTTTTAGCTAGTGAAACACACAAGCATCTAAGAAATCTACTAAAAATACATATTATAAACTAAAAATATGACATATGACGATAATTTAATTATTTTTCTAATGTTGACAATAAAATTGGATTCTGTCAAATACTTACTATTGACTAAATTAGTAAAAAAGGCTATGCAGGGTGTAGAAATTACAGAGGCTGTTCGAACTGTTCCCCATTATACCTTATACACATATCACACATCTTTCTTATTCTACTTAGTGCGTTAAGCATAATGATTTGGCGAGCTTGTAAATATCTAAAGGCTCTTCTTGTGTCATTTTGTAGATCTTCGATCGTGTGGTGTTGCCTTTGGTAGATGATGCCTTCAAGATATCCCCATAGAAAAAAGTCTAGGACCGACAAATCTGGCGACCTAGGCGGCCATCTTATAGCCCCATTTGTACCAATCCAGCGACCTGGAAATTCATTTTCTAAAAAGGTACAGTCCGTGCATTATGAGCCTGGGCACCATCTTGCTGAAGAAAAATATTTTGTAATTGTGCCAAAGGAATATTATCTAATAAATCAGGAAGCGTATTTTCCAGTATCTCTTGGTACCGGTTTCCATTAAGACTACCGTTATAAATGACATACCTTATTTTTGTGCCAAGGATAAAGCAGGACACGCTAAATCCAAACCTGCCTTGTTGTTCGCGTGGAAATACAACGTGTTCATTTCTTTGGACCAGTATCTATTATTGTGTCAATTTAGAATACCTGCATTTGAGATATATTCTTCTTTCGAAATTTATTTCGATATTAGTCATATGAATGTACCAATTGCAGAAATCTATGCGACGCTGTGCACCTCCCGGGTGCAAATGGTGCACTAACTTATATTTATATGGTTTGAAATGGTATTTTTTTGGAATAGTCTGCACTGTTGACTTAGGTACTCCCACTTCATCTTCGACTTTTTGACAGGAAGTTGACGGATTGATTTCAACGGCAGCTAAAACATTAATCTCTTCAGTTTCCCGATTTTCTTTGTAATATGATTTCGGTCGCGGTACTTTGAATGATCCGTAATTGATCAGATTTACTTTTATTCTTGAAAATGTTCTCTTATCGGGCTGTCTTCGTTCTGGGTATCCATAAGGAATAAATGCTTATTTATAGATATATAGAGTATAGAACGACACATTCAAAATAAATTAAATTGAATTATTTTATTAAACAGGGCGATGTAAAAGATGTTTTTTCTTATCACTTATCAACAAAACTGCTATTCTACTTTTTAAATATTTTAATTATAATTAATTTTATTGGAAATTTAGTGACATCGTATCTTTCATGTTACAGACTTGCTGCAATAATATGCTTTTTTATTACAAGCAAATTTTGGATACAATTGTAACCTATTAAGAACGATAGGCATAATTTGAAATATTAATATTACTATTCTGAAAAAAAAGTTACAAAAGTAAAGTTTTATTATTATCTATACTTTTGTTTTTCAAAAATACTGAGAGTCCTTCTACATCGGCTATCACTAGTTCCGAAAAGCCCTGGTTTAAAGAGCAAAGTTATTTTGTTTACTTAAATAAAAATAAATAAATAAATATAGCTTTATTGTAATTTTAAGAAAATTTAAATTACAATTGGCGGAGTTGAAGCCAGGCTTTACTTAGTATTACTGTTACTTACCGGTTTAGATATATCTCTCACGCTTCATCCGGATTTTCCTGGCACTGTATAAAACAAACAAGCATGTCATATTTCTCAAAGTTTTCGAAATTCGCAGGCATTTGATATTTAATAAATGGACAAAGGCAATATTTGATTAAAATAATTTAACAATGACAAATGCCAATTAGTTTCTACAATGGCTCAACAGAATCTATATATTCTTTTGTTTAATCAAGTCATGGCCGCCTTATTTTATCTAAAACTGATCTTGGGTATTTCTAAGGGATAAATTAAATAGTTTTAAGTAAGTATTTTCAAACAACATTTTCAACATTAGAAACGTATTAAATCCAACGTCATTTGTTGTAAATAAAACATTTTTAGTGTATAATAGGTATATATATGTTTTATTAGATTTCCTAAGTATTTGTGTTAGGTGTGTTGTCTAGGGTAAATACTAAATAGTAGGTATGTATCTTTGTTTATTGATTTATTGTATAATTGTGATATTATAACAAACTTTGGTACAGATAATTCAGATTTAGAAAATTAACACACAATTTTCATGGTCTACTAGAAAAACAGATTAAAATGTCTTTAAATTGAATTTATTGTCGATACCGGATTAAAATAAATATCAAGTGTTATATATTTTTGAGAAGCTAAAAATGATCGGAGACCAAATATTAAAAAATATACAGGGTATCCCATTTAAAAAAACCCAACTTTAGTCTATACCTCGAAAAAGATAGTGTCTAACCAAAAACTGACTACGCCACTGGATTCTACGCAAAAAACTCTATCGATGTTAGTTTTCACCTTTTCGGTAAGTAGCCAGGTCATTGAGATACGGGGAGTACCTGAAAACGCAAAATTTTCAATTTCACCCTGTATCTCAAAAACGAAAAGGGCGAGGAAAAATTTGTTTGTGGCTTCTTTGGTTTCACAAAAACGTAGCACAGTGTTGCGAAAACCACATCTCTCCTATCTTCAGTAATAAGGGAGATACCCCGCAAAACCATCGAAATTCGGATACCCTGTAAAATTCAAAAGATTTATTTAATCTTTTTGGGGTACCAAGAAGAATAATACCAGATCAAGGTTTTTAAATTCTTCACATAATTTTTCTCAATTTTGTAAAGAATTTAAAATTAAATACCTGTTAAATACTATAGCTTCACCAAGATCGAGCGTAGAGATATAATGGTATAATAGAACATTATTGGTAGCCAACAATATCAGTATAACTGAAGAATGTAAATGGTATGTAAAACTACCTAACATAATTTTGGGAATAAATAATACTGAAAATAGTAGTACAATTTTAATTACCCATAATTTAAAGTTTGGCTTTGACAAAAATATTTTAGCCGACTTCGACGATGATAATGCAGATTAAAGTAACAGGAATAAGGATCAAAATATAGCGACAGATACGATGAACAAACAAAGTCGATAGATGAAACAATATTTTGACGTCAAAAGAAAACAAAGTAAAAAGTACAAAATTAATGATTTCGTTGTATGGTCGGAAATTTTTGTGAAAGAAAAGTCAAGTAATAAAAAAACTGACACCTGTTTTGTTAGGCCATATAAAGTAGTACAGTTTTTTGGAAATGAGAGGTATAGAAAATTTAATGCCACTGTATCTGCCGAGCAATTAAAACTATTTGTCGGAGGTATAATTGATTCAGAAAACTCGTATTCTGATATAAATAGTACCGATGACGTAATCGATTTTCTTGAAGGTTAATTTTTTAGGTTTTCTCATTGTAATAATATAAATTATTAAACAAATATTGAAATAAAAGGCCTTATTAGAAGTTAATATAAAAGGCCACATTAGAGGTTAATACAAACTGTCCCATTAGAGGTTAAATACAAACTGCCCCATTAGAGGTAATTATATTATACGATAAGACATTTTTTCATTATTTTTTGTCCATTAGTAAAATTAATTTCAAGATTCACATAAGATAGAGTTAAAGAATAAATAATGCAATGCTATTAGAGGCAACCCCTAAATAAATTGTTTAGTTTTTTGGAATATTGTCTATTTTGTTAAGAAATCATGGTTCTTGGGATTAGATCGTGTCAAATTGGAATTACTATCCGACGTTTCGCCTTAGATTGCATGAGGCATCTTCAGGAATCTTTACTGCACGAGATCTAAACACTGAATGAGCTCGGAGAGATTCAGGCGGGCTTTTAAACCCGACTTGTGCTCGCCTAACCATGACCCTGTGTTAAGTGGTCCAATGGTATGCTGATTTTCAGCTGCAGCAGATTGAATAATTTGTTTCTTTTTAATACATCGTTCATGTTCCTTAAGTCTAGTTGATATTGAGCGTTCTATTTCTACCTTATACACTTCTCCACAGGAACAAGAAATTTTATCTACTTCTTCTGTTTGAAAAGGTATAATGTCTTTCGGGCCTCGCAAACATTGTCCAGTCTTCTTATGTGTATTGCAGATTGTACGTTTGTTGGACTGCCGAAGTAATCTATAGTACCATGTATGTAGGGAAGAACAACACTAGCTAACGGTGACTCCTTATCATGTTTTTTTCGCGGAGTTGGATTACTATATCTTTTAATTGAACGCGTAATATCTTCAGTGCAATAGCCATTCTCTCTCAGAGCTACGGTCAGTTTCGATGTTTCCGATGTTAAAGAATCTTGATCACAAATCCAAATGCCTCTAAATACTAGTGAGTTAATAACCGATTTCTTTTGTGCTGGATGGTGGTGGGAATTTGAATTTAAGTATCTGTTTGTATGTGTCGGTTTTCTTTACACAGAATGTCCTAATGTACCATTTTCCTTCCTTTGAATACATACGTCTAGAAAGGGAATCGTTCCATTAATTATATTCAATTTCCATTGTGAACTTGATATTATGATGTTGTTGATCATAATATCAAGTTAGAAGGAGTATATAAAATTCCTTGCTCCTGTGGAAAAGTGTATGTGGAAGAAACAGGACGCTCGATATCAACTAGATTTAAGGAACATGAACGATGTATTAAAAAGAAATAAATTATTCAATCTCCTGTAGTTGAACACCTGCATACCACTGGCCATATTATAAATGTAAAGGAAATCAAGGTTTTAGCATCGTTTCCAGGAATTTATAAACGAAAAATTAGAGAATTTATAGAAGTTTTTAAACATACAAATTTCAATAGAGTTAGGTTAGGTTAGGTTACCGTCTACATCAGACGTGGAAACCGATCTTAACACAGGGTTACTATTCGGCGAGCACAAGTCGGGTATTAAACCCCGCCTGAATCTCTCCGAACTCATTCAGTGTTCAGATCTGGTGGAGTAAAGATCCCTGAAGATGTCTCGTGCAATCGAAGGCGAAATATCGCATAGTAATTCCAATTTGACAGGTCTAATCCCAAGAACTTTTCTCAGTGATACAAATTTTAATAGATTAATATTAATCAATCCCCAACCTCCTAAAATGTTCCCTAATTAATTTTCATAATACAGGCTATCCGATTAGATCTGTCCTCTATATTAGCACCTTCTTCACAAAAAGAAGGAATCCTGAGGTTTTCCATTGCACATCATGCTACTTGACTAATTTCTTCTCGACAAGATGCTACCAACTTAAAATACATACAATGATCATATCAGTTATGTTCTATTTCTTCACAACGAAAATATGGCTTTGTAGTGATTGACAAGAATTGTTTATTAAATATTATTCGTTGGAAAAAGAGATTTATTAATTTCATTTACCTATGAGGTATATAATAATTTTTCGTAGCTAGTAACTAATTTAATCTTCGTGTGTCATGATTACAAAGAAGTTAAAAAAAACAGAAGACAGTTAAACAAAAATATAAGGCTATACATCTATTAAAATAGATTAATAATTAATGGCAATAGAGGTAGACAATATGGTTTTACTCACTATACAGACACCAAAGTGTGAAAAATTTTTAGTATTAATATTGGTTTTAAAGGTCCAGATGTAATAGTAAACAATTTAATATTTAAGGTTTTGCTGGATTATATTAACAGCTCTTTAGATCCCAAAGTTTATACTAAAGGTGATCTTAAAACCTATTTGGATATTTTAAATCGTTCAAATGCTTTTAAAATAAATTTTAATCCAGATGATCAAATATTTAACATTAATTGAACCATACTTGATAATTATAAATTTGTCAAAAAAAATTGAATAAAATTCCTTGTAGCCTCTCAAATAGCAGGTCACACCGGTCATCAAAGTGAAATATTAATACTCGAAGAGAAACAAATGTAATTGCATAATATAAACTAGCTTTACCTAATTTTATGATTAAATCATGTCTATTGACAAATTTGCCTCCCAGATTCTTATGAAAAATCATTACAAAATAAGTAAGTAAAAGATGGCAGTTTTGAAAAATATTAGAATTTATTATAATTATAATTATATAGTCAAATTATTTTATAATCTACTTTAACTTTTTATTAGTATGTATGATCCAAAGTCAAAATATTTTATGTTCTTACAAGTTAAAAAATTAAATTATCTTATACCTTTTAATAATTTTAAAACTTTAAAAGCGGAATTTCCTAGTAGTGAAGTAAATTTGAAAATTATCTCAAAAATATAAATAGAAAAGATATCATTTATTAGAAAACCCAGAAGTTCAGTTCAAACATTTAATTATGAATTAATACTTAAAAGTTCACATGTGATTGCTTAAAGAAGTTATAGTGTATGGACTACGTAAGCCAACTAGAGGACTAGACGTCGTGCTATTATTAAAGGGCTATATGATTTATGGTGGGCTGATTTAGTTTAAGTTAAACCATAAGCGAAATTAAACCTAGTTTATTAATATATTTTAGTAGTTATTAATAATTTCTCCAAATTTGTTTGGACCAAACGATTAAAATTAAAATCAAGTGAAGATGTTATTACCGTAATGAGTAATATTTTGACGTAAACAACACCACTAAAAAACCTGCAATCTGATCTAGGAAAAGAATTTTATAAAATTTTATGGAAAATTATAAAATAAACCGTTGCAATAGCTTCTTAATCTTAAAGCGAGTATTGTAGGAAAATTTAATGAATTTTTAAAAAGAAATTTAAAAAATTTAGTTTCAATGGTAACTATAAATAGATATTTTCTTTAGTTAGGAATTCATAGATACAATAATACCAAACATTTAGCAACCGGATTAAAATCAATCGATATAAACAAACAAAATGAATCAATTATTTTAAAATATATTATATTATTGTCAACAATGCCCAGACTATAGGAATTTTGAACTAAAGTTTACCTGGACTATTAATTAAAATAATTGTTTACGTAAAATAAATTAATTAATATTGACACTGAAAGGGAAACTGCGAAGCAGTAAGCATTTTTTAATATAAATACCGCTGCGTTCTTCCAATACAACTTGACTTGACTTGGTTTCAAATAACCTCCCCTGATGTAATTAGTTCATGGATTGATAAACAAGATCTTTTGTAAAAATGGTGGTGGAAAATAGTATATATATATATATATATATATATATATATATATATATATATATATATATATAAATCAATTTACAATCTCATAAAATTAATTAACCGTTGTCGTGTCGTGCACACAAGTATGGCTTGAAATCTTAAGTTTCCCAGCTTTAATTGAAGCTTTTATGATTTATTTCTTAGCAGATTTAAATTTGAATATTATAAGCGAACTGGTTAATTGGGACTATATATCTACTTAATAAACTGTATCCGAAATTTTTACCTGAAGGCATAAAACTCATAGATTCAAATTGCACCAAGAAATTTGAAAATGTAAGTGCTAAATTTCTCTACTAGATCTAAAACTTACATGAAAAAATTTAACGAAATTTATTTTTTATAGTTTAACTTTAATAAATTTTATTGTATTTTTTAAATTAGTTTAAATAAAACAAAGTAAATAAATATATGTTTTTTATTTCGATTTTTTTTATCTATATTTACTTGATATTAAGAATTTTGGTAAGGGATTAGATTTGTTGTATAACCATTTATTTCACAAGTATATAGTACACTTACAACACTCCACGCAAAATAATACTTATCATTATTCACCATATTAATTAGCGCTTGTTTGTATGCAATTTCGTTAGGTAAGGGAATATATGATAATGCTTTGAATGTATTGTATTTGTTAACGTTTACTTCTAAATATTGTATTTCATCCAAAGCTTATCCTGAATCGTTTTTTGCAAACGCATTTTTCCTGGAGTTCAGACAAAAATTCATTATAAATATTACTTAAGACAGTTGTTGAGGTTATAACTCTATTCTTCGTGTTATTTGATTTCTACTGTCTTTTGATTGTAAAAAGCATTGACTAGTTGAAAGAATTCTGCATTTCCCTTAAGTTTTCTATGTTTAAACTTTTAGTTTAACTTCATCAAAAATTCGTCGATACCTGCATACTCTGCATACTTTTGGAAGCAACAGAAAAGACACAATCTTATCAGGGTTTTAGTTCAATACGTGAACATCTACAAATATATTTTTTTCAAATTTAATTTTATTTAACTTCGACCTCTTAACCTATAATTTTCAGACTAACCCCCTCCCTCTTATGTACGGCCCTGGATGTCAGTCATACAATGTGAATTTAAAAATTGAGTTTTTATCTATATACTGTTTATAAATTAATAAACGGATTCAGTATAATTATTCGAATCAAATTAACTTTTTTTCATTAAACAGTTAACTGAGTACAGCAAGAATCGTAGGAAATAATATGTAGTGCGTTTTCAACTGAATTTGACTTAATTATTTTCTCTTTACAAATTTTATCATTTTAAGCTTATGTAAACTTTTTTTTATGCAATATATGAGCAAAATTGAAAAACAGGATTTCCTAAAAACTCCGTCTGTTAAGGATTACGGAATCACCATTGTGTCTGATATTCAAGATTCCATATCTATTTTTGGTTAACGTACTTCTATGAAATCTTGTAAAAGTTGAATTAGGCCTACAACTATCTTCATTTTTTAAAGTTATATAGCAAATAGGACACTCATCGGAAATTTCTTCTGTCACTTTATTTTCTTTTTAATTTTACTCGCTTTAAAACTCTTCGAGAGCCCCTTTTTCTTTTAGACATTTGACAAGTTTCAGAATTGTTTGTTACTTTACATTTACAACTTTAAATTGAAGTAGCAAAAGCGTATTTACCCCGTTTAAACTTTAACTTTAAGAGGGGAGTCTCTGGAAGTAACCTTATATTATTGGTCATAGCTTAAAAGAAATATCCCTCGGCGACAAGGCTAAGTTAACGAACTCGACTAAATAATTTTCAGTATTAGAAAGGAGGAGGAATAGATAGAATGATAGGGAGGAGCAGTAGATTCATAATGAGGAGGAGGGGGAGGGGCTTCTCTCCTTAAATAACTACTGATATGATTTATGTGTTAGGAACTTGTGAAAAGAATTGTTTGTGAGCGACAAGAATATATCACGAAAAGTATCCTGATAGAAGACAGCCACACATAAGTGCATACAACGGTTTGATGAAATGGGAAAACTGATCGAACCCACATATTGGCTTAAGAAGAATTGTAAAAGAAATAGATTCTAAAAAAAGTTTCGCCCATACTACATTCAACTCCTTCAAGTATTGGATGATTAGCACAGGCGACTAGATTTTTGTCACTGGGCACGACAAATTTAGAGAGAGCCAAGATTGACTAACTTTGTGCTATTTACGGACGAAGCAACATCCCACAAAAATGGAAATATCTTCGTAGTAATAAAAATTATGTCTATTGGCATAATTTTCATTACTACGGTACTGGAAATCCTCACTATATTCGAACAACTAGTCAAAATAGGTGGTCTCTTAACGTCTGGGGTGGAATTTTTGTAAATTTCGTCATTGTTCCGCATTTTTTTTTTGAAGAAAGGCTTACTGCACACCGATATCTGCAGTTTTTGAGGGAAGATTTTAGGACATTATTATAACAAATCCCTATTAACATTCGTGATCAAATATGGCTTATACATTACGGTGCCCCAGTTCACCATACGGCTGACATTCATGTATTTCTTTATGAACAATTTCAAGGACACTGGATAGGAAAAGGAGGACCGATTGCGTCGCCGCCTAGATCCCCTGACTTGACAAAAATTGACTTTTTTCTTTGGGGCTTTGTTAAAAATTTAGTCTAACAAACACTTCCGACTACAAAAGAGAATATGAAGAAAAGCATTCAAACTGTACTTAATCATATTCGTTTTAATACATTAAGAGATGTTAGCGTATCTTGTAATCATTTAAATATTTGTGCTGATCTGGCTCGGGTCACCAAGTTGAAAGGTGTCCAAAAAAACTGCAGTCATTTCGAACATCTAATTAATTAGTTTTTGTTGTTTTATACGATTTGTTAGTTAGTATTGTTTTTGGATTGTTATTATTTTTTTCATTTTTACACTCTAATTACTCTAGGGTGGACAATTTCACAACTAGTTTAAACTGCGCAGCGACACTATTTCTTACAATTTTTCCCCTTCACCAGCGGTATCAGAATCTTGGTCCTGCGCTCAAACCCTATTCGATTCTACGAGAAACACTAGATCTAAATTTAGTTTAGTGAAACCAGATGTAGTATTTTTTCATCGAGTATGTTCCATTTAAAAGTAAAAGGTACGTATTGCTTAATTTTCTCTCTATGGTATATAAATATTTCTAATGTTTTCTGGTCATCCTATTAAGTTTGTCATAATAAATGGTAATACCTTTCATTTCTTCACAGCTAACGATAGAGATATTTTAAACAAATAATACGTCAAAAATTATAAGGCTTTGCCATAGGAACCTTAGGCAGTGTATTCAAGTGAAAAGTTTCTATTTATTTATTTTTTTGTACCTATTGTTTAGAATTATTTTCCTGAATTATACGAATTAAAGACGATTTCTGGATATATAAAAAAGTGTATATATAATTTTACCTAACTAGAGAGATGATACTTTTTGTGGATTTAAGTTAACTATAAAAACTCAATAACTGTTTAATATTGATTGTTTTGTAGAAATGGTATACTTTAGTAAAGCGGCCAAGCATCCCATGCTAATGCTTCGTAATTTCGAGTATAGGATTGAAAGAACGACTCCTACAAAAACAAGATGGTGCTGTAGAACTAAAGAGAAACTTAGATGTAAGTCAAGATTATTATCAGAGGGACAAACAATTCATATTACTAATTTTGAACATAATCATTTGCCCACGTTTAATGGACATTATGAGAAATTGCACCCCCGGTATGTAACATTACTATATGAAGGTCCGAAACGATTAAATAAGGATACAAAGGAAAAGTAATATGTGATTTATACTGTGATTTGGCATTGTCGTCGTAATATAATGTGTTTGTTGTAGTATTTGTGAAAAATATTTTAAACGTCTATAACTGACTAAACTGTACTTGTAGAATTATGTCTAGAATGACTAAACTGTACTTGTAGAATTATGTCTAGAATGCAACACCATTTAACTTATACCATTAATATTCATACAAAAAGTAAGATTAGTTTTGTAGTTTCATTATGTTAGGACCTTTTTTTTATTTAATTATTTAATTTTAAGGCCTATGACGTAATTCTTAACTGATTAAACTATACTTGTAGAATTATGTCGCATGTTAAGAAAGCAACAATATTAACTTTTTGTAAAAACATCCATTGCTTTTAATTTGACCCATCAAGTACAAATAAAAAAATTCCTATTCAAATTTCAAATCGGTTCACTTAAAAATGAACACATTTAAAAATTATTTGAAAAAATATTAAGTGCGTCAGATTAATCCGAAAGAAGGAGAAGTGCAAGGTTCCAGGAAAAAAACTGAAATTTGGAAAATTTTTAAGTAAATTGGTTAATAAAAATAATAAAATATTTGAAGAAGGGACTTTCGAACAAAGGGTAAACATGTTTTTTTTATACAACTACTAATCTAATGCACACGTTGAAAAATATTAGAAAAACAAGTCAATGAGGTTACCAACATATGAAAATCGATCGATAAGTATAAAATATGAGACTTAAAAGTTAGGCGAAAAATGAAGTGCGTCACTGTTAATATAACTGTGTCTTGTGTATATATCATTTAAATCCTCATAGCGACTTTGTGAATTTAATGTTTGCAATTTTATTATTTTGTTCATAATATTTAGGTAATTTTTATATGAAGTTTATTTCATGAGAAGATTTGCTGGCCAGGCTAGCAGAAATGATGTTATTTGAAAATTTTTTAATTACTGTTCTTTGGTTGCACTAGATATTGAGCATCAACTCAAAAACAGACAGAACTTCACAAGTACTAAAACTAATATTGGCTTTATCAACGCCGTTTATTTGGAAGTGTAAACTTATAGCAGTGGATAGAAAATGGAATATAGGGCTTTTGTGAGATTGCCTTCATTTTTCTGTAATGGTACTTTTCAAGTTTATATATTTTTTGAACATATTCAGTTTGTCAATGATAGAGAATTAGACTGTATTCCTTTTTTTGTATAATTTCTATATACTTTGTGAGTACTATACAAATTTTTTATTATTATTTTTTCTGATATGTAAGTATTTTTTTTGCAACATTTTGTTTTATCTGTTGCTTTTAGAAGCCTGAATTTACCAATATTTAAGGTATGAGTATACATTCTATATATTAGAATCAAAGTCAACTATTTATTAAGTTCTCTAATTTTTTGAATGTTAATAAAAATGTATAGGCAGAATATTATCCGTATTGTAAATATTGTTTATGTAGCCTTCCTTGTCTAATGTAGTATGAGTATTAAATACCTTGAAAAGAAAGTTCTGATTTCACTTTTATTTGATGGGAATATTTTTAAATTTTGACGGCTTATGTTGTCTGTCAAAGTGAAGGCACATTATTGGTTTTAACTTAGACATTTTTGAACACTCACTGTGTTTGTGCATATGATTTGTAACATGGTGTTTATTTGCTAAAAAGTATTATTTTTTTTACTGGAAAAGGAATTTACGACCTATATTTTTATGATTATTGATACTAATAAAATTATTTTTAGGGATCGTATATTTTAGAAAAGGGCAGAAAAGGCCCATTATGGTTTTAGATCATTTTGAATACAAAGTAGAACGTCAAACAACACCGACAAATATGTGTTGGTGTTGTGTAGCCAAAGAAAAAAATAAGTGTAAAGCTCGTTTAGTAACTTTCCATGATCATGTCGTAATTAAACGAAGAGACCATAATCATGAGCCAACGTTTAAGGGAGACTGTGCTATGGAACACAGGCAGGTCTATATAAGTTACGGCACAAGTAAAGCAAAACAGTTGGCTGCTAAAAGAAGAAAGCAGTCAAAAGGAAAATTAAAAGACTCCTCATATTATTTTAAATCAGACGAAAGCGATTAATCCCGTATTAGGAATGCACGGTAAGTCTTTTTATATGTTTTTAGTTATTGTTAAAGTCCATCTGCATAAGAATCACTCCGATTTCTTAAAATTTTTGGTTTAATAAAAATTGATGTTTCTGGCATACCCGGCTAATTCCCGTTAGTTTCGGGCAAACTGTGAGTTGATGTCAAACAGTAGACAATAAGATCGAATTTTACATTCAAAGTGTGTACACGTCGATTTTAAAATGCCAATATTTCGAGAAAATTAGGTTCTCAGTGCAAAGATTTTTGTGTGTTTTCTCAACTCAACAAAAAATACCCAAGTATACACAGACTGAAAAATATTTAAGAAAATTAGGTATTGCAAAATATAGACTAATCTGCCTAGGGTTGGTTAATATAAAACAAATATTTTAAACAAAAAATAAAATTAAATTGTGTCACGCACGTCCATTCTTTATCGACATCTACCCATGAACGAAGATCTAAACAGGATAACGACTGCGTATAAAAGAAAAACATTACTGATCGAAAAACTGTTTGCAAAATTAAAATGTGTCAATTTGTTTGATATGGAATTAAAATGTAAAGAATCTGATGTCAATGTCAAGTGATTAATAGAGAGTTAAACGTCACCCGCATCTGGATGAGTTTGCCCACGTGTGCTATGCTTTTTTAACCTAAATAAAATTTGTTTAACCTAAATTTATCACCCATTCAAATCGGACTTGACTCAACTTTATGACCCAAACAAATCTTGTTTTATCCAACAATGTGACATTTTTAAATGTAAATAATATTCATGAAACTTAACTTGTTAGTCCGTTTGAAATTCACCGAAGCTCAACATAGTCAAATCGATTTTGACCCAAACCCCCGTAACGTTATTTTTACATAATTTTAAACTAACAAACAATAAATTACACTGTCTCCCCTAATACCCATTCGAGCGATTATTAAACACAATAGAACGCTCTCTACCGAAATGGTCGACCACCCGCGTCGAGGCGCTCGCGACCCTTCTTGTCTCTCGCCGAAAGGATAACAATCAGTTTGGAGATAATGAGATCTCCAAATTTAAAAGCTTTAACAGGTTGACTTATCACAGAATATAGGTGTGAGTTTATGTAGGGGTTTTAAGATACCGTGTTTTGAAATTAATACCCGAATAGGTGATCGATATTTATATTAAAGATGATTTATTGTAGTATTATTTAATTTTTTACATATTTTTCAATCCAATCCTATATACCTTATTGCAGAGTTTCTACGCAGCGGCGCTTTGACATTTAAGCGATTATACTGAATGAATTATTAGGGAAGACTGATGTGTATTTGTCATCGCTTACAAAGCATATAAAAGGTCTCTGTACTTAATTACCTTACACCATATTAAATAAAACACGTATATAACTGAAGTCTTATTATTAATATATATTTAGATTTAAAATGTTATGTTCAAACTTAGATTTATATATTTATTGCATGTATTTCTATTTTAAACATGTTTTCACAAAATTTCTTACCCACTTAATAAGGAAATATGTTTTGTATTATTTTTTGTTTTACATTTTATACGTCATACATTGATAAAATCTCGAGTTTTATCTGCATCTAAGATAAAAATTTATATTTTTGAGTCCATTGGCTAGTTCTCCAGTCTCATTATTTTATACTTAGTGTACTTTGACCAATCTTCTAGCTAACATTTGTTGTCTATATTTCTAATTTTGACACGTTTTTACATAATTTCTTATCCGTATTAATAAAGAAATTTGTTGTGTATTATATTTTAATATATTTTATACGTCATATAATGATAAAATCTCGAGTTATATCTACACCTAAGATAAATTTATATTTTTATTACCTTTCTTTCTTTTTTTTTATTGGTCTTTTAATAAAAACATCATTACAAAAACAAAAAATGTATATAAACCCTTTACATAAAAATACATATACTCGATCATTGAGGATTTAAGTTGTACTTTAAACTTATTGACATTTTCAATTGCCTTAATGTGAGAGGGCAAAAAATTATAAAAGCATAAACCTGAAAAAAAAAGATTTTTTATATTGAACATGTTTGAATTAATTTAAATAGTTATCATCTTTTTTTCGTGTTTGAGATCTTTCTGATCAGTCTTAATATATGATAATAATTTATATAAGTAGAAACCGATAATTGTTAGTATCTTGTTAGTTTTAAACACTGGTCTGCATGTCTATAATCGGACTAAAACGACTGGTATGCTTGACAAATAATTTGTCATGTCCTGTGCATAGTCTACTTATACAGATATTCGGCACTTGTTTATTTGTCATCGGTAGTTGGTAAATATTGCTATGGTCAAAGGGTTCTGTGTAAATGCGTTCAAGTGTTTGTCAAATTTACAGCCAGTGTGATTGAGCGTCTTGGATACTTGAGAAATGCACAATTATTTGTGTATTTGTCAAATATGCCAGTGGTTTAGGTCCTCCGTAAGGCGAATCAATCTTTTCTGACTTACAAACACGAGCTGAGAACAGTTTACTTATTCCCATAACAAAATATGGGAGTTTACTTGAGGATAAACTAGAGAATAGTAAATATATAATAAGTATTTTTGGTCAAAGTTTTGTTTCAGAGTTAGAAAACAGTAAAAAATATTAGATAACTTTTTACTAAACTGACTCTATGTGCACCTCAAAATTAAGTTTTTTTTGCCAAGAGCGCATTCTAGGAATTTTGCAGAATTTATTATTTTTAATCAGTTGTCGTGATGGGAATTTTAAGTTACTTAGTACATAATTATCTCAATACTCCCTATGTCTTCCGATAACTGTAATTCATCAGGTTGTTGTACTGTTATTTCTCTATTCCTGCAGCATCTTTTTACCAGATTTATTTTACCATAGTCTGAAAATCGAAGGTAACAGAGATCCATGAGTTTAAAGTTTGTTATTCAAACATGTTATTTTTATGACTATAGGTGCTCTCTAATAAGATATTGTGAATTTTGAATATGTATGAGGGATATTTGTAAAAAGTATACTAAGTACAAAATAATAAAGTAGGGAACTAGGTATGAACTCGAAAATATAAATTTTAACTTAAGTGTAGATACAACTCGAGATTTTTTTTTCTTTATTAATACGGATAAGAAATTATGTAAAAACATGTTTGAATTAGAAATATAGACAATAAACATGTTAGAGGGTTATATAACGTTGAGAACTGGATAATGGATTCAAAAATATACATTTATCTAATATGTAGATATAACTCGATATGTTATTAATATGTGAAATGAAGAAAATATAATACACAACACATTTCTCTATTAATAAGAGTAAGAAATTATGTGAAAACATGTTTAAAGTTGAAATATGTACATAGTAGTAAATGTATAGATCTTAGTTTGAACATAACATTTGAAAAATAAATATATATTAATAAAGACTTCAGTTATATATGTGTTTTATTTAATATGGTGTAGGGTGATTAAGAACAAAGACCTTTTATATGTTTCGAAAGCGATGACAACTATACACATGTCTTCCCTCATAATGCATTCAATTTAATTGCATAAGGTATATAGGATTGCATTACTCAATTCCAATCATACGTTACCTCAATCATACGGTACCTCAAGACCTGTATATAAACTTACATCTGTAATCTGTAATAACTAAATATGTCAAAGCTTTTAAAGTCGGAGATCTTATTATCACCAAAATGTTTGTTATCCTTTTGGCGAGCGAAAAAGAAGGGTCGCGAGCGCCTCGACGGGTGGTTTATCCTTTCGGTAATTAACGTTCTATTGTGTTTAATGATCGCTCAAATCGGTATTAATAGCGACAGTGTAATTTATTTTACCGTTTGTTAGTTTATAATTACTATGCTGTAAATGTTTTTCGGACGAGGTGTACCTAAAAATCACGTCGCAACCCAACCCCTCGGGTCAGAACCGATTGGGCTATTGTTGGGCTACGGGGAGTTTCGAAGGGACTAATTGGATAGGTTATATAAATATTTTTTACACATATTTTAGGTTAAAAAGATTTATTTGGGGTTATAAAGTTGGGTCAAGCCTGATTTGAATGGGTGATAAATTTGGGTTATACATTATATACATTATTTCGGTTAAAAAAACACAGCACACGTGGGCGAGCTCATCCGGGTATGGGTGGCGTTTAACTCTATTTATTATTGATTACAGTCAATACATTTTATTTGGTTAAAATATGTTTTTTTATATTATGTTTCGAAAACTACCAATCTACATGTTAAGATACGTAATAAGGAATTTAGGGCAAGAAAACGAACTTGAAAAGCGGTCTAGATATCATAACAGGGCCTAAGGCAACCGCCCACTAGTCAGTTCCGTAAGTGGCCTACGTTCCGGCCATTTGGCCTTTGCCTTTACACTTACGTAAATTTGAATAACAAATACGAAGGTACTTTTCAAATAAATAAAAGAAAAAAACATTTATTATAGTGCCCGGTATTTTTAAGAAGTACTTTGAACTTTAATAACACTAACTTTATAAGTTACCCCATAAAACGCAAGGCCGTCCGGGTCTGGCAGCAGAGATGGAAATTTGAATAACAAATATCAGTTTTTTTTTAAATTTGCATTGACATTTACACTTTTCAAATTTTCATTGAGGCACCGTGTGTTTTTGACTAATATTTGTTACAGAATAAAATACTCTATAAATATTTAAATCAACAAAATAAACGTGGCAAAGCTTGCTAAGGTTAGCAGCAGGAGCAGATGTGTATTAATTTAATTACATTTTTTTATTTTTAAATTATCTTAAAGAGAGATTATTAAAAACATTCATATAGGCAATTTAAGTTAAAAATCAAATCTTGCAAATTTATACAGGACTGACAAGTGGGGGTGGAAATATGTAAATATGACTACAAAAACAGCACCTCCACGTGTAATTTGAAGAAACAAAACATAACTGAAAATTTTCTCTCTATTGAACAAAAACGAAACATTCCTAGAATAAACTAATAATTTAACTTTTTTTATGACGAGGATAATGTGTGTTATAATATATTTAATTGTACTGGCAATTTCAAATGATTTTAAACTTGATCCAAATGTGTAAATTGTTTCTGTAAATTGTTTCTTATGGGACTGTAGTGCTAAAATATAAATTGAGGTCGGATGAGTAACGCACTGCCGACCCAAAACTGGGAACTGTTTGTGATATTATTGGTAGGATTTAGGACCATGAATTAATTAATTTTGACATAGTCAACCAAGGCCCAGTTTATCAAAATTTTAAGTGTATTTTTGGTATAAGCCTTTCTGGACGTAACTCATATAATTCTCTCATGACAATAAGTTGCTGGGAATTGCCAGAATAAAACAAAAAAAAACATGCCTATGCCTTTACCAATGATATTTTTTATACTGTTGGAAATTATTGTCTTTGAGTATTTTTCTTTTGTTTTAGAATGCAGCAATCATCAGGATCTTTGATATCTTATAATCACCAATTTTATGTATTTATGCTGTATAAATAAATATATGCATGATATGTTATGAAATAAAGTATTTTTCTGCATATTCCTAGGATCCTTACTCAGTGTATCAGCTATTTATGTAACGAGGAGTCAGGTTGGGGTTGGTGTAAGAACATAATAGAGATCGCGGAATTGACACATCTAACATAAATATTAAACCTAATTAAAAAAACATTCTGACCATAGGTTTCCATGAAGCTACCGGGAGTTAACAAATATTTAATTCTTAAAAACCCTGGTGCCACTGAGGTTTTTGTGAATCTCTTATTACCGATAGAATCTTCATTTAATTTGTGACAAAAACTATTAGATTTTTATGAAGAGATTTTCGTTAACTCGGGACCGAAGGATTTTCGGATCTTTGATAATATAATTTTTGTGCACCCTGTTATATTTTTAATATTAAATAAAGTGTTTGAAGCGCTCGAACTATTTTCAAGAATGTAAAAATATTTTACTTGATGGACTCGCATTGCCTTTATTGTTAGTTTATTCACAGACGTTTGATAATGAGTAGAGGTACTACTCTAGTCGAGACTATGTGATTAAACAAACAATAAAGACAGTGCCCGACAAGTGAAATCTTTTCATAATAATAGATTATATATCACGTTCAGAGATATTATAAGGTGACTTGTACTTGTACATTTTGTACTGCTTATAATAACAACTATTAAAAAGGAGTATGTGTTATATAAACAAAACATATCAATTCTATATCAGTTGTCTCTTTTCTTAATAACCCAACTGTAAATGAGACAATTAAGTATTATTTTTTGTACCTGGATATCTAGTAATCTGGGTAAATGAAATAACTCTTTAAGTGAGTTAAAGTGAGATAAAATTACTGGTCCCTTGAGATTTCTGTTATCCAGGTTTTACTGTATATCAGAGTTATTAGTAATTTAAATTTCCTCAATATCTTTTTCTTACGCCAGTGTCTGGAATATTACTTTGATTAAAACAAAACGAATCACCTTAACGTTAGTAAAGCGTGAATAAAATAGTATAGCAAAGGCTCTATTTCTTATATAAGGCTACTAAAAAAAAGTTTAATAGTTGACCGATATTTTTCGATATGGTATTGTTTTAAAGAGAAAGGTTTTAGACTCTGGGTTTCACTCAAAAATTTTGATGTGTCAAAAATTCAGGATAACAGCAACATTTAAACTTAAATTTTTATTTAATTTATTAATTAATTTTTTTAAATTTAAAATCAAAAATGTCCTACAACTTTTTGGGACACTGAACAAAAATTCCTATCTGTTAAGTTTCGAGTTGTCTGAGTCACAATAAAAAATTGGTTATTGATTATGCAAAATAAGGGCAAATAAAGGCAGCCATATTCTTCATTTCCAGTGCATTACAGTTAAATTACAAAGGCATTGCCTTGCTTTATTGTTTAAATCTTTAATCGATTTCAACAAACATGCCACTACTTGTACATACAAAAAGGCACCTACGTAAAATTTTTTTCCACTTAGAATGAAAAATCATGTAAGAATTATTTTTAAATATATTCTCAGTTATAGAGGCATTCATTGCTCGCTACCCCAATTAAGGAGCTAATTACCAACAAGCGTCTAAGAATAAAATCTTTGATAAAGGGGTTTATTAGTTTCAGTAATAGAAGTTATTAGGGGCTAAAATGTCGGGGTCAATATAAATTATAGTTATAAAGGATTCCCACTTATCCAGGTCCCACTTAACCAAGTTTCACTGTTATAGTATGCAAATACGGTACTTATGAGTCAAACATTACAATATAAGGTGTTAATGTGATCGTGTTACAAACTTTTACGGTAGATAGAACACACAAAAAGAAAAAAAAGTTCATATGAACGTGGGTCCGGAAACGCTTTGAAGATGACCTTCATAAACTAGTTTTCGTTCTATAGCTCCGGAACTACTTGAGCTACCGCAACCAATTTTGGAATTGATGTTAGTAAGTTCATCTATTTGAACCTATTGAACAATGTTAACTTTAACCAGGGACATGCGGGTATTTGAGTAAATTTGACCCCATTCCTCGAAGGCTTCAATTTCTGGCCATTTTGACATCAGATTATGATTTTACTATGCTTTTCACATAAAAGTGGCACTCTTTGTAAAAGTCGCTAAATGTCACCGTTTCTTCGTTTTATTATTATTATGCTAGGTATTACAAAAAGACTTAAAATAATAGTTGCTGAAAATACCGGCCACCACGCTCGATATGTATATGATATATATGATATATATGCACCTACGCAGCATATTTAAGCTGGCGTTAGGCATGGTTTGGATTACTTCAGCGGCAGCGGAAATTCAGCAAATCTTCTGACTCGACTGGACCTTTCAAACAGTGTGGGAGCTGGGATTCGCCTTTCAGGAAACCGCTCTTCGTATAGTCGAAAAGCGGCTCTACCATTACATCGAACTTCCTCAAAAATTAATAGCATATCCGCGTATTCAGCGAATCAGAATTAATATGTTTTTTACGTATATTTGACTATTAATCTAAACAAAAAGTTATCTATGAAATTTTACTTTCTCTGTGAGGTGTTTCCGAGCAATAATTCTGTTCAGCTTGGGCAACTTATTTACTGTCAATTTACTCAATATTTCGGTCTACGATAAGGGGTTTGAATGGACTATATATACTGCCGTCCTAAGACAACTTGTTCTAAGTGCAAAAAAGTAGTTTTGAGATATGAAGCATTTTATCGGTTTTGTATGCACTTTCTATAAAAGTACAAAAGTAATGGTAATATTTGTTAGAATGGTTGTGAAAAAATATAATACATAAGTTACTCTTTCTATAAAAGTACAAAAGCAATGGTAATATTTGTTTGATTGGTTGCGTAAAAATATAATACATGAGTTAAATTTAAAAATTAAAATGTGATTATTTATTATGCAATAGAAAGAATTTCGTGGATCCTTTTTCAAAATGCTTTCGAATGGCTCGCCTTCTTGTATTGAAAGAGGGCTTAGTTTTAATTTAAAGTAGTTCAAAGATTATGCCTGCTCTGTGGTCTCGAAGCCTTTGCAAGTTTTAGAGAAGTTCCCTTCATGCTTTATACATCTCTTCTTTAAAAGTATTCCCAAATTCAACTGAACAGTTTATAGCACTATTAACACTACAAACAGTCCACACTTTTATTTGTAGACTCCATACAAATTCTTTTACCTAATTTTGTATTAAAATTAAAAAAAGTTTGTACACGACACGGAATAAATTACTTACAAGGCATACTTTAAATATCCATTACTTCCCTCGATATTTTCATTACGAGAGAAGGTAAGGAGCTTTAAATCAGGATGTATTTTTATGTATCACCCAGTATTAATGAAACATGTTATACTGAGGTTTAATAGTAATAAATTGTACAGGTATGTCATTTACATAAACCTTGAATTCTTCAGACACGCTTTTAGTTTACTTTTGGTTATTATTACAAATATTTCTAAATATTAAGAGTCAGTTAAGTTTAAATTGTGATCTTATTTAAACTGATTTATGTTATTTATTTCATTAAACATTTTGGCACATTTGGCAAATGGCACTGTATGGTTGAAAATTTTTTTCCTTGGAATACATTCAATGTATAAGTGAGAATCGGAAGGTACTGTAACGGTTCAATAGTAGTGGGCCCTAAATTGACCCTTATGATACACCTGTCTGTAATCATCTGTAAGTACTAATTTATTTTTTCCAGGGTAGGTGTTACGAGGGGACAATCGGACCAAAAGTTTTTGAATTTCATTTGGTCCAAAACTGAAAAGTATAAACTTTTTGCTTATATCAGAATATATAGTGGGAGTTCTCTAACTAAAATATGAAATATGGCCAAGAGTTATTAAGACTATTTACACATATCTGAGACGTCCAGTTCCGTAAAGATATATAAGCGTCTGTTAAAGAAAAATATCAGTGGCTATAATTTGATGATAACACCCGTCTGGCACAGTGACCTTTTTTTACCTTCAGTATTGTTTACTGATACATTACAGATAACACTGATACTAAACTGTGTCCGCACTGATACTTTACTGATATGTGTATATAAAAGAAAGAAGGTTATTTCTTTTTTTTTTAAGGGTCAAAATATTATTTTTTAACTACTTTTTGCAACGTAGGTATAATCTGGGACAGATTATTACACTAATGCGAGTGTTAAGGTTGCAGACATCAATTTTTATTTATTTTTCATTTCCACTTTCTATAAATGTAGAAAATATTATGTTTCTTTTTAGAATGATATACTGGTACTGCATACTGATTAATTAGTGTTTATTTTCTTAATTGTTTACTTAATAGATTATTTTTACTTAATAGAATATATATTAATATAATATATTACTTAATAGAATATTAAAATAGTGCACCTCAGTATGAAAACTTAAACTGCTATGTTAATATTCTGTGCGATTGCAAATCTGTGTGCAATCCATTTATTTTTTTTTATGAATAATGCAATATTCAAACTTGTAGAATATAATTTCAATTTATGGTGTAGATTTTAATTCTCATTAACTTTTCTTATAAAATTGTTCTCCATTTTATAAAATAAGAAATAAAGAAATACACATGGCAGTTGTTTCGCTAACTCTGTGGCTCTGTCAGATGAAAAATGAATAATAAACACTTTAAATTAACACAGTAAGTTTACGACGAAATATACTTAAAACTTAAAGACAAAAAAGTTTGGAAAGAAGAAAAGAAGATAATGTGAAAGAAGTTGAGGGGAACCGAAGTGGAAGAAAGAAAAATAGTGTCTTAAAACTTTTGAATTTATTGGGTATAAAAAAAATTTTGTGTTTAACAGAAGCAATGGGAGTGTAGTTTGTGTTAAGTTTAGAAGTAAGACATTGATGCATAACAGAAGCAGTGTTTAAACATTCATATTTATGTATATACTATCATATAAATATTGGTGCGCAATCTTTTAAAATTTTCTAATACATACAAGTTGAATGTAGTTGCCTTCTTTTACTCGTATTAAATCATGAAAATATTTTAAGGTTGTGGGTAACTCGGTGTCTATTCCTAATACTAAAAATTAGTGTAGAGTCGAAAGAAACAAGCTATGTGTAGGGAGAGGTCTACTTGTTTGATAAGTTAATCGGGGATTCCCAACAATTCCAGGAACATTAAAAGAAATCCTTTGCGCAAAAATAAGGTAAAAATAAATTTAAAGAAATATACTTAAGCAAAGTGATGGCACAACATACACTCCATTTCTTGCAACTTCCCCCTTTACTAAGCCAGCACCGACTGGACCCAGAGTGTAAAAATCTAGGAGCTACATATAACATAATGTCAGAAGCTACGGACACAATATTAACACGTCACATGTTAACACGCGACTTGTTAACACGTGGACTAAATGCATTTTGACGTGTTAGATCAAAGTTGTATGAGAACTGAGAACCATGCCCTTCAAAGTACAAAATAGTATTGGGTTCATTCAATAAATGAGCAGAGATATGAGTTTGGAACATTTTTTGTTTTATGACTGAAAATCATCAACCAGAATAAAAGACATAGGACGTTTTTCCACCTTGTATGCATTCTGTGTGTATACATGTGCTAACGCTATAACATGCTAGGTCGTGAAAATACTCGTTAAAGTGTGTTTGTGGCCTCTAATGACATATCACAATAGTATACACACTTCCATTTTAAAACAACCCCATAGATATTTTTATAACACGTGTTAAAGCTTGTTAACTTGTCACATGTTAAAACACCTATCAGTTTATGAGATTCTCAGCGATGAAAACACATTTTGTTCTAAGGCTATTACAAATTTTAATTTTAAAATATTGCCTTGTAGTTAGATGTTTATTCCGATGTTTTGGAAACGATATCATAATTTGGTTTTAAAAAACATTTAAAGTAATACAAATTCTCCATGAAGTTAGCGAGTTCGGGTTTCCGTCGCTTTTTAACCCTTTGTTGCCAAGTGGTCCCATGAAAGCACCACAAATCAAAACATTTTTCCTACTTGCCTAGTAAGTGCTGGTCGGGACCACATATTTTTAGGCGCGTATTAGAAACGCCCCCTAACACATTTTAACCTTGAATTCGTTAGCGACGCATTCTTGGGAGATTTAGTTATGATGCAATCGAGGTCACGCGTTGTGCAATAACGAGCGGGAAAACGAATTGTATTTCTAGGTGTTTGAGAGTAATTTAGAGGTAAGTTTGTTGAAAAATATATTTGTTAGGATTGAGAATATATGCTATTTGATTCAGTTATAATAGAAAGTTCACACATACTGTGCTATAGGTTAGTAAGAAATGTGGTTCCAATAAGACACCACCAGGCAAGTGAATGATAAAAAAAATATTATTACAGGAGGTGTCATGGAGCTAAGCAAACTAACTTCGGACGAGGCCTTCGCACTGTTGGACGAACTACCTTCAGATATAGGATCTTTTAGTTCAGGAGCCCAATCTGAGGAAGAACTCGATATTGACGATTTTATGGAAGATGTCGTCCCACCAATGCCTGTAAGTAGTTGCATATTGAATGAATGGGATAGCGATGATGAATTACCTCTAATACATTTTATTGAAAAACCATTCGAATGGACAGACGATGCAAGCTGTGCAAATAAACCTGAAGCATTTGCTCAAGATGTCGGACCCAATGTTCCGGAAGACACCGAATCCCCTACCGATGTATTTCTATGCTTATTTACCCCGGAACTTATTGATTTATTGGTATTCCAAACAAACTTATATGCAACACAGCGATATGGTGATCGGTTTTGTCCGACGAATGCTGGCGAAATCCGATGTTTTCTTGGCATCAATCTAATGATGGGACTTACAAAAAAACCCAGTCATAGGGATTACTGGTTCTCATCAATCCAGATGCGAGATCCCTATATTGCTTCGAGCATGTCTCGGGATCGTTTCGACTGGCTTTTGAGCAACATCCATTTGAACGATAATTCGGTGCAACCCAAAAAAGGCGAAGCAGGATTCGACAAATTGTATAAACTACGAGACCAATGATTGATATTCTTTCCAACACGTTTTTGAATAGTTATAAACCCAATGAAAACCAGAGCATTGACGAATCAATGGTGAAATTCAAGGGTCGAATAGGGTTTCGGCAATACATGCCTTTGAAACCAGTGAAAAGAGGGTACAAAATCTGGATACGTGCAGATCAGTCAGGGTTTGTTTCACAGTTTCAAGTATATACCGGAAAGTCGAATAAGATACGAGAGAGTTGTTGAGGGTCTAGAGTTGTAAAAGACTTGACTCGTCCACTCGTAGGAAAGTACCATAAGGTATATTTTGACAACTTTTTTTCTACAATCCCTCTTTTACGTGATGTATTGAAAGAAAATATATATGCATGTGGAACGATTAGGAAAAGACGAAAACATGAACCAAAAGAAATTGCGAATAATGATAAGAAAATGTCTAGAGGTGACAGCGTGTGGAAGGTAAGCAAGGAAGGAATATTTTACTTGAAATGGATGGATAATAAGCCTGTTTTGTTTGCAAGCAATTTCCATGGTCCAAGCGACATTGAGACGGTTCCCAGAAAAAAGAAAGATGGTTCTTTCCAAGATGTCAGATGTTTAAAACTTGTCACAGATTATAATGCCCATATGGGTTATGTAGATCAATCCGATATGTTCCTATCATTATACAAAGTAAATCGAAAGTCCAAGAAATGGTGGCATCGGCTTTTTTGGCATTTTTTGGACTTGAGCATTGTTAACGCTTTTATAATATTCAGAGACCGGGCGTCTGCGAAAAGCATGACATTGAAAGAATTTAGACTGACTGTTGCATCGGGACTTATTGGTGCTGATCCATCTACACCTAAGAGAGGCAGAAATGATTTAGGAGCTTCCGGATCAAATAAACACAAAACGTCGGTTCCAGCTGAAGTAAAATTTGACAAATGCGCACATCTTCCTCTTCATGGAACAAAAGTTAGATGTGCCCATTGTAGTACTAGGGCACAACCGCACCGCACCAGATGGCACTGTTCCAGCTGCAAGGTCGGACTTTGTTTGACAGAAAAATCTAATTGTTTTTTTAACTCCCATCAAAAATAATGATTTTTGAGAGGCGTTGCAGCCACTGCCTAGTGGTAATCCTATGGAACCACATGTTTTTTATTATAAACAAATATATAAATAAACATTTTTGCAATTTAACATCTTTTTTTAATGTCTAATAACAATTTGTTAGGAAGTAGTTGAATTTCTACGAAAAAAAAATAATGTCGGCTTCAAAGGGTTAACATTTTGTCTCATAGTCCAAGAGACCACTACAAAATTTTGATTTTTGAACATATAGATACTTCATGGTTAATATGAAAGTAAATATATAAAAATAAGTAAAACCCTTGGTTTGCTGAACCTATTCTGGCCGCAAGTATATACAGTGTGACCGGTAAAATCCGCATCATTTGGGATTTTTTTAATGATTGACTTAAGTAAAATTTCAGTAGACAACAAGTTTTTGCTCGAAAAATAATGCCAACATTCAGTCACAGGATTTATCCTTCCTGTCAGATTTGATATGTTTGTCTAGATGGCAGAAAGTGCACTGTTATCTGAAAATTTGTTTCTCTTTTGATAGCTATCTGCCAAATTTTAGCTATATAGGTTGACTTTTTGAATTTTTTCTAATTTTTTAATTTGATGCTTTTTCACTTTACCTAACGTAAGCAAACTTGAATTAAACTATCTATTTGAAACGTCATTTTGTTGACGAAAACCTAAATAGGTCCAAAAAAATGCGTTCAACTTGATGCACCGTTTATCCAGTTTCCACAATTTAATGTAAAATATTTTTTATTTGGGTTATTGATTAAATGCATACATATTTATTCACTTTTTTTCTAGTTGTATACCGTCCTTTAAAAAAATAAATAGAATATTTCCAATCTTTACGTTTTTACTTCCCTCGTAAGTATTGTAGTCGTCAAAAAATCACCCTCCGAGATTTTTTTTATTAAGTTATCGGAATAACCAACTTTATATAATTATTAAGTAGTCTATAAAAACAATTGAATAAATTCTTCACCCAAAGATGAGGTGTCAAGAAATTGTCAGCACAAAATTTTTGGTGCTTTTCATAAACCATCAGAATTTGTGATAAAATAAAAAAATAGGGCAGCGAAAATGTGAAATTTTTTGGAGAATGTATTTTTTTTAATGGAGTGCCCTATATATATATATATATATATATATATATATATATATATATATATATATATATATATATATATATATATATATATATATATATATATATATATATATATATATATATATATATATATATATATATATATATATATATATATATATATATATATATATGTATATATATAATATAGTGTTTAGTTTTCTTGGGTATAGGTTTTTGTTTTATAATGAAACTTGCTATTTCCTTGACGTTTCGCCCGTCTCAGTAGGCTTTTTCAAAAGGTCTTATTTATTAAGGTTTTTTCAAATTTTAAAATACATGTTAAACCTAAAAAAAATTTTAAATTTTACAAATTGTTAACATTGATATACAACTTACATTTAAAATATCGTAGATCGTAGAATAAATAACATGTATATATATTTATTCTAAGATCTACCATATTTTAAATGTAAGTTGTATATCATTGTTGTAAAAAGTTGTAAATTTGTAAAATTTTAAATTTTTTTTAGGTTTAACATGTATTTCAAAATGGGAAAAAAAAACTTAATGCTCCTAACGAAAGCCAGCAGTCACAGTGTAATTTACCGGTCGTGGTATTAGCCAGCGAAGTAGTCGTTTTGGTGATTTCATTTTATGCCTTTGCCCTACACGGGGCTCGCTAATCTATGACGGCCTGATGAGCTGTAAGAAGAGCGAAATCGCTATCGTCGTTTGACCAAAATGGATCATTGTGTCTGCTGTTGTGCAGTTTGGTTTCCAGACAAGGATCACATCCTTGTTACGACGTTGCGTTGGTGTACGTGGAATAAGAATATACTATCTATATATATATATATATATATATATATATATATATATATATATATATATATATATATATATATATATATATATATATATATATATATATATATATATATATATATATATATATATATATATTATAGTATATTTTAATTTCTATACGAAATTTGAAGGATACTTGATGTAGTATATCCTATAGCTAAGTTCAGTTGTTTCCAAATATTGACGTTTGAAAATTAATAATTTCGATATTTTGAACGGCTGTAAAATCTAAATGGCTTAACTTAGAGCAGAATGGTTTTCACTTTCTTATTTTACTACTTCAAGGACTATCCTATGATACTGCGGCTGTTCCATCGTGAAATACATTTAAGAACATAGGGCCTCGATTTAAGGATTCAAGAAACAAATGAAAAAGCGAATAGTGGTCACAAATGAAGAGGAATAATTAGATATAATATTATATTTTGAAGCTAACAGTAAATTTGCTATTTTAGAAAACCCTTGCCAGTCAATCGAAATAGGACGTACTTATGTACGTATGTTTATTACCCCTATAGAGTTATTTCCGTTCAGAAATTAAGCGAATTTCCAAAACAGAGAAGGTTGATTTTCTGCCAGGAAATGATCAGAAGAAAAAACAAGTTATGCCCGTAGTTAATTTTTTACAGGAAAATTATGAAACATGGATCTGGTTTCATGGAACTATTGCGTGGCCGCCAAGCAGCCCAGATCGTATACCACATTTTTGTGGGGATTCTTAAAAAATAAAGTATATTCTGAGCATAGTAGAGACCTGGAAGATCAGCGAAAATTTTATTTTTTATCAACTATGGTAACTACAAGCATCGTCTTTTTGTTGTTCCTGAATTAAATTAGTTAGAAGAAGACTACCGAACTGCATAAGCAAGCGACGGCCATCTTAAACAGTTAATTACCCCATGTTAAAAACCTAACATTTATTATTTTCCATCGTTTTTGTGATATAGTAGGTTTTTTGCATCTTTTTGATTAGAATTTTAGGCATGCAACCTGCCTATTAAAATGGTCTAGAATTATCTGGTGTCTGTTAAACTCTAAGAACATTATACTTTAGAGCGAAATAGTTTTCACATTCCTGTCTTCCTGACCTATCATATGGTACAAATTTTAGGTGGTACCCGCGGTAACAGTTTTGGCAATGAAAATGAAGCTGCCAAAACTGTTAGGTAGTATCATGTGATAGTTCTCAAAAAGATAAGATAAGAAAGTGGGAACCATTTCGCTCTAGTTAGATTGGCCTAGTGAAATTTTAAAAAATATTACGAAAAAACTAATAATACAATTTACCTCAAATTTCGCACAAAAATTTCCAATTTTGTGCAAGCATTAACTGAGACAGAGATAACATGGGAAAATTGTGGTACGAATTGATGATGGCGAAATAAAATGTTTAAAAAATCAACGTAAAAAAATCTTCTTATTAAACTGACTTCAAATTTTGCAGAAAATTAAATGTGATATAGGGGTAATCTGGTACGAATTCACCCAGACGAAATAAACTGGCGGTCTTAAAAAAATCAGTTTACAAACTAATTATTCAATTTATTTTAAATTATGCCCAAGAATCGATAGAAACTGGTAAAATGTCCGTAAGAATCCATTATGGTGGAATACATTGTCGCCTAATAAAAATATTTAAAGACAATATATATGCGTTACTAAATGACTATTGCGAAACTAAATTGGGTCACACATCACTATTCCAAATGCAAGGAAAAATTAATCACGAGGGAAGTTCCGGGTAAAAAAAAATTTCCCATTTTTTTTGTTTTTGTACTGTGGCATTCAACAAAAGATATGAAAAGAAAACGTTTTTCGCACCACTATTGTAATTGTGTACGTCTACCAGTGCTTCATGGAACAACTCCATTTTGGCAATGCAACATTTCTCTGCAGAAACTTTCAATAAAAAAAAAAAAAAGATATGACTCACTACGTTCTTGGAGGTGGTCTGTTGGGTACTTCAGCCAAAGTAGGGCAAGGGAAACGAAGTAATTATTATTATAGTTGTTCCTCTACATCTGATATGGCGTTTAAAATTTAAAAAATGCATTTAGGCGTTGCTTTTATCAAAAATAGGTAGTTGAATTCAGATTTGTTAACGTTCTGTAAAGTGAATTCAGTTTAACCTATAGCGCTAAAATTTGGCAGATACCTATAAAATCGGAAAAGAAACAACTGTTTCCTTTGCATTTTTTAAAATTTTTGAGAAAAAGTGCACTTTTCTGCCATTTTTGAAAAAAATGTGATATTTGACATGTAGAATCACACAACTAACTTCTTTATTATCATCTTGGCAATATTTTTCGAGCAAAATCTTGTAGCCAATTTCATTTTCTATTTTACTTAAGTCAGTTATTAAAAAAAAATCCCGTATTATGCAGACTTACGGCCAGAAAAAGTTTGAAAAACCCGCTGTTTTATTTATTTTTGTATATATACTATCCTATTAACACTGAATTATCTATATTTTTGATGCATCCCAAAATTTTGCAGTGGTCTCTAGGCACATCAAATGGGGAAATTTTAAATCAGCATTCAACTATTAAGTGGATACATCGTCGATTTTGGGAGGTTAAATGCTCTTAAAACACGAATTAAAAAAGTTTATAATAAGCTTCTCGAAATATCGGATTAAAATCTTATTATACCACAAAATTATACGCACTAAGTTGCTTTGGTGCATATTTCAATTAAAAATATTAAAGTTGCTACTGGTTAAACGGAATGCAGCAAGGAACCTCTTAAATAATAAAATATATGCTGGTTAGTAATTTTATTTATATCTGGTATACTTATCGTCCTACCATAATCTAGTTATCATACAGCAATGCTTTCTTACTTTATTTATATAATGTACTGGCGCCATCAAAAGTGTTCTGTTTTCTTTTGGGTAATAATAATATAGTAAGAAATATTTTACTTAACTCGTAAGATGGTAGTATTTTTTTTTGTTTTAATGTTTGTATTTTTACTAAACTTTATTGTTTTTATTTGTTGGCATTTGTTTTAGATATTGTCTACTTTAGTAAAGCTATAAAGAACCCTTTGCTGATTTTGAGAAATTACGATTACAAGATTGAGCGGAAGACTAAAGTCAAAAATATATGGTGCTGTAAAAACAAAGAGAAGTACAAGTGTAAAGCGAGATGTGTTACCTTTGGAAATGTAGTGCAGATCAGGAACGATGTCCATAATCATGTGTCAGATGTAGTTTTGTCTCATGACATGGTATCTCACTGTGTTACTATTGTTTTTGGCAAGGGTTATCAATCTGGATCTTGTAATCCAAAATAAGATAACTTATTTATATATGGTAGTATTATGTTGAAAGTGCAGGACACAGTAACATGGGATTTTTCGATTATAGAGAATGTGATAATTAGATAAATCCTGCACCTACGTTTATTCATAAAATAAAATATAGGTATATGACTATTTAATTATTATAAATAAGCTCTAGATATTTTCGAGATAAATCACAATACATTCAAGAAATTTTTCTTGAATGTATTGAACTTTCTATTATGTTCTTAATTGAAAAATATAAATATTGTTGGGATAAATGAAATTAAATATGAATGTGATGATAGTTTAAATTATAAATTACCCGGTGTCAGACAAATGATATTAAAATAGGGCTACATGGAACATTGACACAAGGTACATAATGCATATTTTGATTGCCAGACGAACCTGTAACGTTTTTAAATGCAACAGTGTTAAAAAAAAGAGATGAACATGATCAGTTTCATTTTATACTTACATCACAAAGCGACATATTGCTTGAAATTCGAGGAAAGACGACAAAAAAAGGTGAACGGTTTTTCCGGGCAACACAATACTTAAAAGGTACAAGATATTAGTTTCTAGTATATGTTTGTTGTTTCATCACCGGGGAAATCTTCTTAGCCTCCTCGCAAAAATAGCCATCATTATCTTTAATTCTATTTTTCGCTACGTGAAGGATATTTGATTTATTCAGTGATTGTTATTTGGTCTATATAATAAAACGAAGAAATATACAACCAAAACAATAAACAAAGAAATATACAGCCAAAACAAAAAGTCAGTTGGGAATAGAAAATTACGAATTATGATCTTCAGCGCACTCTCTGTAAAACCATGCCTCGAAATAAGTTTGGAGTGACGGAAAAACGGCGGTCTAAAGAAATTGAGTTTACAAACTACTTATTCAATTTCTTTAAATTATGCCCAAAAATCAAGTGTGGCATAGGTAGAAATAAGTTTGGAGTGCACTAGATCAAAGACAGATTATACTTCGAAAATACGATCAATCAAAGGTAAAATATCCCCTAAGTGAACTTCGAAGTATAATCTAAGAATATTTCTAAACAAGTAGACTTAAATCGGGCCATTAGTAATATCGCGTCAAACCTTGCTGTATTCTAATATTATGATCAAATGCGGTTTTTCGGGCGCCCATTGTAATTCTTTGCTATGATTGGCTCTTGATTATTTAAAAATGTTTTTCCGCCATTTTTGACGCGGATCCGTAAAAAAGTTAAAAAAAAATTTTTTTTGCAGATTTCAATAAAATTGGCATTTTTTCAGATAACCTTAAATTCGTAGTTTTTACTGCTTTGTGTTTCAGATTTGTTCGTTTATTCTATCCGATTTTATAGTGGCATAACGAGTTTGGATCATTATAGTTATTTATTGCGGTACCATGAATGCAGAAAAAAAGTCTATATTAGGTTTGTTGGCGATACGCCTAGAAAAATTTAAAAAAGCCATAGATTCTGGATTCGAAAAATGTTTTAAGAGAGAAAAAAAAGTATATATTATTATAAACTCTTGAAAGAATTGAGTCATCATGATGACCAAAAGAACTTTAACTATCTAAGAATGCCCAAATAAAAATTTGCGCTTATGGACGTGAGAGCAGATTTCTTAGCGTATTTTTAATACGAGGGCGGAAAACCGTATGGGTGATCAGCCGCCTTAAACGGCGATACGAACGATTAATGTGGCAAATTTATAAAATTTCCTGTATGTCTATTCGAAGTATAATCGGTCTGACCAGACGAATAAAAAAATATATGATCTCTAATTATAACTATGTAAAAATATAACCACATTGTTTTGTGTACAAATATTTAGCCTTTAAAAATAAATAAACCAAATTCTGAAGTATTTGTTGAATATAGTTTTAATTCACTCCTAAGACTGATGTCTAAGATATTGTTCATTTTTAAATTTTTAATAGATTTTAGTGATTTTCTAATATGTTTGTGCAATCGGCAGCTGCAAAAACAGGTAGGAATGAAATCCTAATATGTAGTATTGTTGGCTTCATTTCATAATAGATTAGAGTCAAAATCTATTAAATATTGTGCATTTTTAACATAATTGTAATTTTTTTTATCTGTTTTAGGGATGCACTAATGCATTATATATTATTTTAAAGTAAAAGAGAAAGAGACCAACTAGTTTCTAGCCCTATAATAAATAACTCAGACAAACTTTTTATATTTATGGGTAAGGTAGGAGTTACCATGGGCCTTCTTCAAACGTGATCGATCGTGTATCGTTGACTCTGAATGTCAATGTTAATATTTCCAAATATGAAAATGATACTCTTAACCTTATAAAAATGCATGAATTAATATCCGATAATTCATGCATTTTTAAAAGGTTGGGAGTGTGGTTTTCATATTTGGAAATATTGAAATTTACATTCAAACCCAGTGGGAATAAAATATCAAACACACAAAACGTGACGCTTGTAATTATTAATATATTTTTTAAATGTATTTATTTATTCATCATTTTTAGTTTCATTTTAGAAATTACAAAAATATTCATAATGTTTTTTATTTCTTGCAAACATTTGCCAGATTCTTCTTCCAGTTCGAAAAAGTAAATCGTATGTTCTCTGAAAACTACTTTCAGCTGCTTGCCTCTTGTTGGCGACTAGACTATATTAGTGAATCTATTTCTTCAGTACTTCACTTCGTAGAAATAGGTAAACTGCCCTTGATATTTTCATAAAATATTTTACCACATAACACGATATTCATGAACTGATCTTCAAATTTTATGTTAAATTAAAGGTGGTACGTCAATTATTGTGTCAGTTTATGTTGTTATAAACAACTAAAAATAAACAATGTCAATTTTCAACCGATCGGTGACGCTTGGTCGTGCTCGATCGAGCGTGATTGATCCTGTGACGGTTGATTACAATAACCAATTTAAAATTGTGTTCACTTATAATTTATTTTAAATTTATTTTGTTGTAAACGTTTGAATTTCTCAACAAAAAAAGTAAGTCTTATACTGTAGCATTAAGAATTAAAGAAAATGCAATTGGAATAAATATTATATGGATTTTGATTATCCATGGGTTTGTGAATTTTTAATTATTTTTTTTTCAGCCAAGTTAAAATCAGGAATTGATTTGATTGTTCTTTTCGACTCCACCATTGATAAGTACTTTAGGATCTCCTTGTAAGGGTTGTACACATAAAAAATTCCTTTACTCAGTAAATAACTTTTACAATTACAATTAACTAAGTAACAAGTCGGATTTTAACCTATTTAATTAGGTTTTTTTCGATTTTTTTGAAAACTATACATAGAATCAAAATAATATTTACCGGGAATATACCTGCCTATTAGAGCAACACAGCTGCATACCCCTACGGGGCTTTTCAATTTCCACAATTTTTTGGCTGCTAACTATTTTCTTTTAATTTCTCGGAAATACATAGAATCAAAATAATATTTACGGGATATATTCCTGCCTACTAGAGCTACACTTTACACCCAGTCGCGTACTTTTCAATTTCCATCATTTTTCGGCCGCTAAAAATTTTCTTTTGATTTCTGGGAAACCATACATAGATTCACAATAATATTTATAGGAAATATATTTGCCTCCTAGAGCTACATTTTGCATCCAGTGGCGTACCCTTGCAGAGCTTTTCAATTTCTATAATTTTTTAGCTGATAACAATTTTCTTTTAATTTCTTGGGAATTATACATAGAAGTATTTACAAGGAATATACCTGCCTACTAGAGCTACACTTTGCACCCAGTCGCGTACTTTTCAATTTCCATCATTTTTCGGCCGCTAAAAATTTTCTTTTGATTTCTGGGAAACCATACATAGATTCACAATAATATTTACAGGAAATATACATATATAGGCATACCCCTGCAGGGTTTTTCAGTTCCCATAATTTTTTGGCTGCTAGCTATTTTCTTCTCATTTCTCGGAAACTATATATATAATCAAAATAATACTTACGGGATATACACCTGCCTATTAGAGCTACAGTTTGAACTCAGTGGAATGTTCTTGCAGAACTTTTCAATTTCCATCATTTTTTGGCCGCTAACTATTTTCTTCTGATTTCTCGGAAACTATACAAAGAACCAAAATAATATTTACAGGGAATATACTTGCCTACTAGAGATACAATTTGCATTCAGTGGCGTACCCTTGCAGGGCTTTTCAATTTCCTCATTTTTTGACTCGACTATTTTCTTCCGATTTCTCGGAAACTATACATTGAATGAAAATAATATTTACACCTGCCATTGGCGTTTAATATGTTGTTAAATATTGCAATAAGCCAAAATAAGAAAGGGATTGCAACGGATGCCCTATCGTCTACATTAATTGCATGAAAATAATTTTCCTTATTGACCTCCAACCAATCATCATTAGCTAAATTAAAACCGCGCACTATTATAACCGTACTTTTGTGTAAGATATTTTAAAGTTGTTGTCACTTGGAGGAAGGTGATGAGAATGAACACTTTTTCACCATTAGCCTTCAGAATCGAGACCCAGACATCCTCAGCATCAGATTCCAAATTCTCGCAACAGAGAGGATGCACTTTCGCGATAACGCCGAAAAACGTCGGACACCCTTGAAAAGTTCAGCACTCTAGATCTCAACCACGTCTCAGTCAAGCAAATTATATGAAAGTTTGTAGCTAGCAAACTATGGAAAAAATCCTGTGTCTTTGATCTAAGTGTCCTGGTGTTTTGATAGAATATAATATGTAATTTTTCTTCCTTTTCCATTTAGATTATGATTTTTATTATTATTATTAAAATAATTCTTGCTTTACATACTGCTGGCAGAAGCCGAATACTTTATATCTTGTTCTCAGTTTCATAAATAAAAGTTTTTTTTTGCGTCAGCAGAACCATTTTCATTTTGGAGGCACATTGTTTTTCCTGCCTTGAAATTGTTATTTTCTTTGGTCGACATAAAACGCACAATAACATTTATAACCTGGTTTTTGGAGTTCTTGTTGGTCTGAAATCTATGAGCGTACTCCACCGTTTCAGGATTATTGTGCTCAATATAGCTCCCAATTCTGCTAAGTACCAATATAGTGTTTTCGTTTTCCTTCTCAACAATTCCATGAATTCCAATATTCTGAGACCTAGATCTTTGCTCCTAGTCGTTGATTCTGGTATCAAGGGATTGAACCTCAGAGACAAGTTTTTTGTTATCGGTGACCAATCTATCAATTTTCCTACCATACACTCTTCAAATTTTCATACCTTTAGTTCGAAGTCCGTTATTTCGCTACTGCAGAAATTCATTCAGCATACGAGCTGATTTTTGCTCCTGGACTAGTTTTAATTGTTCCTGCAAACCACTGATGGCATCCATTATATCGTTGGAGGTTTTCGCTGCGATTAGACTGTGCGAAGCGGAGCTCATTCCGCCCAACGACATACGCGGTCTAATGTTGGTAGGTGTAGTAGACGGCATTCTTCATACTTCCACGCAACACTTTCCATGCGTCAAGTTTCGAGCCTACAAAACGTATACAATCGCCGTGGACATACCGAGCACAAAAACCACTACATTGGACTTTTTTACGATTTATCGGATCGTCACCCAATTTACCCCTATCAATTGTATAATTATTTAATTTATTATATAATTACCACCGGTATCGAATTTTAAGTTAAATACCCGTAAACCTGAAGCTATAAGGAACACTACTGCATACGTTTCATTAATTAAATTCTAATTAAAACTCGATAAATTGCCATTAAATGAAGCAAAACAATGATCGACCGAATACTTGATATTCATACATAGATACATTTTCGCATAGCTTACGTTATTCGCCTGTTCTCTTCGTGCTACTATTCTTAAATTCATGAAATTTTAAAACATGTTGAAAAAGAAAACTTTGACATTACGATTCTACTTTTTTGCCACTATATTGAAAGCAAAATAGTTGAATGTCATTTATTTTGTAGAATTACACCAGTTCTTCAATTTACCAACATTGTGTTTTGATAGTGCTGCGGTTTTTAAAATATCGTGCTTTCGTTTGTACAATTTTTCTTTCTTTTTTTTTAATAATATCATGAATATCTCCAAAGTAGCTGGGAAATGAGGGACCTTTATACCTTGTCACTATTCTTGCAAGAATAAATGAGAGCCTGAATCCACCATCTGTTTTAACAGTTTATTTTTATGTATGGTAGCCCGTTTATTATGGGACGAATTTTATCTCAGAACCTGCTGGGCAGGGCAAAACAGGTTAACATCAAAGTTCTCGTTTTTCCTCTATGGTTTTAATGTATCGTTTCTTTGCACGTATATACAGAGCGGGGTTTATTATTTGTAGATACAGTTATATACTTTTCTATTATAAACGGGATATCAGCTATATTTTCGTACTCTTAAAAAGTTCCTTTTTAATGCAAATTTAACAACAGATGATAATACTATAGATTTATAGTTCATAGTGTCGAACTTATTGGCTGTTAATGACTGGCATTTTAACACGGTTTAGTTTCTTTCTTTAATAGAACGCTGTATTTTAACACATATTCGAGACAAATTTAAAGATATTATAATATGTCTGTTGTTATGATCTTTAGTATAGTATTTGTATTATTATTGTTTTGCAGAAATTATGTAATAAAATAAAATAAATAACCCAGTTATATTGACGAGAGAACTGACTGTATTTTAAAATGTAATTAGTAAAAAAAAGTTTTCGTTTGGAATCCAGTAAAATGTTTTTTTCCAAAAAAATGGCATTTATATAATAATATAAAAATGAAAACTACAATACTATAATGCGGACGGACACTATAAAGACTTACCTTCAAAAACTCATATTGATAGTTAATTTTTTTCAACCAGTCAATATACAAATTTTACATTTGACACATTTTAGTGGCAGACTAAATCCGTCATTTTCAAGAAAAAAAATAGAAAGAGTCATTTGTAAATGTAACAGCAAACAACACACCAAATTCAAATATTTTGTACTTCATGTGTTCCGTAATTAAAATGGTTCTTATGAGTGTGTGAGCTAAATAAAGTATTGTAGGATGTTTTATTTAACAATTTGAATTTTATTTAAAATTAGAACTTCTTCTAGATAGCTCGCGCATACATAAGAATATTTTAGAGGATCACGTGAGGAATAAAATAATGGCCCTATATTTTAAGGGTAAATTAAGGTTGAAAATACCTTTAATGCCCGATTAGTTTATTATCGAAAAATAATGACATTATGTCAAAGTCAGCAAATAAGAAATAACGCCCTAAGGCATTATTTTAGAAAAAAATAATTGCATAGGACATTAAAAATAATATTTTGGTTTATTATTAAACTAAACGTTGAAGGCAAGCCTTATAATACCCTTGATACCTTAGTAACTATAATCGATTCCCCTTTTACAAAGCTCGATTACGCTATTGAAATGTGCAAGATTCAAAATTTGTATCTTTACTGGTTCAAAAAATAAAAGGACGGGCACCCTGTAATTTTATTATTTTTGTATAAGTATGTAATACCTTAAAAGGGCCGATTTATCAATGCAGGGTCAATCTTGGTGTTACCCAGCTCGGGGGGTTAACCTTAACCTTTAAATAAAGTACGAGTTAAATGCTTGCCTGTTTAATAATATCGGTGATTGAAGGAAAAAGGAAGATGTCCAACATTATGGAAGAATTCGTGGTGTGCTGATTTCATTCCACTTACGTTTCGGCTGTTGTACGGTGGAGCCGCTCTACGGCAAAAGCATAAAACACCTATTCGCAGTCGTTCGGCTCTCGCTGTGATGACCGTCGGCTGCGGCGTTGATCGGAAAACTCAACGTTATTATTTAATCTAACAAAAATTCTATCGCTTTACTTGTTAATAGGGCCATAGCAACTATAGGTCTTGACAATAGGAAAAAAGCTTTGTGTTATTTTATGATTAAAAAATAACGGAGATTATTTTAAATCTACGTTTAAATCTAAATTTTAATATACAAATATATTGTATTAAGTATTGTTACTTACCTTTTTTTAAGACAAAATTTATTTTTTACATTATTCTGAACTAATAAAGGTACAGAGTGTCCCAAACTTGAGCTTTTTTCCAATGTTTCTGACAAATAAAACCCTTCACCAGTGCTACTTATATTGTTGACGAAAAGAAATGGCAATGAAAATGAATTTTTAAATAACTTCCGAAATATAACCAAAAACTGAAATATTTTTGAATTAGGTACTTCTTTTCTGATTCTAATAAAAGAGGTAGATATAAATAAATTTTACATTTCCATTACCACATTTTTGGCTTGAAGATAACGCAGATAATTGAATTTTTGAACCGTCGCGGGCTTTCCTTTCCTCGGAAATCATTATTAACTAGCATTGATGATATTTTTTTAGTGAAATATCGAATTAATGTTAAGTGTGATACGCTGTTGGATTTAGAATTAAATTTACTGTTTATTAAGAAGAACCCAACATTTTTGACTATTTAATTGTCGAATCGTAAACTTAATAACATATTTCTGTACAGGGAATACGGTGGCTGGATGGTGTGAACTTATTTGAAAATATCTTTTTAAAAAAATTCGGTAAAAAATTAAAACTATTTTCAAAATTTTTTTTTCTGTATATCTTCGGAAGAATTATAAATATCCTCAATTTCAAAACGGCATTTGATTGAGGACAAATTGCGCAACTTTGCCACCATATAAATTTTTCCATATCTCGTAAAGCTTCTCCCAATAGTCACTCTAGAAATTGGCATACCCTGTTAACCATGTGAGCGATTTTTCCTGTAAAATAGCTTTATTTTAACAAAAAATTAAAAAAAAATATTGTTCATAAAATATTTTAATTTTTTTTACAATGACTAGAGCGTAGATAAGTAAAAGCAAAGTTGATATAATGACTTTATTTCAAAATTAAAAAAAAAATATGAAAAAACTGCTTATCCAATGTATTTAAAATTTTTGTCATAAACATCAAGTACTATGTTGGAATCAACTGATAGAATTTTGGTACAAATCCAAGATGGCGGTATAATAAAATATTTAAAAACTCAACCAGAAAGACTACTTAATGGATTGATTTCAAATTGTGTGCTATAACTAATTGTGGTATAGGGCTCAACTAGTAAAAATGTGTTACTAATTCAAGATGGGGGAACAAAATTGCGGCTAAATCAAATTTTTGTTTTAGTTTTAGCGTCTCTAGATGCCAAAAAAAAACATGATTTATCAATTCCGTCGGTCCGTCTGTCGGTCTGTCTGTTCGCGATATAGCTTAAATAGTACTTACCCGATTGAATATGATATATGATAATATTTTGGTTAAAATCCAATATAGCGGAACAATGTTAAAACATTTTTGTTAGAGTGGTGTATTATTTGTGGTTAAGATCCAGTAAAAAAAACAAGTTTTTTTTTAAATTTTCGACGCATCGCAACTTAATTTTTACATCCTCAGGACACATATATAGATCTTATATCCTGCAAGAAACCCATATTATAAGAATTTTTACTCAGTTGTTCCGCATATATTTCCCAGATATTAAGTTTCTAAATGAGTTTCGTTAACAATCCTCTTGTTTTTATGTTAGAGTGGTGTATTATTTGGAGTTAGGATTTAGTAAACAAAAGTCTATGTTTAAATTGTCTACCTTTCACAACTTTATTGTTGCATCCTCAGGACACATAAATGTTATATCCTGCATGATACCCCTATTATCAGTCTTTACCTACTCCGTTGGTTCGCAGATATTTCCCAGATATGAAACTTCTAAATGGTTTTCGTTAACGATTTTCTTGTTGATTTGTTAGAGTGGTGTACTGTTTGGAGTTAGGAAATATCTGCGGACTCATGGAGTAGGTAAAGACTAATATGGGTTTCATGCATTACAGAAAATCTATGTGACCTAATGATGCAACAATAAATTGGCGAAATGACGGCAATTTAAAAAATGGCCTTTGTTTTTTTTACTGCATGGATCTTAACCCCAAATAATACACCACTCTAACATAACAGCAAGGGGATTATTTTGCTGACCAACGGAGTAGGTAAAGACTGATAATATGGATATCAATTTAAGATGGGGAAACAAAAAAACGGCCAAATAAAATTTTTAAAAAATCAACGTAGAGAACTCTTGTTCAATTGATTTTAAATTTTACAGAAAAATTAAATGTGAAAATGGGATACTTATTAAATTTATTTTAAATTATGCCCAAAAGTCAAGGGTCGCATAGGCAGGAAGGAAATGGTAAACATATTGGTAGGAATCCAATATGATGGAACAAAATGACGTCCAATAAAAATGAAGAGACAGTATATGTAACACATATACACTATGACTATGTACTGAACTAATTTCGATCACACTTCACTCTTCATCAATAAAAGTAATAATTCATAACGAGGGAAGTTCCGGGTCAAGGAATTTACCGATTTTTTTTTTACATACTACAAGATGAAAGTTATATTTATAACACGCGCTATATATGCAGATTTTTAAATATTAGTATATATTTTCGTTAACGCCATTTTGCTTCTATTACTTTTTCATTTTCTCCGTAAATACAGGAAAAAAACCTTGTGCTACTTTATTATTACAAAATAAAGCAAATTGTTTTAGGTCTACATTTAAATCGAAATTTTAATTTACAAGTTATTGTTACTTACCTTTTTCAAAAGATATTATTTTTTTGCAACGACTAGAGCATAGATCAGTAAATGCAAAGTTGAAATATAATGACTTTATTTCAAAATTTTAAAACAAAACATGTAATTTACGAAATAATATATAATCAAAACAAAAGGTAAATAAATATGCAATGTTTGCATAAAAAAAAATGAACATTTAGAAAAAACGTGAAAAGAAACTTACATTTACCTACTTAATAGGTACTATCCATAAATATTGAATACATTCAATTTACACAACTGGTATTTTTTTATTTACTACAACCTGAAAGGTATATTTAGTTATTTAATTATAAATTTTAGCGCGCGCTATACCTGTAGATTTTTAAATATTAGCATAGTATATTTGTGTTAATGCCATTTTGCTGCTATTACTTAAATAATTATGCGAAACGTCCAAATTTATGCTTGAGACATTTTTTCCTTAAATTATTTTCGTGAGTTAAACACATGCCGCGATTTCGTTCGCGTATGACGCTAACGAAAGGGATATAAATTGGTACTTAGATAACCTTATTTTTTTATAAATTTTAGAAACCACGTTGTTGCTTTTTCGTTCAATTTTTGTCAACAGGGGCTTGAGAGATTTTTATTTATAAATTATTTCCAATTTTTTGGAACATCCTGTATACATTTAAAAAAAATAAAATGCCATATACCTTATCAAGCGCTGTTTTAAGAAATTAACCGTTTTTTAAATAAAAAATATCGTATTATTTAAAGGGCGGTTTCATTCCCTTGAAATTTGATTTTTGAAAAAAAATCTTATCTGATCTCCACACCTTACAATCAACCTGTATCGTGATTAATCAGTGGCCCGATTTTTTGAAACACCCTGTATACATTTTTAAGAAAACTTAAAATATGTTAAATAACCAAATAAAATACACGAGCTTAAGCGTTTTTCCGAAAGAAAAAAAAATCTTCTTATCCAACCTCTACATTCTACTACCAACCTGTGTGCCAAAATGCATCTTTTTACGTCAAGCAGTTTGAGAAGAATTATGATCAATCAGTGACCCGATTTTTTGGAACACCCTGTATACAATACAAAAAATAGTGTTGAAAAGTCTCGGTTACCAGACGATCATTTAAAAAAAATCATATAATTCGGTATAGTACAACTCTATCACCAACTTGCTGAAAACTTTAGCTCAGTGTTTTAAATATATAGATTTTACAACAAATATTAAAAATCACTAACACGTTTTTTTAAATAACAAACCAAACATAAATTGTTTCACTGAATTGAAATAGTAAGTATTAAATTTACCATCACGGTCAGGAAAGGAAACTGAAAAAATTAGGTATTCGACAAAATTCTTATTTTTCTATGTGGTTTATTTTCCAAATCTTTATTTTTGTGACTATGCATTCATTGTCAGAAAATTTAGGACTTTTTACAGTTAAAATGTACTTATAGTCATTAAATTGCAAAGACAATTTTGAGGGAATTTTCAGAAAATATAAAATACCTATAAAATTATACATTTTACATATTTAATATAATTTCTGTCATTATTATTTGATAGAAAAACAATTGGTTTTAAATTGTTTATTTCTTGTCAAATGATGTTAAAATCTATACAATTTTATATTTTCTGAAAATTCCCTCAAAATTGTCTTTGCATTTTAATTAGGGTAAGTACTTTTTAATTGTAAAAAAAATATCAAATTTTCTCATAATTATGTTATTAGAGAGAAGAACTGAATTATTTTCGAAATTAGAAAAAATTGTACTATAAACTTTTTGGCAGAATCCCCGTTATTTCTTTATACTATTGGTAGTATACGGCCGTTACCTACAAACACATTATATATATATATATATATATATATATATATATATATATATATATATATATATATATATATATATATTCAAATTCCTGCGATGTAACATTTGTAAGATTATTAGTACCCTGCATAGTTTATTCTTTGAATTTAATTTTAGCAAGGACATTCGAAAAACAAGATACAAAATAAAAAACACTTACCTGTCCAAAATATAAGAGCGGCATTTTTCTTCAGTAATTGTCTTTCGCCACTTGAATACATATCGTGTTTAGAAAAATGATTTTTACATAAACGTTTATTTATCAAAGAATTCTTTTCCATTAAATATTTCAACATTGCCACAGTTTTTTATCCATTGACAAAGAATGTCGGGCCTCGTCAAGGGGTATTTAAAAAAGCTCACGGGTCTTCTAAAGAATTTTACCCATGGAATTTAACAAATTTAAAATATACATTTGAAAAATTACCTTTTTTTAATAATTCCTATACACAAAAATTTATGGATGAGGCACTTTTTCAAATTATATCCAAAAAAACTAAGGTTTCGGAAGGTTGCACTGAACTTGTTTTTGGCGTATCGCTAAAAACATATTTTTCACAAACTTAATTTATGAACTACGTAAAAGACTGATTATATTATAATGCTTTATAACACAAAAATGATTATTTCTACCTAAAGTTAGAAGTAATTATTATATTAGACATTATTAAACGTTTTTAAACATAATTACAGCTGCTAAATAAAGAGAGAGCGGGAGTGTCGTCTGTTGGACGGAAATCCAGTGTGCTGGGGATGCTACGTTGCCAAGTTTATTTTATATATGATCTAGATAAATTATATAAGAAAAACAAAATGCGTTTGTGGGTTGTGGATCGGTACCAGCAGGAGCGCGAAGGCACTAGGTGGATTGGTACCGGGTTAGCACCAGGTTAGGCGCCGTAGGCGTCATCGTGAAAGCCCTAAAAGACAAACAACAGCGCAGGGTATCACTGGCGAAAGTCTAACATTCGGCATCGGCCTAGAGGGCCGATGTCAAATGTTAGGCTTCCGCCAGTGATGCACCCGCCTGTTGATTAGTGTTGACCGCACTAGGTAGATTGGTACCGGGTTAGCACCAGGTTAGGCGCCGTAGGCATCATCATTAAAGCCCTAATATAAAAGGCGAACGACAGCGAAGTGCATCACTGGCGAAAGTCTAATATTTTGGATGGGCCAGGGATCCAAATGCGTTACTGTCGGGAGACAAACATGAAAAATTTAATACAATACAATAATGTAAGTTTGGCAACAATGCAAGATAGCCTTTCTTCAAATTGTCTTATTAAGGAATATGGCGCATTGGAATACAGTGAATATATCGAATTTCTTTTTGGTTTTTTTAATAGAAAAAGTGGTTCATCCATTTCTTTTATTTTCTTAAAAGAGTTAAATGAAGGTAAACTTTCTATTTTATATTAAAAAATTATCAAATTCCGTCGGTTTAATTGTTTACAAGACCCAAACTCACCAAATTATTTTTCTTTTTTCTTTTATTGTTGCATCCAACATACGCACACTCTATTTTTCTGGCAGACATAATTGCTTTAATTAACAGTTTCACAAGAATGAAACGTCCTCCAGTTTCGTAGAGTTAAAAATTCACGAGTTTGACTCGAAAACAAGCAAAAAACAATAACCACTATGATGTAAACAATACATGTAAGCGATTCGTACATCTCCGCCGACTATCCGATCTATCCGTTGTTTCGTTGTAAACGAATGGCAGCGCGCGGCGCCAAGGAAATCTCGGACACCTTTCCTGACGGCGACATGTGCTACGAATTCGACCATAAGGTTGCGCATCTTGCTTTTTTCTTCAATCAACGATAATATAAACCTAATACTGGTTTGGAGTTCATTACGTAAGGTCGAATATTCTGCGCTTTTAGCGTTGCGGATGTAATGTCTGTTAATTTTAAGTGTTATTTTTTTATCGTTTATTTCATTCAACTTTTCAGTGACTCAGATTGTTTTTTAAAGAAATATTAAGTAATCAAAATAATAATAAAAAAACAAGGTGTTAGAACTATTCTGAAAGCGATAGGTCATTGCTAATAAAATTAGCCAGCTTATATAAAAAATAATACCTGCCCAAAAGTAAAAGAAACTAGAACTTATTAAGAGGCAAGAGAAGGCCGTCGTCGTAAAAACTTCTCAAAAGTTCATGAAGCACGAATGGAAATGTCAAAAATAAATAATAAACTTTTCGATTTCTATGTTAACAAATATTTTTGTTTCGTTTTAGTTACTGTTTACTGTTACTTTAAGGAAGTTATTATCTCAAACAGGCATGATAATGTAACAATAAAAAAAATACAAAAATCTAGTTCCCACTCAAAACATTAAATTATAAATAAAAAATTAATGACTTGTTTCACTTTAACGGACATAATCAGATCTAAAAAACAAAACTATTAAAAAAATATAATTAAATAACAAATACCTTCACCGAACGGAGTTAGCCGACTTGAAGGAAATTTATTTTTATTAAGTAAAAGAAAACACTTTAAAATTCCAGTTAAGCCACAGTGTAGTCGAAACAATTGTCATGTGTATTTTTTAAAGTAAATTAAGTGGAAGTTTTTTAAAACAGTGTTTTCATTTACTTAGTTAAATAAACATAAAACAATACGCCTATTATAGACTACATACATCAACAAATGTAACCAAACAATGAATGAATAAAGTAGGAAACAAGGATATGTTGGCCAATCGGAGGTGTCGACACATATTCGTGGAGATGGCGAAGTCTTAATCTGCTTCGAGAAAATCAAACTACCTTGATTTTATGTTGTTTTATTAAGTACTGTCAAAAAACCGACGTAAAATTTTAAATTGGAGAATAAATAAAATAAAAAATATACACATACTTATTATGATATTCTGAAAACAGATTTAAACTAATAATAACAAAATTAATTTTTGACCAAAATAGATAAACAAGCTGGAATGTTCGAAACAATGTTTTACATTTGCATTTGAAAATGAAATATATGTATGTAAATTTGTTTGAAAAATCACAGTTGACCACAATCAGACCGAGCGAGGGACTCGGGGCGGGTCCGGGCCTATCTGGCCTACTGGAAAAATAGGCCCTGATTATGAGGAAGACGAACTTGGCTGGTTGTCGTACAATACAATGCACTGTACTTTGCACTGCAACATTTTTATTAAATTATTTTAATGTAAATTTTTGAAAAAGTCGGGAATCTCTTTTTTAGCTTTTTTTCTTCTTAAATTTAATTTGAAGTATTATATCTTCTCGGATCTTATCTCAAATCTCGACCCCAGACATCTTGACTCAATGACTAGAATTGCACATCAGTGTTAATAAGATTCAGCCGCTTATCCATTAATATATCTAATCTGGAAAAACAGGATATAGGTCTTTAAGACATAAGGAACTACTTACCTAATTATCTTAAATGAACAATCTAATTGTTATGGTAATTAAATTTTTTTTCAGTTATGTTTTGCTTATGCCACTTTCTATTTTGTTATTTTAACATTTAATTTTGACATAATAAATCTATAACTTTCTGCCAAGTTAGAGGAGTAGTGAATACCGCTGTAAGAGACCGGGGAGAATAAAAATTCTTGGTTACAAAGTAGTAGTTCTGATCCTAGTACTACGGATTATATTATGCTTTTTTAGTGGTAAAGAAGTATTATTAACGCAAACAATAGTTGATATATTGTGGTCCGGAATCTAAGAGGCTCTACATTTCATTACTAAAGGTCAGTTGGTGCCATTTCTTTGGCTTGTTGTTGTTTTATTATGTATGATTTAAAAATTAATTATATATTATTATAATAAAAATCAAAACAAAAAAAAAAAAAGAAAAGAGGATACGTAAAATTTGCAAGTTGCAAACTAGATAGTTTAAAAATAAAAAATCTTTCTTAGTGGTTTTATATTTTTCATAAGGAAATGCATATCAGTTAGTTTCTGAAGATAACAAGCTATAAGTCTGAAACAATAAAATATATTATATCTTTCAATTTGACTTATGGATCAATCTTTAATTATGTAAGCGCCCATACAATTAAGAAAGGTAACACCATTTATATATGAAAATAAAAATACAAATTTGCTATTACTTGTTGGTTCTGAGACCTTGCAAATTTGGAATTAATAAACAGAAAACCGATTCAGCTATGATTATAAATCTTTAAATATATTAATATATATATATATATATATATATATATATATATATATATATATATATATATATATATATATATATATATATATATATATATATATATATATATATATATATATATGTCTTTTTACACCTTACTTAAAACAGATTTTCTTGTTGTCAATGATAAATATTTATAAATTTTAGAAGTTGTCTCTATAGACTCCTTGCCTGAAAAATCCAGAAAGAAATATGAAGCAGCATATAAGACATTTATGGACTGGCGAAGCCTAAGAAATGAAAATGAGTTCTCTGAAACCCTTCTTTTAACCTACTTTGAAGAATTATCAGAAACCTATACATCGTCATCATTATGGGCGTATTATTCAATGTTGAGAAGCACTCTTAAGCTAAATAACAATATAAATATTGAACATTACAAACAGTTGCGTGACTTTCTAAAGTTGAAAGCAAAAGGTTATAAAGCAAAAAAAGCCAAAAATTTCAGTCCAAATGAGATTGATCAGTTCATACGTGAGGCACCTGACAAAATATTTCTTGCAACAAAGGTAAGAAGTTCATAGGACTTTTTTAGCCGAGACGTAGGTTGGGAGCTCAGAGGGCATATGTTATTGCTATTTTTTAGCGTTAACAACTGGATATTATCAATTTTATGTTTTTTGTTGTTAACGCTAAAAAAATAGATACTATATTATTACATATTAGCATTAATTAGTATAGAATGTAATTTTGGTTTATTAGTTAAAAATCAAAATTTTTTAAATTAATCTACAAATTCAAAAAAAAAATGAATATGAACTTATTTTGCAGTTTTTTTATAAAATTTTAAATTTGATTTTATTGCTTCAAAGCAAAAAAACTAAATTTTCAAATTAAACAGTTCTTCAGAAAATCTTCCACAATTGTATTATTTATTTTCAGAAAATTCCTTGCTTGTTTAGTATGTCCCTCTTTGGGTTTGGAATAGTGGATCATATGCCCTCCGGCTTCAAACATAAACTGCTAGAATTATTATGATGTCTTTAATATGATTTTTTGTTAAAGGTTGCGCTAATTATGGGAATAATGGGAGCTTGCCGTGCGAAGGAACTGCATGCGATGACTGTTACAGATTTTCAAGATTTTGAGTCTGCGATGTTAATAACTATACCTAATGATAACATGAAAGCGTTCCGCCAGTTTACCATAACTGGCGAATTTTATCAAATTTGTAAAAAATATATACAACTTCGTCCTAGCAATGCTGCATCCACATCATTTTTTCTCAATTACCAAAATGGGAAATGTACAACACAGAATATAGGCATAAATAAATTTGGGGCCATGGGAAGGCAAATTGCTAGATTTTTAAATTTACCAAATCCGGAAATGTACACGGGACACAGTTTTCGGAGATCATCTTCGTGGATGTCATTGTGATAGATCTGATAAATTATATGTTAAACCCTAAGCCAACAACAGATTCCTAGTTAGTACAAGATACGCTGTAGTATCTTGTATTAACTGTTGGGCAACGCGCAAATAAAGTAGCTTTTCATATATTTTTTTCTACGGAAATGTAGTAATGTTCAGTGATTTGTTTTGTTTTTAAACTTTCTTGTAAATACGTCTATTATTGCAGGTTTAGACGAGTGCAAAGATAAATATTTTAGATATGCAGATAGATTCTGGGGAATAACATGATAAATTCATGTATACCAACAACTTCCATAAACATATTACGACAATTTAAATCAAACTTATTCGCATCTTGCGTATTAAAAAAACATAGATACTTTCTATTACTACCCAAAAATTGTTATTTATTATTTTGCGAAAAAATCTTAATACATATATTTTGACGCTCACTAATGAGATTTCAGAAACGATAAAAGAAAGAGAAAGTTTAATTGGCGGCATAGTTACGCATTATAGAACTTACCTAGGACCCACCTGTCGGGAAACTTGAATGGCCACAATTTCCAAAGACTATACGGCCATAATTGTAGGATACAGTGGGTGAAGTTGTAGCTTTTAATATGGTATGTATATATATATATATATATATATATATATATATATATTCTAATTCTAATAAGCGATCTATGATATGTAAGGATGATGATGAGGGATTAATTGGTTATGATAGTTTATTATATATAAGATAATTTCGTGAGAAATATTGTCATGTAAAATATTTTGAAGCTTTTATGTAAACGGGAAGGCGTAAGGCAATGATTACTTCGCATTTTGCAGAAACTAGTAATAGTTAGAGAGAGATAATGAATACTATCCTGTAGCCTACCTGTATTTGCCAATTGATCAGCCCTATCATTGCCAGGAATCCCGCTGTGGCCTGTTATCCAAGCAATGACCAATGATTTATCAAATGAATTGTTGAACTGAATAATTTTGTTTTTTAATAAAAGGCTTAAAAATTGCTAATTCCCTGAAATGTTGGTCTTTTATTAACTGCACTTTGCGAGTCCAACAGAATGACCGCATGCTTAATGTTCAATTCTTTTATGACCTCTAAAGTTCTATCGATTGCTATGGCCGTACATATGCTAATCTCTGGTGGAAAACAGGTTGCTATCTCTACGTTTCTCTCCCCACAAAAAATCCCAATTCCTGTGTTACCCAGTTGGGTTTGGGTTCCCCATATTTGTCTAAGCTTTGCTTTGAATTCTATCAAGGAGAAATGTATTTGTAAGTTCTAAGTTATTGAATCTCAGGGGAAATTGGAAGCATGGAAGAGTAATGCTGAAGTGAACTTTATTAGAAAATGCCTCGGTTAGGTCAAAAGCCTCCAGTAGAGGGGGGTTTTCATAATTCTGCCAATATCCGGAATTTAGATTAAAGGTGACATAAAGATTGGCAACTGACTCCCAAATTTGACTGAGCGTGTTGTTAAGAGCTTTCACGAGAAACTTGGAAGCTAGCCATATCCTACGAGCAGCAGCCTCTGATAGAAGAACATTAATTGGGGTAGATCTCATCATACCTAAACATGTTCTTAAAGATTGGTACTGTATTTTATTTAATTTCTGAGAGTTTTTCTTACTGATTCCGGACATAACAAAAGATCCAAAATCCTAGTGTGTTCGAATATAAGCTTTATAAAAGGTTAGTAATGTGTGAGCACCCCATCAAGTTTTGGTTAGGTATCTCAAGATATTAAGGGCTTTGGAGCACATATTATCCACTTGTTTATTCCAAGTTAATCTGAAATCAAAAGTGATACCCAGATATTTTAATTCTTTAGCCCAAGGGATTTGTTCAGCATTATAAATAATGTTAGGTGGACGAGGAATGTTGACTTGATTTTGGAATAATATAGAAGTAGATTTTTTTTACGGATAATGATCGGCTGTGTATGTTCAACCAATTATGAATATTATTCAGGCATTCATTTATAGCTGCTACCATGTTATCTATGTCATTTCGCGTATGTAATAGCGCAATGTCATATGCGTATTGTAAAATAGTAATGTCGTTAGGGACCTCCTCATGTATTGCGTTAATATAAATGTTAAAAAGGAGAGGAGATAAAGTGGAGCCTTTAGGAATCCCTTTATTTGTTAACTAGGGACCAATAATGTTGTTAGAGAGAAGATTTGTAATAAATAACTGGCGATTAGTCCATATTCTTTGAATTACGTAACATAAGTATTTAGGAATATTAAGTTTAGTCATTTATGAATCAATAAGTTGAGCTCCACATGGTTATAGGCTGCCTACATGTCCAGTACCACCATTATTGTCTTGTTGTTAAGGGCTAGTTGATTTGTGACTTTATTTGCCATTATAGTTAGGTTGCCATATATACTTTTACCTTTTCGAAAACCGCATTGATGTTGATAGACAATGCCAGACAATTATTTTCTATCTCCCATTCTGGTCTGTTTTTATTCAGGGTTTACAAGAGTTTGCAATAGCATGAAGCTAAGGCAATTGGTCTATATGATTCGCATAATTCGGGGTTCTTATTAGGTTTAGGTATCGGAATAATAAGATATTCTAAAAAGTTGGGAGGGAGAAGGACCTTGTGTACAATAAGGTAGTTGAATTGAAGTAAAAGGAAATCCATGGCAATAATTGGTACATTTTTTATTATAGAATCTAAATTCGTTTAAGGAGAAAAGCGGAATCTCTTATTATTCATATGCATTGTGTACCCCTGGGGGATCTGATTCAGGGTTAGGGAATCAAGGATTCCCTGTGAGATCTGACTGTTAATTGGCCATAAGTGATTAGGTCTATAAAATGATCCAGAGAACTTCCGTACCGAAGCCCATACTTTGTTAAGAGGATTTATTGGGTTGATATTTTCACAAAATCTTTGAAAACTGCACTTTTCTTAAGTCTTAAAGTTCTTCTGCATTGAACAATACATTTTTTTGCTTCAATGAAATTAGTGATAGTAGATATATTCTGTTGGGTTCTTTTTTTAAATTTAGCTTTTGGGAGTACTCTTCGTCCCACCATGGGTGTTGTGTTTTAGAACCCTTTTTTCTTTTTGGAATTGCACTGTGGGCCGAATTGAGTATTATATTATGTGAGGATTTAAAAATTTGTAGGGTTTGTAGATACAAAGTCGTTAATTATCCCTGTTTTATATGCAGTCAGCTTTGTTAGTATTAAATGTCATAAATTCTTTAATATTTGGATTGATTAGGAAATCAAGTGTTATCAATATAGGAAGGTGCTCACTGGTGCCATTGACTTTGAGGTCTGACCATTGGCATTTGTTCAAAATGTTAGGAGAACAGAAGGTTATATCTGGGCAGCTAATATTTTGATTAGGGGGGTAAGTCTAATGAGTGATCCATCATTCAAAATGATAAGATCATTTTCATGTATAAAATCTAAGCAAATGCGTCCGTTTCGGTTATTCTCCCCCACGCTCCATGTTGAGCGAGATCACCGGTTATTATTATCGCTTTATTTGGTAAAATATTGAGAATATCTTTAATTTTATCTTTTGGAAATTGTACATCCGAAGGAATATATATTCTCAGCAAGGAAAAAAATTTAAATTGTATACCCAATGCTTGGCATTTATTAGAAAGTCTGATGAGACTAAGATCTGTTTAGCTGAGATCCTGTTTGATTAACATATATATGTGATATATATGTTAATCAAAAATATAATTATTAATAAAAAAGTTAAGATTTGGTTTTAGGAATGTTTCACAAAAGAATATTATGGACGCTGAGTATTCCCTAATCACAGGAATCAAACTGTCACGATTAGTTATGGCACTTCTAACGCTTCAACTGATGATATTACAGCCCATAAATCATTAGCAACGTTTCTATTTTTTTTATGAGTACTAATATTGCCCCCTTAATTATTAATTCTTATTGTTGCTCTAGTTATTATTTTATTTTATTATTAAGACATTTTTATATTTCCCCAGATTTGCTGTGTGTTTATAAATCTGCAACATATGTTCAAAACGTTAATTGCAATACATACTTGAATTTAGGGGTTAAACACATCTAAAATATTAAATACAAAATCTAGGTCGTTTTGCCTGTAGGTTGCCGGTGGACCCAATACATTATACTTTTTTTACAAAAAGTATTTTTTTAGTTACCATTTATTAAGTACACACATTTAGGATTAAAATAATTTAATTTTTTTTTATTTTCGCTCTTGGCAAAGTGCTGTAAAAAATACAACTTTTGTTTCTACGTATATTTGATCTAAACTCTGCACCACAAAAAAAACAAAACATAGGTATATAAAACGGAAAAGCAATATGCAACCATTTGCTTAAAAGGTATGGACATTTAGGTTGAGGCTGAAGTTATTAAATATATTAATTAATATGATTCATTTCACAGGAGTTAAGTGACTTTTATATACATACATATTAACCTTGAAAATTCAGGTTTGTGACAAAAAGATAAAATCGGCAAAATATATGACCCATAGCAAACAAATGCCACTATGGGGCTCTTGGTAGCAGGATACATAATATAATTTTCAAAGAACTGAATCTAAAACCGCAGAAAAGTAGTACCTCTCTGTAACCAAGTTTGGTTACAGGGAATTAGCTTTACGAAGGGCGACCAGTAGCTACTAGGGGTAATTCTTCGCGGTGCTTCTGTAACATTCCCCAGAAGAACAAGCTCTTTTTGGTTTTGTCGAGGAGCAATTTCTTTTTTGATACCATATATCGTTGAATGCATAGGCGGTCCATCAGATACACAATAAATTCATTACTTTTAATCGTTCGTGCTACCGTTTAATCGAGCTATTAGCTTGCATGCAATAAGAATATGCGCAGAGTTCCGAGAGCCCAATTAAGCCTATTTGTTTATTACATGGCGTATGCGTAATTCAATTCAGAGGTACAAGACTATTACTGGCATCACTGGCCGTGAAATTGTGACGGGCAACACGTAAATCTCTCGAGGAATCCCTACTATAGGGAATACAATGCAAAGTCTGGATCCTGATTGGGGTGTTTTATTTACTATTCGATGGATCGGCTATAGGGATTATTATCTGTCTTTGATTAAACGAATGTTAGGGTATTCTTCATAAAAATATTCAGGCGCTGTTTTGTTTTACGTCCTCAGTCAACAGTAATTATTCATTATAGAGTTAGCAGTTAAAGTAAAATATAGGAATAATAATAATAAAAAAGCTTGGGCGTAAAATATTTTAACTTGTAATACGAAATAAATGATGTCATCTTGAATGTTTATGATAAAACAATGGTTTCATAAAGGATTAATTTAGTGATCGAAATCTAAAAGGGTGCCAACATGCAATGCGCTTCAAACTGAAATCAACTGATCATAGATTGTTACACGACTCAAAAAGCTTTAAAGGGATTGGCTAGTTTACTTAAATAAATACCTGCTGGCGAAAATCCTAGAGCCGGCCGTTGAAGCGTAGTGTAGGTTGCACTACCTTCCTTAGATACCGAAAGGGCCCGAATTTAGAAAGCTATATATACTCGTGCTTACCCTAAGGAGTGAATAAAGCCTTCTAAAATATTCCATCAGCAGAACTGATATTATGGTAGATATTAATAATATTATTTCTATGTAGAGGTTGATTCTTAGATAAATGTGAACATTATAAACCTAATTGAGAACTTCTTATTTGCATGATATCGGCAAAAGAGAGAATTTGCGAAATAGAGAGTGTTCAAAAAATATTTTATGCTTTATATTTTGCAGGTATTTTGTAAACAATTTTTTGAGAATTTTTAAATGTTTATGATTTGAAACGTGGCGAGACACATGTAATATACGTAAAGAGGCCAGGCAAAGAAATGCGAAATAAATGAATTATAAATTTTTAATTTGGCAGAGTGTCCAAACTGTATGTTGCTTGAATGAAATCAAAGGTGACTTGATATTTAAAATATCTTATTGCTAATAATGATCAAAAATAGGCAGCATAGGGATTTTCTTATTTTCATGCTATAGCCATTTTAACAATATATTGTGAACAGGGGGCTGAGTTGAGGTTAATTTAATCTTAAAAATATTAAAGGAAGTGAATCACTAAGCTTTTATATTTATTTATGCAAATCAGCTTTAATTTTAAAATAAAGTTATGAAATAACAAAACATATAAAGTAAACTAGGTCAAAATACATGTTAAACAACAAAGAATTGCTTTGGATAAGCAAAAATATGTGCGGGTTATAAGGTTAAATTAAAACATGCAAATTAAAATGATATCGGAGTCAAATTAAATTCTCAATTCTGCTGCTGCACATAAATCATCATGAGATCTGACTAATGGCAGGTGGATGTGGATCACCGTTAGAAAACTCATTAGTCTATTCCAAATTATGGTGGTTCATCTTGGAAAACGCTTCGTCGTGTATTAAAAAATCGTTGTGTTCAACAAAAAGTTAAAATAAAATTTAGTATCAGAAAGTCTACAGTTTTTCAATAAATAAAGATATATATATTATAGGTTAAATACTAATATACTCCGATATCCTCTTAAATAGCACAGATATTTGTCTTTAAAAAGTAATTTTACAGGCAGGAAAGTGGAAATTATAAAACATCTGGCAAGGACTTAAGGTAATTTTAGAGAAACTTACATAGTAAGTAGATTTATTACAAGAAATACTTGTAGTATGAAACGTGACGTAATTTGACGTGAAGTAATGATGTTACACGAAAGACAATTTAGCAATAGAACGAAGTGGGTTAAAACTTGTTTCAAACATTCGCTTGGATAGACTTAATCAATGGTCTTGTGTGTGTGTGTCATGGTTGCATCAAAGTTCTCTACTTATCAGTTAAGACATAAATATTTATAATGAACCATTAACATCCAGGACATGATTTTCAAAAAAATATTCTCGTGTTTTGTTGTTTGTTGTTTCGATTTTTGTATGCTCTTTTGATTTTTATCTATATTTTGACAGAGCATGAACTATTTTAGGAAGTTTTAACGGTTCAACTTTACCTTTACTAAATTACTATTTTCGTAGGTAAAATATGAAAATACCAGCCTGATTATCAACATATTTACTGTAATGTTAATTGTCGAATTGCAGTTAAGCAGCCCTGACAAGTAAACTTTAAATTTTGTTATAACCATTTAAATACAAAATTGTAAGAATAATATACCCGATGATTCAGTTTTCCTATTTCGACATACCTCCGACAAATTTAAATAAAAAAATAGATTGTTAAATAATTGTCCCTTGTGGGTGGGTTTCCTGAGATCGTATATCTTTATCGAATTACTATCGCCACTAATGAAAACATCAAGAATCATTACTTTTCTTCCTTCTCCATAGTGAACTTGATTGAAGGTCGAATCACATAAAGAGTTTCTCAATAGAATAATTAAATTTTTAAATATCATGGCAACCATATATATCGATATATATATATATATATATATATATATATATATATATATATATATAATATAAATTTCACAATATATCATTGGTGTTCAGTATACTTTGATAGTTCATTTCAATAAAATACACATTTGATCAACGTTTGGTAAATATCTAAAAACGTTATGAAAATAAGTATTCCCTTGTGAACATTAAACGTCCATTTCGTGAAAATTATTCCCTGCATGGCCAACCAACTCTCTTTCATGTTGATACTATGCCCCTTGTTTATGTATAGATAGTTGTTCAACGCTGAGTTAGTACTGGACATCACTACTAGATGGCGATTTCACCAAGTGTGCTCATTCATACATTTTTACTACTAAAGACGTGGTGGGATAGGGGAACGTACCCCTGATTTTCGAAAAGGCGGCGTTGTCAAAGTGAACTCGTTATGCGAACAATAAAATACAACTGCCTTTAAGATTTTTTGATTTTTTTTGTTCGGAAGTTATCATCCTTCTATATGCCCATCTATAAACAAGATTACTATCTTTCTTCGATGATGTAAGTACGCTGATAAATGTCATAATAACTGATAACACGATTTTTGACAGCTAATTGTATATTCAATGTTTTTCCATTTGGCAACATAATGTAGTCGCTATTCGACCGAACACGGTAAAACTGGTCACAAAAAATGGATCGTCTAAAGATAAAAATAAACAACAAACAAAAGGCCATACATTTTCTTGGAATGTTAATCGTATTATTCCTTTCAGTTACAAAGTTGATTTTGTTGTCTGTAGTGAAATAGATTTAACCAATATCAAGATTACAAGATAATTCTGAATCTTATTTTGGGAGATACTTAGCTAATTAATTAAGTAATTAGGTACTCGGTTCATTTGATTGTGTAAATTCAAAATTTGAAAATTGATGTTACTTATTAATGTCTAATGTAGAGCTGTATAACAAAAATTCTAAAAATATCAACGGTCCATGTACTTTTAAAAAATGTCGGCCGTCCACACTATGAAATAAATGCTTTTAAAAAGTAATGGAAAATGTCTAATTTAATTTTAAAGAGGGCTGGAAACCCTCTTAAAAATTAAATCAGTAGAAAAGACACTGGTGTAGCCAGAAAAAAATTCCTGGGGTGCAGAGGTCTAAAATTTTACGCAGAAATTTAGAGAGGTGTCTAGAATATATCATCGTTCCGAGTCAATATACGACGCCCCCGTAAAAACAAGCGACTGAAAAAAGTTTTTTGACGTCTTTTCTTTAACTTTCAGTTGTATATTTTGTTAGGTCGTGTTTGTTCTAAATAAAGTATATTTTTAATACAAAATCGCACTATATAAAATAGGTATCTTTAATGTGCTTATAATTTTAGTGATTTGGATTAAAAAGATTATTCAGAAGAAGCGTGTACCAAAAAAGATCATTTAGTCAATTTAGTGTTATTGAAGTGTACAAAATTTAAAACTGTCATCTTTATTGGTTCAGAAAATCTAAGCGGGCGTTATAGATATTATGTTCATAATTTTACTACTCAGTATGAAATTTCAATTTTTATAAAGCTTAATTTCTATCGCGACGAAATATAAAAGAACGCTGAAAAAAATGGTGGTTCGATTGGGCAGTTTTCAAGCTATGACCGAACAAAGCAAAAATTGTGGGGTATTGGGAAATAATACAAATATAAATGAGTTAATTTATGTAAACTCACTATGTCGCAGTCTGCTGGTAAACATTATTATCATAAAAATAATAAAAAAATATTTATTGGCAGGGGTTTCCAAATAGTTTGTTTTGAAGATACCGGGTGTTGAAAATACATGTTTTTAACATACCAGGTGACGTAGGAGACATCTAATAATCCGGATTTTTTTTCTTTTTTTAAACATATCAATTTGAAAATTTTCACACATATATTACTCAATACAATGAAAATTGTTGGTGAAAAAAACCATTAAATACTATTTCCGGTTTTACTGGGTTTGGCGGCTAAACAGCCATTTTTTGAAAATTAGCCATTGCAGCTTTATGAGAAAAAAAATCAGTCACAATAAAATTCTTGTTTTAAGCAGCTCGAAATAAACATATTTGTTGATTTTAAACACACTTCGATTTAAAAAACTTTTGGGTAACGGTAACAATAGATTTCATTATTTTTTTTACTTCTTGTTTCGTCAATTTCGAGCAATTTAGTTTAATATTTCTAGTGGCACCAAATGGCCATTTTGAAAATAAAAGTTAATATGCGATACATCTTTAAAAATCGGTAAATTTCCTTTATCCGGAACTTCTGTTATGAATCTTTCCCTTTATTAGGAATAGTGAAGTATGACCCAATTTAGTTCGGTACATAGTGATTCATATATACTGTCTTTTCAAACATTTATATTGGGCACCACTTTGTTCCACTATATTGGAATCTTACCAATATTTTACCAGTTTCTGCCTAGTAGTTTCTATATTGACACAGCGGCATTTTCTTCGATCATCGTGAATTCGTAGGTACCTACCCGTTTATCCCTCTATCACAGTTAATTTTTCTGCAAAATTTAAAGTCAGTTAAATATGAAAATTTTTTAGTTGATTTTTTAAACGTTTTATGTGGCCGCCATTTTATTTCGTCATCTTGAATTTGTATCATAATTTTTCCAGTTCATTTCTTTTCCATAATTAATATTTGCACAAATTTGAAATCAATCTATTAAGTTGTTTTTTAAATATTTTATTAAGCCGCCATTTTACCAAAATACCAAAATTTTGTCAGTTGATTTCCTCATAATACTTAATTTTTGTGCAGAATTTGAGTAAAATTGGGTGAGTAGTTTATTAGTATTAATTTTTTTAACATTTCACTAGGCTGCCCTTCTGTTTCGCCATACTATCAAAATGTTATCAGGTCACCCTTAATGTTTGATCAAAATTTGGAGTCAGTCGTATTAACAGTTGTTTAGTTATGCCACGAACAGATAGACAGATCGACGGAATTGAGAAAATAGTTTTCGGCATTTAGAGACCTTGAAACGCAAAAATCTGAAAAAAGTCAGAGTGTGATTTTTTCACAATTACTATCATTTACGAGGGAAGTAAAAAGGTAATTTTACTGCAAAAATAACTGGAAAAATCCCTTTACTCGGTACTTACCTCATTATGATTTTTTTTCTATTTGTTAGGAACAGTGAAGTCTGACCCATTTTAGTTCTGTACATAGTCACAATATATATATATATATATATATATATATATATATATATATATATATATATATATATATATATATACTGTCTTTTCAAACATTTTTATTGTGCGGCATTTTGTTCCATCATATTGGATTCCTACCAATATTTTACCAGTTTCTTTATACTTATGCTACACTTGACTTTTGAACATAATTTAAATTAAATTCAATAAGTAGTTTTTGCATCGACATATTGCTATTTTATTACGTCACACTGAATTCATACCAGTTCTCATTTTCACATTTAATTTTTCTACAAAATTTAAAGTCAGTTGAACAAGATTTTTTATCTTGATTTTTAAAAATTTTATTTGGCTGCCATTTTGTTTCGCCGTTTTAAATTCGTACCACAACTTTACCAATTTGTCTCTATATCACACTAAATTCTTGCACAAAAATTGAGATTAATTTAATAAATAATATTTTCAAACTGATTTTAAATATTTTATTAGGCCGCTATTTTGTTTTATTATTTTGGATCCATATCAAAATGTTACTAGTTCAATCCTATATAACACTTGATTTTTGTGCAAAATTTGAAGTATTTATACAAAGTAGGTTTTTTAGTTTTTTTTTAAATTTCTAAATGGTTTTTAAAGACCGATCCTCTTGTTTTTATGTTAGAGTGGTGTATTATTTGGGGTTAGGATCCAGTAACAAAAAACAAAAGTCATTTTTTAAATTGTCGACGTTTCGCAACTTTATTGTTGCATCCTCGGGACACTTATATGGATTAGAAGTCCTGCATGAAAACCGAATTATCAGTCTTTACCTACTCCGTTGGTCCGCAGATATTTCCTAACCTCAAATAATACACCACTCTAACATAACAACAAGAAGATCGTTAACGAAAACCATTTAGAAACTTAATACCTGAGAAATATCTGCGGACCAACGGAAAACGTAAAAACTGATAATATGGGTTTCATGCAGGGTATAAAATCTATATATGTGTCCCGAGGCAGCAACAATAAAGTTGTGAAACGTCGACAATTTAAAAACAGACTTTTGTTTTTTTTCTGGATCCTAACCCCAAATAATACCCCACTCTAACACAAAAACAAGAAGATCGTTAACGAAAACCGTTTAGAAAGTAATATCTGGGAAATATCTGCGGACTAACGGAGTATGATTTTATTTTTTTACGGTATCTTAACCCCAAATAAACCTTACTCTAACATAACGATAAGAGGATCCTTAACTAAAAACATTTAGAAACCTAATAATATCTGGAAAATATTTGCGGACCAACAGAGTCGGTAAATACTGTTAATGTAGGGTTCATGCAGGCTATAGAATCTATATTATGTGTCCTGAATATGCAACAGTAAAGGTGCTGCGAAACGCTGACTGAGCCTAACCCCAAATAATGCACCACTCTAACAATTTTTTTTAACATTGTTTCGCCATATTGGATTTTTACGCAAATATTATCAGGTCATCCCCATATGACCCTTAGCTTTTGGTCAAAATTTTAAGTCAATCGGGTAAGCAATTTTTAAGCTAAGCCGCAAACTGACAGACAGACCGACCGACGGAATTGTTAAAACAGGTTCTTTGGCATCTAAAGACGCTAAAGCGTGAAGATACGTAAAACCTGAGAGGGTGATTTTTTTATGATTAGAAACAGTTTATTTGGCCGCCATTTTGTTCCGCCATCTTTAATTAATAACACAGTTTTACTAGTTGAACCCTATATCACAATTAGTTATGGCACACAATTTGAAATCAAACCATTAAGCAGTTTTTCCAGGTTGAATTTTTAAATATTTCATTAAGGCGCCATTTTATTCCGCCATCTTGGATTCGTACCAGAATGTTACCAGCATAATATTTGATGTTTGTGCAAAATATGAGATAAATTGAAGAGATGGTTTTTAATAATAATTTATTATTATTAACATTTCACTGGGCCGCCATTTTGCCAGGTCATCGCCATATAACCATTAATTTTTTACCAAAATTTGAAGTAAATAGCCTAAGTAATTTTGTAGCTATGCCGCGAACAGCATCAACATGAGTTATTAACTTTATTTTTTTTCTGGATAGGTACTCCAAACTAAACCAAATTTTACTGTATCGTTATAATAGAACAAGTTACAGGAGAACACGTTACAATTTCATTTTTATCTTACATTTTTCAGAAACTATAAAATGTAACTAATACTTATAACACAAGTTTATATTCCTCATCTTATTAATATTTGTTTTTAATCTATTCGAATTAAAGATTTTATCTGTGTGTGTGAGTGAATGAATGCAATCGAAATTCGGTGCTCATAATTTAAAACTGTCATTAAAAAGAAAAATATGTAAACATAGTTACTGGTTATCAATTATTCAAACCAATGTAAACCTATATCAATCTCGTCGGCTCCCTCTTGCGCCCACCTAATTTCTAGGTTCATTCATAAATTAAGGTTCCCATAATAGACTCCAGGTGTCAGGAGCTCTCGATGGCTACGGTTGACCAACTATCTATCTATAAACAAGGCTATGGCTACGTTGATCTAGTAGCTCAAGTTCCAGAATTAACCTAATTTCCTAAGGTAATAAATGCAAATCTTTCCTAAAATATGTAGTCGTTGCTGGACCACTATTTTTATTTACTGCACGTTGAGTGTTCACACAAAATGTTTAGTTTTCATACAATTTATGGATATTTCCAAAACGTTTAGCAAATGTGTATTTTAAAATCTTATAAGGTTATAAATGTAAATATTTTCTCAAAAACATGCCAAGTTGTCGAAGCTGGACCATTATTTTTACTTATGTTTCATTAAATTTATGGCTATTTACAAAACGTTTATCAAGTATTTTACAATGATGGTTTGTCACAGAATATTAAACATAAATGGCTACTAATACGATTTATATCAACTTACATATAGTTTTAATGGCATTTTAAAAATATAATGCATAAATGGTCTAAAAAGTTTTTCCACTTTGTTCGCCCCTTGCTTTCCAGACTATATGGAACCTTTTATTTTTCTTTACTTAAGGCGGCCACGGTATCTAAGGCTTTCAGTCTTCGTGTTCTGTCCATAGATAAGTCAAAATCATCTTCACAGTAAGTTTAGTTAAATTACTTATATGAAATTTAATTTAAATTTTATATATTTAGATCTTAGGTCCTGCAAATGTAATGTAATGTAATAGTTTAATTTCATTTTTAGAAAATAAATTAATCTATATTGTTTAATCAGTTACATGTATTCTTCATGTTATTTGTATATACTTACCTGCCCGTCTTTTGTTTTAAATTATTAAATTTAATAAATGTATGTAGCACCAACATTTTCGATGTGCTTTATTTGTTGTACTATGTTGTAAAACCCAAAATATAGCTTCTCTGTCATATTTTTTAGCACTTTATACCTCCTATCACCGACTACGAGTATCTGACATATACACTACGTCTGAATCTGAACTGGAATCGAGTGGCGAAAAATCAAAAGTTCCAGAAGTAAACGACTATGTCGTCGTTAGGTTGTTAACCCAAAGAAGTGTTAAACATTACGTGGCTATTATTATATCAAAAACTGAGGATGAATTTGTAGCAAAGTTTATGAGAAAGGCTCTTGGAAACAAGTTTGCTTTTCCTTCTACAGAGGATATAGCTTATATTGATCTGCATGAGATTGCCGAGATATTAAATCAGCCCAGCATAAACAATAGACAGCAGTACACTTTCAATTTTGATTTGTCGAAATACAAAAATATGGGTTAAATATTGGAGAGATTTTAATGGTTGTGAAATTTGGCCACTATAAAAGATATTTTCCTTTAATGATTGATAGAACTATTATTATATAGTTATTGTGTTATACAAGTTTTTTTCTAAATGTGTATAGATAATAGTGAATAAATTAATTTAATTTAAATGTGACACATTGGTCCACGAATATGAATACCGTATTTGAAGAAGTAATTGTTATATTTTTAGCTTGGCCTTTTGGGTTTTTCCATAAACATAACTCGAATTGTTTTGAAATAAAGTTGATAAAATGACCTTGTTCCTAAATTACGATTTAACAAGTCATCAATGGTTGCACAACCCTTTTATATTTCAAATAATAATTGTGTCAGTATTTCATTATGTAATTGTATAAATAAATAAATGTAATTCAGGATTTTTGGGTTACTAAATTGGTAAAAAAGTTTTTTACCCTTTGTTATTGTAAAAATAAACACTAGGCATAGATTGGAGTACAATTTGGGTATATATTTTTTCACATTGAAAAAGATCAGAACTTGTACGATCTAAAGATATAACAGTGATAGATTGTGAAATAATACCAAAAATTATAACTTTATATCGCCGTAAGTTTTTGTAATTGTACATAATATTCTAAATGATATTTAGTAGTTCCTCTTAGTCAAGTAGATCTGGAAGTAATAGAGGACCCTCAACTTTGCTAAATATTTAAAATTGTGTAGTTTTTATAAACCTAACTTCATCAACATATTATAGCGTAAATGAGCCTTTTACCCTACAGTATTCCTTTTTAAGTACAAGGTTAATGTGCGATATATAGGGCGGTAAAAGAAATAGTTACAAAACTAATAAAATTTAAATGACTTTAATTTCTTTCCTCTATTTTTATTGTCTTTTGATAATAATATAGCAATTTCTAATAAAATGTGTCATACTTTTTGCAGTTTGAGTATACCAAAGAAATAGTATTACCACCTGGTGAGAGCTAAAAAATAATGTATTATTGTTTTGGGTATAATTGAGATCAAAATATTTATATATAGGTTGGTATGTGTAATATTAGTGCTTTTAGTTCTTGAAATATTTTTATCATCTAAAAAGATTGATATTGAAACACAGGTATTTGGAGTAATTTTATCTACAATTTTTGGAAAAGCATTTTGTTTTTACTTTATTTTCGAAAACAATTTCGTTTTTACCTTAAATTTGCAGCTAACGTTGTGGTAAGGTATTGTTTATATATATATATATATATATATATATATATATATATATATATATATATATATATATATATATATATATATATATATATATATATATATATATATATATATATATATATATATATATATATATATATATATATATATATATATATATATATATATATATATATATATATATATATATATATATATATATATATATATATATATATATATATATATATATATATATATATATATATATATATATATATATATATATATATATATATATATATATATCGATGGGTGTAGGGAGATTGCCAATATAGAACATTATAAGACCAGCATAATCCGAGAAGCCATAGAAATTGAAAAGCAAGGAGATTTAAATAAAAGGGACGAATCATTAAAACTACCAACAGTATGGAAGACAATAATAGACAAATCTAAAATCGCAAGCGCAATTAGCGCAACAACAACAGCACCATCCGGAAAACATAAATAACGACCAACGCCTGCGCAGATATGACCTTCGGCCCCGAGTGGGGGTATAAAAGGAAGCGTCGCAGTCACCAACACTTCAGTCTCTATTCGGACGCGAGAAAGAAAGCTTCGAAAATGCCAAATGTGATTTTGGCGAAACGTCAGCAAAACTGTTCTTTTCAGAACGACAGTAGTGAACGGATGTACAGGGTGTCCCATATATTATATATAGGTTTTACGGGGTTTCCAGCTTATGAGTAGAGATAGAGAGATGCGGTTTTCGCGACACCGTGCTACTTTTCGATGAAACTAAAGAGGCCGCAAACAGATTTGCCCTAACCATTTTAGTTTCCGTGCTACAGGGTGATTTTGAAAATTTGTCATTTTCGGACACCCCCTGTAACTCAGCTATCGTAAAATATATTTAAAATGTTTCAACTGGTATTTATAGATTTTTTCACGTAGAATTCAGTGGCCTACTCAGATTTTTGCTGAGAGTCATAGTTTTTGACATATTGGCATAACCTACTATTTTTTAAATGGGAGACCCTATATATTATTTTTTCATCTTATTCTTCGTGTCGAGAGCTTTTCAAAAACATACCATAAGTCATATTTATTTTCATAAATAACATGAAAAAATGCATTTTTCTTTAAACGGATTTATGGCATAGCAGATCAATCGAAATAAGAGAAGGTGGCTGTGGTAGCCATGGCAACGCCAACAAAAATATGATCAGGCAGCCATTACTGCTGTCATTTTTGGCATTATTGCGTTTAAAATTTTCTTGACGTCTATTATACTTATTGTTTTTAATATGGCTCAGAATCAAAAATTTGAATATTTTGAGAAATAGGATATGAACGCGTGTTTTATATTGTCTAATGAAGATGCAGATCAGGCGGCAGAGCTTTATCTGAACAGGTTAGTTCTTTTTTATCTTCTTGCATTTTGACTTTATTGGTTCGCTTTATTTTATCTTAGATATCCCGAGAGAAGACAACCAGAAAAAAGAATTTTTCAAAAAATTAAAAATAATCTTTGCCAATATGGATCTTTTAACAAGCCTCGATCGCGAACTTACAATAAAGACAACGAAGAATCTGAGGTCAACGTTTTAGCCCTCGTTCAGACAGCCCCTGAAACATCTTGCAGGAAAATAGACGAAGAGGCGGGTGTACCGAAAACCAAAGTGCAGAAAATTTTGAAAAAGCACAAATTCAAACCCTATAAATACAAACTTGTGCATCATCTGCATCCTGGTGATGCAGAGCGCAGATTGGAGTTCTGCAATTGGTTTATAAATATGAAGGCAGAAGATATCGATTTTGAAAAAAAGATTATTTGGTCAGACGAGGCACATTTTACTAGTTCAGGGATTTTAAATAGACACAACACGCGATTTTGGAGTCAAGAAAACAACCATGTTATTTTTCCTAGGGAGCGTCAGGGCAGATTTGGATTCAATGTCTCCTGTTTTATTTTCAACCGAAAAATAGTTTACCAAATATATGAAGGAAATCTGAATTCGATTGGTTACGTGCGAATCCTAGAAGACGCATTTGGAATTTTGGATGATGTTCCCTTGGCTCAACTAAATAGGATTTATTTCCAGCAAGACGGAGCTCCAGCCCACAATGCCAGAATAAGTCAAAACTGGCTTTACGACCATTTTCCTGGAAGATGGTTAGGAACACACGGACCTGTTCGATGGCCACGATCCCCTGACCTCTCAGTTTTAGATTTCTTTTTGTGGGGTTATTTAGAAAACAAGGTTTATGTAAGGCGATACGAAAACTTAGAACAACTAAGAATGGCCACCGAAAACGCTTTTGCAGAGTTACAAAGACAGTCATTTACAATAGAAAATGCATTAAAAAGAATTTTTAAAGTTTGTCACACTTGTAGGACACATAATGGTCTACAATTTGAACAATATTTGTAGTTTAAATGAAATTATAATTATTTACCTTTTTTTATATACTTTGTTATTTCGTTAATAAATATTTGTTAACTTTTTCCATGGCTCCACAGCCACCTTCTCTTATTTCGATTGATCTGCTATGCCATAAATCCGTTTAAAGAAAAATGCATTTTTTCATGTTATTTATGAAAATAAATATGACTTATGGTATGTTTTTGAAAAGCTCTCGACACGAAGAATAAGATGAAAAAATAATATATAGGGTGTCCCATTTAAAAAATAGTAGGTTATGCCAATATGTCAAAAACTATGACTCTCAGCAAAAATCTGAGTACGCCACTGAATTCGACGTGAAAAAATCTATAAATACCAGTTGAAACATTTTTAAATATATTTTACGATAGCTGAGTTACAGGGGGTGTCCGAAAATGACAGATTTTCAAAATCTCCCTGTAGCACGGAAACTAAAATGGTTAGGGCAAATCTGTTTGCGGCCTCTTTAGTTTCATCGAAAAGTAGCACGGTGTCGCGAAAACCGCATCTCTCTATCTCTACTCATAAGCTGGAAACCCCGTAAAACCTACGAAAATGGGACACCCTGTACACCCGGAATGAAAACACATTGTATTTTTCCATCCGTGAAGGAGTAAAAATCAACACATATATATATATATATATATATATATATATATATATATATATATATTATTTTTCCTTAGCTTTGCCACAGAATTATAAAAAATAGTCTTTTTGACAGAAAGCTTTTACTATATATTTTGGGTTAACCCATCAAGAATGTTTTTGAATTTTTTTATTGAAAACTATAAAATGTATTTGTTAGAAACATTTAAATTTGTTCGCTAATCTCCTTGCTACTGCCTCCTGTATATACAATATACATATTTTATGCCGAATTAAACCTAAAATATTAGTTAAATATTACATTACCTTTTACCACTGTTTTAATATATTGGCGACAATACTTAGAAATTCCGAAAATGTTCTTTTTTATTTTAATCAAAATTGCGAAAAGTCCGTAGGATATTAGACATTAAGGTGCAAAATGCTATTTTTTAAAGAAGTGTTCACATTTTTAAATATTTATAAAATGTTGGAGTGTCACACCTAATAGTTTATTAGTGTATATTGGATCCTTCAAAACAATCCAAGATAAAGAAACTCGAAAAAATTATGTCTTGTATAGTTCCATTTAGAGCTAAACTGTCACAACTTTAGTTCAAAGATCTATTTCCTAAGAAAATTAACCTTTTATTCGTATCTTGAAACTTTATGTTGATGGTTCTAACGAAGTACATTTTGCAGGTATTAAAACATTTTTACCAGTCTTAAAATAATTTTAACTGTGATTTAATTGTGACATATTTACGATTTTAAAAAAAACTTTGCTTATTTAGCTGGTGAATACATTTTTAAGTTTAAAATAGTTTGTATAAGTAGATTACGAGTACCATATAGACCTTATGTTTCCTGTTTTAAATACTCTATTCTATGTATTTAGGCAGTTCTTTTATTGTGGCTTTAATTTATATTCAGTTCCAAGTTAGTTGTACTTGATTAGCTTATTGATAAAAATCACCTTTGTTGTTTTTTTTTCGGGACTCTAATTTGTTGTACAGGGTGATCAGTTAAGGGTAGCGAGCGGCCATATCTCATAAGATATTAGTCGTATAGATTTGAGAAAAAAAAAACATAATAAAAGTCGCCAAGAGAAATTGCTGAAAATTATTTTCGAGTTTGTCAAACGTCCGCTAGAGGGCGTAACAACCAACACCAAGTAGAAAAATGGGGTTTTTATAGAATTTTGCCTAATGAAAATATATCGATGATATCATTTTCATATTTAGTGACCATTTCCCTACACTTTTTGTCTAAAATGTTTTGTTCTATATATCAAAATAAAGCGGTGGGGAAAGTTCAATTGTTTTTTCAAACAAACCAAGATGTCTCCCGTTTCTTTTGACCGATTTTAGCAAACTTAGGCTCATATGAAAGAGCATAATTTGCACTACAAAACGCTTATTTGGTTTTGAATTTTTGAATTTTGCTGGCATCGCTAGATGGCGTTAACTGAATTAGTAGCATATTTTTTAGTTTTTAAAAAAAAAACAAACGTAATGGTATATTCATTTTTACATATTTTAAAAGGGGATAAATTTCTTTATAATTGAATGAAAATAATTTTTCATCTACCTTTTTTTGAACCGTTGATATTGACCAAAATATTATTTTATTTTATTAAAAAATGGCACGCCACTGCTTTTTGTCAAAATAAAAATCATTTTCGTAATCACTTATTAGTTGCTAACAAAAAGAACCTCTGGACTTTTTTTCGTTAGACGAACGGTTTTAGATTGAAAAAATAAGATGTTTAACAATGATAACTATAAGGTTCAAAATTATTATTAAATATTACATCTCACAATAATAAAATTATTACCTATTATTTTTATCATTAATAATCATTTAATTAGCGAGAGAATGCTTTAGTTCATAATTTATTATTAATAATTATTATTATTTCATAAATTAAATTAAAAATCAAATTTAACTAACATCGCATTTAAGCGAAACAGGCCATGATCTACGTTAAGAAACAAAACACCAAATTGTCAATCACGTTGATATTCATTTTGATAGTTCCTGCTGTTGACATCTAATTTAATGTTATGTAAAAAGTATTTTTACAACAAATCATGCCTTTTACGAATGAAGAAGCCTTTGATATGTTGAGAATTTATTTTCAATGTTTTGAAAATGCGGCGATTGCTTCTAGGCAGTATGCACTGCATTATCCCCTCCGAAGACACCATTCGAGAATGGTTTTTCATCGTTTAGTCTTACGTTTAAGGCAACATGGTCAAGTGCAACCAACTCCAACTTTGAGAAGAAATCGTAGAGTAAGAAGAGAAGATAATATTATAAATGGGTTGGCTTATATTCGTGCAGACCCCCATTTAAGCATAAGAGAGATCTAGGAATATCCTATAGCTCAGTGCAAAAAATATTAATGGATTTTAAAATGCATCCATATCACATCGTGATTCATCAAGCCCTAAATGACACTGACTTTAAACGTAGGCTCGATTACTGCTACTGGCTTAGAGACTTCATTAGGGAAAACCATCATATTTTGTCACAAATATTGTGGACAGACGAAGCATCGTTTTGCAGTAATGGCAGGGTAAATCTTCATAACGTGCATTACTGGTCGGACACTAATCCACACTGGTTAGGTGAAGATTATCATCAGGGTCGATGGAGCGTCAACGTCTGGTGCGGTGTTATTAATGGTGCTATTATCGGTCCGCACATCTTTAATGGCAATCTAACCGGTGACATGTATTTGAACTTTTTATTTAACGATTTACCAGGACTCTTAGAAAATGTGCCTTTACAAGTAAGAAGAAACATGTGGCTTCAACAAGACGGATGCCCGGCACATTATTCACGAAATGTGCAAGATTTTTTGAACAGGCATTTTCCTAACCGTTGGATTGGTAGAGGCAGTCTATTTTTCTGGCCACCACGATTTAACCTGCCTTGATTTTTATCTGTGGGGCCGAATAAAGGATTTGGTGTATAAAACTCGACCAACTACTCGAGAAGACGTGATAGTCCGAATTCAAAACGCCATAAATATTATACCAAGAGCGGAAATTGAGACAGCTGTCAACTCCACCCAGAAGAGATTGGACCAGTGCATTCAAAATAATGGACAACATTTTGAACATTTACGACAAAACTATTAATTTATTTTTAACGTTTATTTTTAAAGTTCCATGTTCTTGTTTTTAGTGTTATTGCTCCTGCCGTTGTTGGACAGTTTTATTAAGATTTTTCATTGTTAAACATCTTATTTTTTCAATCCAAAACCGTTCGTCTAACGAAAAAAAGTCAAGAGATTCTTTTTGTTAGCAACTAATAAGTGATTACGAAAATGATTTTTATTTTGACAAAAAGCAGTGGCGTGCCATTTTTTAATAAAATAAAATAATATTTTGGTCAATATCAACGGTTCAAAAAAAGGTAGATGATAAATTATTTTCATTAAATTATAGAGAAATTTATCCCCTTTTAAAATATGTAAAAATGAATATATCATTACATTTGTTTTTTTTTGAAAAAAACTAAAAAATATTGCTACTAATTCAGTTAACGCCATCTAGCGACGCCAGCAAAAGTCAAAAATTCAAAACCAAATAAGCGTTTTGTAGTGCAAATTATGCTCTTTCATATGAGCCTAAGTTTGCTAAAATCGGTCAAAAGAAACGGGAGACATCTTGGTTTGTTTTAAAAAACAATCGAACCTCCCCCACCGCTTTATTTTGATATATAGAACAAAACATTTTAGACAAAAAGTGTAGGGAAATGGTCACTAAATATGAAAATGATATCATCGATATATTTTCATTAGGCAAAATTCTATAAAAACCCCATTTTTCTACTTGGTGTTGGTTGTTACGCCTTCTAGCGGACGTTTGACAAACTCGAAAATAATTTTCAGCAATTTGTCTTGGCGACTTTTATTACGATTTTTTTTTCTCAAATCTATACGACCAATATCTTATGAGATATGGCCGCTCGCTACCCTTAACTGATCACCCTGTACATAATTTTGTGCCCCTCTTATTGTACTTGAGAATTATCAGTACAGTTTCTACAATAAATGATCATCTAGATTAGCTATGATGTTGTGTTTAATTTATCGCTATGGTTCGCTGAGATTTTGAACAGTCAGAATTTTATTGAGCGAATTACATCTAATTTGTCATATAATAAAAACGTTGGGTAGAATTGAGAACCTTCAGTTTTTTAGAAGTCGCTTCCGAGATAACTAGAGTTCGCTTTTAGGAGTTTTAAGAAAATATCTCTTTGCAAAGTGATATGAGTTAAATCATATTTATTTACCATAGAATTCTGACTTTTGTGGTTCAATAAAAAAAAAAGCATATTCCGGGTCATGTCGTGGCAACTGGCATAGTCCTTTTCGTTAAGATAATTGGGAAGACAGTATTTATTTAAGGTCAACCGACATATTTTGCTATTGGGCTGGACATCCGCTGGACTAATGAGGTTTCTGTCGGTGACCTTTTTTTTTTTTTTTTTTTTTTTTTTTTTGGGGAGGAGGGGAAACCTTCAAAAGGCGCCCACTAGATGTTATGTGTGGGGACACTGTGTATCGTGCGTAGTGTGGGATTTTTAACCACTAAAACCCCTCCTCTTTTTTCGGCCTGTCAATCACACTGGTATCCGCTCTCGCATTGCTTCAATGTGATTGTGCCATCTTAGCCCCTGTCTTCTTCCTCTTTGGTCTCTATAATTTTCCTGATTACTGCATAGACCTGGTTCCATGTATTGCCTGTTGTCTGTTCAAAAATTTCTCTTGGGTTTTCCCATCTTCTACAGGCAAAAAGCGTATGCTCCGCATCATCGTTTGGATATTTACAATATTTACATTCTGCACTTATGACTTTGTTGCGATCATACAGATATTTTCGGAAGCACCCATGCCCCGAGAGTGCCTGGGTGATAAAATACGGCTTTGCTTGCCAATAGCTTTGCTCAGCTTCGGCTTGAGATGAGCAGCGGGACGATGTAGGACGTAGTAGGTATTTGTTCGTAGTAAATGAGTAACAATTATCGTGGTTAATAACGTACTGCTTTATTCTAAGATTTACATTCCATTTATACAACTATCAATTAAACAATGCGTGCGATCTCAATGATGCAAAATAGTAAAATTTAATAACATTATATTATGTATAGTCATCAGAACGTGCAAGGTTCAACTGACGTGACTGTAAGAAGGTCAGTGTAGACACTGTACATACCATCTAAGTAAATATTAAATATGCATAGAATTGTCTTATTAAATTATAGAAATTTTATGTGTAATTGTGAGAATTATACAATGGCCTTCCTTACAACATTTTAAACAAAGGTTTGTCCTGTCGGGACCACTGCATTGCGACTTGGTGTGTCCGTATTTCCAGCACTTGTAACATTTTGTTTCTTTTTTCCTTTCGATTATCCTACAGTTTACCCATCCAATTCTAATTTTACTTAGCTGAATGAGTTTTGTCGCATCTTCTTCCAGCATCACTACTGTGACGTTTTGTCTGTTTCCATGGGCTGGTCTTAAGGCTCTGATTTCTATACTCTCGGCCTTCACAGATGTATATTTGCATATCGCTTGCATTATCTCTTCCTTCTTTACTGTCTCGTCCATGTCCTTAATGTGCAAAATCTTTTTGTTAATAAAACGTGTCGTTGTCGCTTCAGGAACTTTCTCCATTAATTCTTTCTTCAGTACTTCCATCTTGTCTGACCCATTTTTGACGGTTATGAGTAGGTCTCCGTTTTTTGTTTTGGCGACGTTTTTCACGTCCACTCCTATATCGCTAGGGTTTACTTTTTGTTTGACCGTTTTGAGCAGATCTGCGAAGGTTTTCCCGTTCATTTTCACAAGTAGTGCGTCGCTCTTCGGTCTCTGTGTTGCGGTATTTCCTTCAAAGGGTTGTGTTGTTGTGTTTCTCCTAGTCCTGTCCTGTTGGTGCGTTGCCTTTTCTTGGTTGTTGTTTCCTATGAAGTTCACAACTTTGACGTCCGTTCCAGAAAATAGGAATTCGATCATTCTGTTTATCTGGAGCCCAGATACACTGTCAATTTCGGGCACTGCCAGCATCGTTTTGTTGTTTTGTACTACGTGCGTTTTGATCTGCCTTAAACAGTTAAATGCCAAACTGTCATTAGCCTCTCTTGTGTTTTCTTCTATTATAGGGTAGTATATACCTCTGGTATTTTGCACAAAGTTCCCTTTGTCGTCTGGAAACCCTAGGGTATGCGTCATCATGGCCACTTCCCCTTGGCGTTTACCCTGTTTTTTGAGTCCCTGTTTTCCTCCGAAATTTTCTATAGCCCTTCTTATTTCTTTTATATCAGATTCGAAGTTGATGTCGCACGGAAGTATCAATTCATACTGTGATGGGGCATTCCATATGTGACCCAGTTGTTTTTCGGCTCTTGGAAAGATTTCATTTTCCCAGTCTTCTTCCGTAATCATTTGGAAGGCATTGTAAGTTTCCGTTCCTGAGAGTGCTAATCTTCTGTCTTCTTTCTGTTGTATTTTTTTACACTCTTTGCACTGACGAGGATTTTTTTGCATCTTATCTTTCTCGGTGGCTAGTTTTGCTGCCTCTAGGGATTTCAGTTTATTTTTTAGGTCCTCGTTTTCTTTTTGTAGGTTGTCGCCTGCCAAATTCCTTTGTTTGGTTGCTTCATCTATCCAGGCCGTGAATTTCTTTGAGAGCAGTTGTTCTATTTTAAAAACCAGTTTGCTTGTCGTCTCTTTTAGTTCTTGTTTAGGTTTGTACATCACGGATAAGATTTTTTCCAAGCGTCTAGCTTGCTCGCTAGCTTCATTTAACGTCTTTAAAAACAGACTTCCTGGTGAGTCCATGCTATTGGTTTCTGGTGTATTTTCGGTCCTCTTGCGTTTGTGCGATTGTTCTGCCCTGTCGCCCATCGTGTGTGATGGTCTCTGTTGATCTTCTAGGTTGGAAAGCGAAAAAGCTCTCATCCTGGGTGGCGTTCTTCGAATGCTATCTCTTCTAGCAAAGGGGTCTTCTGTTCCAGTCGTAAGAACACTCCCCTCGACCTGGTTTACCATCGGGGAAGGGTCGTCATTTCCATTTCTGTTGCCTAAGTTATCCATTTTCATAGCCGGGTCGTGTGTAAGTGGCTGTGACGGTGAGCGGCTCCGAAAGGACCCAGCCACGTGGTCCCAACCGCCCTGGTTTTTATCTGTATATTCCATTCCATGTTTGACCCGTTATTTGGTGGGTCCGACCATTTCCCAATTACGAAAACAAAATTTCGGGAACCGGGCAACCCATAGACAGGTCTATACCTGGAATATCCCATCAGGTATCCCGTGCCTATATTCGTATCCTGAATGCATGCCATAGTCGTTGTAGTGTGTCAGTCCAATACAGAATGAAAGTTGAGTGATCCCTAGCCCTCGTTTCCTAATAGCATCGGGATTGGAAATATAAGAGTTGGTCAAGAGAGACCGATAGGAAAGGTAAGAAAGAGTGGTCTCCCCCAAAGACAAGTTGAAGCAGGGTGAGATCATAGAAAGAGAGAAAGAATGAGTTGGTCCGCGGCAACGGCTTTGGCAAAGGCTTTTGGAGGCTTTTAGTCCCCCTCACCCTACCAGTAACCGCCACTAACCAGACCCGTGACGACCTGGCGGTTCCCCTATCCGCCACCCGGGGACGCGCCTGATAGGTGCTCAACCCTCAGGTTCTGTCGGTGACCTACATGGACCTATCATACTGAAGATACAATCTGCTTTATGCGCAGCAGCAGAATCCATAATTCAAATTAATTACGATATCCTCTTAATGATAAAGTTTGGAACATAGCTGTATCCCCATAATGGAGCTTTAAAATCATATGTAACAAAAACATTTAAACGTCAGATATTTTCGAATTAAATGGGTTATTTTAATTAAACTTTCGCAAACGTATGTACGATTTAGCTAACTGGATATGTGGTTGTGAAGTCTCTAACTCATTTTACTGTAATGTTTGTTTGTTGTTTTTTAAGGACTCGTCGGACTCATTATGATGCAAAACCGGTGTTAAAGACTTAAAACACTTAAAAGAAAAAATAAAAAAACATGCGTTTTCTGCCGATCACATGAAATGTTCGGTGAACTATGCTACGGTCGGAAGTGTTGATATTCGCACTCAGCTAGACACAGCTTATAGAAAATCCCTTAGAGATTTTAATGAAAATATATCCAAAAATCGTTACATTTTAAACAAAATTATAGATTGTGTAAAATTTTGTGGGTCTTTGTTTGAAAATACAGGGGTTTTTCGAGGGCTTATAAATTTTGTTGAGAACTTGGGCCAAGATAGACTATCCGCTTTAGCAATGTTAAGTATCGAGAAATCGTTTAAAAAAGGAATGTGCGTGCAATTTTAACGAACGTGTCATTCAGCATTTTTCCAATTCTAAAGTACGAAGAGTAGATCTGAACTTCAAGAGAATTTAAAGCTCAATTTAGAGATAAAATATTTATTTTTATTTTAAGTATGCCTATTTTTAAATTTTTTATTGACCTCCCAATATAATTCACCAGGAGCCGCCACTGCGCTTTCTGTTTCCTTCAGTAATTATGATTATATGAATTATAATTAAAACATTGTAGTAAGCATATTTTCCAATTTATAATATTATTTCACAATTCCTATCTTTAACTGGGAATTTTTCTTGTTCTTTCTTTTTCTGTTTGATTTTGGCAACCATTGTCATTTCAAAAGAAAAGACAGTAAATACCTATTAAAAATTAAAATTGGACAAATTTTATCAATTCATTAAGTCAGTTTTCGACACAGTTTTTACGTTACATAGGTGGATTGATAACAGGTGAGATCATTACGTGCCTGTGCACAGCAGCGCTAAGGCACCAGGTGGATTGGTACAAGGTAAGCACCAAGTTAGGCGCCGGAGCGCGAAGTCATCATTGTTAAAGCTGTAGTACATGAATTTGAGAATACAGCTGTACCCATCCACCTAGAAAATGAAAGCTGCAGAAAAAAACACTTTAGATTCGTCATCAGAGTTTAAAAATCTACCAAAACTGGTCAAACCGGGCGATACTACGCAGCACTAGAAAATTACCGAAACTATTTCTATTTATTAATTAATTGTTTATTTATTTATGGGACTTGCCCGACCAAGTCTAATACTAAAGAACAACATATATTCTTAAATATTATGGATAGAATCACAGATTAAACATAAAATACATAAAACTTAGAAGTCCGTTATATAAGTCTACATAGACATATACACCCGTATTCAGTAAACAGGTTTAAATTTAGACCAGGTCCAACTTGACAATTATAAGATGATATTTTTAACTATTGAACAAATAACTTTTTTAATGTCACAATTACAAAATAACAGTGACATAAAAGAAACCTAACTGGCGAACTAAGAGTTTTAAGTACTATGACAACTAGACCTAGTTTAACTCTTAAACTTTAAAGTTCAACACTGGCGGCGATTTATATTTCATAAATATCACAGTTCATCAGTCTTGTTTTTAGAACATTTTCGGTTACATTAAATAAATTATTTTAAATTCAGTCTCGTTAATTGTCTTCATCATTTTGTAATTAATTCAGCTTTGACCATAATTAGCTCTATGGAAGTTTACATTAAAGACTTCTAAGGATTTCTAAGAGTGCATATTGGTAGATTAAAATTTAATAGCGACAATATTTCAGGGCAGTCAACTTTGTTTTGTATAATTTTAAATGTTAAACTAAAATAGTTCAATTCTTCTTTAAACAAATATAGCTAAGAAACTTTCTCTGAAATTTTGTATGACCTAAACGAATACTATATAGAGCGTTGTAATAGTAAGGATGTTTGTAAAATCACGGGTATTTCTCTTTATAAATCCCAGAATCCTCTTCATATTCTCTTTCTGTTAAATGTAGTGTTAAAACTCTATCATAGGGCTGTAATAGTTATTATGAACTTGTGTCTTAGTACTGATAGGAACAGCAGCATATTCAAGGTAAAATTTTAAATCCATTTAAATTGTTTACGATGGTCCAGTTTCAATAAGGGTATATATTTTTTTTATAAATTACATTTGAACTTCCTAAAACTTTGTCTAAAGATAACTTTTAGCTGTAATGTGGTTCAAAAAATTCTTTATCTATATTTTGACACATTCTACCATATCGCACAAAAGAAGTGTCGAAAAAAAATCAGTATGTAGGATCAGTGACGAAATTGTGGACGACGAGTACCTAAATTCACATAGTAAGTAAACGTTATCTCTAACAATATTTTCGGTTAAGAAATTATTTAGTCAAGAAAAAAATGAGGTAACCATTTTCGATTATTCTGCAATATTTAGAACAAACTTCACCTAGGGCAAATAATGATTAAATATATTTGATTGAATTAGTTGTTATCAGGTGTAAGTCCATATTAGAAATTAAAAATAAATTTAGATTTCGACCATTTATCTTAAAAATACACCATAATAATTGTATTAAATACATAGGGCTACATGAAGATTGGTTAATATTCACATACACAATAATAAATAAAAAAAATGCAAATTTTCTTTTAATTTAACTACATGCTTAAGGTACATAAATGTACGCAGATTCGTGTTCGTCGGTGTTATAAAAATCAAACAGCAACACAGGACGTGTTCTATAGATTTTTGCTGCAATTTTACCTGCACACTGACGACCATCACATTACATACAGGCCGCGTTTATGTTTTAATTCATACCGCTTTTAGCGACCTTTTACACAATAATTTAATACTTAGTAATACTTAGACATTATAAAGATGCAAAAGCGGTAATCGTATACTTGCAAACACCTGCATTTCATTGCATACGCTATTTTAAATTTTTTTCTACGACTTATGAACTGACTATGAAAACGTCTAGAAAACACGCAACCAGCAAGATCAGAAAACGACTAGTTTCGAATCATTTCCCACGGCTCAAACTGGTTTGTCTTTGGTCAGCTCCCGTGGGCAAAATACATTCTGCTGGCAGGCATTTTGAATTTATAGTTGTACCCTAATAATTTAAATTTGTAAATATACAACCTAAAATTTGTATCCATTAAAAATCAAATATATGCAACTGTAATGTACAGGGTGTCCCATTTTCGTAGGTTTTACGGGGTTTCCAGCTTATGAGTAGAGATAGAGAGATGCGGTTTTCGCGACACCGTGCTACTTTTCGATGAAATTAAAGAGGCCGCAAACAGATTTGCCCTAACCATTTTAGTTTCCGTGCTACAGGGTGATTTTGAAAATTTGTCATTTTCGGACACCCCCTGTAACTCAGCTATCGTAAAATATATTTAAAATGTTTCAACTGGTATTTATAGATTTTTTCACGTAGAATTCAGTGGCATACTCAGATTTTTGCTGAGAGTCATAGTTTTTGACATATTGGCATAACCTACTATTTTTTAAATGGGAGACCCTATATATTATTTTTTCATCTTATTCTTCGTGTCGAGAGCTTTTCAAAAACATACCATAAGTCATATTTATTTTCATAAATAACATGAAAAAATGCATTTTTCTTTAAACGGATTTATGGCATAGCAGATCAATCGAAATAAGAGAAGGTGGCTGTGGTAGCCATGGCAACGCCAACAAAAATATGATCAGGCAGCCATTACTGCTGTCATTTTTGGCATTATTGCGTTTAAATTTTTCTTGACGTCTATTATAATTATTGTTTTTAATATGGCTCAGAATCAAAAATTTGAATATTTTGAGAAATATGATATGAACGCGTGTTTTATATTGTCTAATGAAGATGCAGATCAGGCGGCAGAGCTTTATCTGAACAGGTTAGTTCTTTTTTATCTTCCTGCATTTTGACTTTATTGGTTCGCTTTATTTTATCTTAGATATCCCGAGAGAAGACAACCAGAAAAAAGAATTTTTCAAAAAATTAAAAATAATCTGCCAATATGGATCTTTTAATAAGCCTCGATCGCGAACTTACAATAAAGACAACGAAGAATCTGAGGTCAACGTTTTAGCCCTCGTTCAGACAGCTCCTGAAACATCTTGCAGGAAAATAGACGAAGAGGCGGGTGTACCGAAAACCAAAGTGCAGAAAATTTTGAAAAAGCACAAATTCAAACCCTATAAATACAAACTTGTGCATCATCTGCATCCTGGTGATGCAGAGCGCAGATTGGAGTTCTGCAATTGGTTTATAAATATGAAGGCAGAAGATATCGATTTTGAAAAAAAGATTATTTGGTCAGACGAGGCACATTTTACTAGTTCAGGGATTTTAAATAGACACAACACGCGATTTTGGAGTCAAGAAAACAACCATGTTATTTTTCCTAGGGAGCGTCAGGGCAGATTTGGATTCAATGTCTCCTGTTTTATTTTCAACCGAAAAATAGTTTACCAAATATATGAAGGAAATCTGAATTCGATTGGTTACGTGCGAATCCTAGAAGACGCATTTGGAATTTTGGATGATGTTCCCTTGGCTCAACTAAATAGGATTTATTTCCAGCAAGACGGAGCTCCAGCCCACAATGCCAGAATAAGTCAAAACTGGCTTAACGACCATTTTCCTGGAAGATGGATAGGAACACACGGACCTGTTCGATGGCCACCACGATCCCCTGACCTCTCAGTTTTAGATTTCTTTTTGTGGGGTTATTTAGAAAACAAGGTTTATGTAAGGCGATACGAAAACTTAGAACAACTAAGAATGGCCACCGAAAACGCTTTTGCAGAGTTACAAAGACAGTCATTTACAATAGAAAATGCATTAAAAAGAATTTTTAAAGTTTGTCACACTTGTAGGACACATAATGGTCTACAATTTGAACAATATTTGTAGTTTTAATGAAATTATAATTATTACCTTTTACCTACTTCCTAATTTTTTCTGATGCTGTTACTTTGTTATTTCGTTAATAAATATTTGTTAACTTTTTCCATGGCTCCACAGCCACCTTCTCTTATTTCGATTGATCTGCTATGCCATAAATCCGTTTAAAGAAAAATGCATTTTTTCATGTTATTTATGAAAATAAATATGACTTATGGTATGTTTTTGAAAAGCTCTCGACACGAAGAATAAGATGAAAAAATAATATATAGGGTGTCCCATTTAAAAAATAGTAGGTTATGCCAATATGTCAAAAACTATGACTCTCAGCAAAAATCTGAGTACGCCACTGAATTCTACGTAAAAAAATCTATAAATACCAGTTGAAACATTTTAAATATATTTTACGATAGCTGAGTTACAGGGGGTGTCCGAAAATGACAAATTTTCAAAATCACCCTGTAGCACGGAAACTAAAATGGTTAGGGCAAATCTGTTTGCGGCCTCTTTAGTTTCATCGAAAAGTAGCACGGTGTCGCGAAAACCGCATCTCTCTATCTCTACTCATAAGCTGGAAACCCCGTAAAACTTACGAAAATGGGACACCCGGTACTTCAAATCGTTATAACACGTGATTTGTGGTGGTTATGTGTTTGTTCTGGTTGGTAGACGAATAGTTCACTTTAAAAGTGTTTTGCTTTCGCAACTAGCTGATGAGAAAAGTACAATTTGGGATCTGTATATGAAAATGAACGTTTGAAAAAAGTGGTTCTGTGTCGTGGTATATGTAAAGCCTGCTGGTGTTTTTTTTTAATTAAGAGCCGTTTTTTGAGATATTTTGAAACCATGTCATATTTGATAGAAGTATTTTATAGTTTTTTTTTAAACTATGAAATATTTCTTTAGAAATATTTAATCAACAGTAAAAGTTACGGTACTAGCAGGGATCGAACCCGTACCTCCGGATCTCTAGTCATTTGCTCTAATCAATTGCGCCATCGTACCAGTGATAAGATAATTCGTTAGAACGTATTTATATTCAAACCCACCAGTATCATAATCATTGTTGATCCTGCCAAATAGAATAGTTTAATCTAATGGCGCGGCGTTCCTGACTGGATGTCAAATCTGACATCGCTATTAGGTTCCGTCCATGTTAGTAAATTTAGATTCTTTTACGTTATGATAAGCTAAATTTTTAATGTAAGTATTTTATCATAAGGTTAGATTATTTGGCAGGATCAATAATGTTTATGATACTGGTGGGTTTGAATATGTACAAGTTCTAACGAATTGTGGTGTCAGTGGTATGTTAGCGCAGTTAGTTAGGGCAATGGGCTTAGAGATCCAGAAGTGTGGGTTCGATCCCCATTCGTACCATAACTATTACTGTTGATCAAATATTCCTTTCATATTAGACCAAACACCAGTCTACAGTAGTGCTGTCAAAATTATTAATTGTGAACGCCGGTTATTCAAAATACTGTTTTCGCGGTTAACCATACCAAATCTTAACCGGTTCACCTTAATCTTTGACAGCCCTAGTCTATAGCATATACGGTGTTTTGTTGTACAATCTAAGCATGGCACGCTATAATTAAATAAGATAGCAAAGTAGCACACTTGATTCACATAACATTTCTCTAAGTCTAAAATGTGTTTGTTAATATAGATAATTTTTAGAGCATTATAAGATTTCTTTAATAGATCTTCTTTAAAGCAGAGTTCAGCATCAAATATAAGACCTAGATTCTTATATTTTGTGGTAAAGGGTAAAATACTGTTATTAATCGAGGATTGAAAATTATTTTGTAGGAATGGAACAATAGTTTTATTATCAAAAAGTATATAAAAGTATTTTCAGGCGTTAATTTCTGGGATTGAGAATACACGTAAACTACTTTTAAGTAATCATTTAAATGTAATATTGCTTCTTGACATTCGTCAGTTTTGAAATCTATACAGATTTGCTTGTCATCGGCCGGCGAAAGCTTGCTTTTTGGAATGTTTAATTTGGGTGAACAGGTCTGTTGTATATAATATAAACAGCAGAGGTGACAGTATTGAGTTCTGAGGTACACACGATATCACATGCGCCTATCAAGGCATACTTTTTGTTTTCTGTATAGGAGTTTTCACCATAGTTCGGTTCGGCTGAGCACTTCGAACCGCAAAAATTCACGTTGCAAGTAGTGACGTCACTGGCTTAACGGTTCAATAACTGGTCTGTCAAATTGGTAACCATGTCGGGGATATGGTCCCGATCACGGTTCCAGAAACAAACAAATATGGCGGTTTTTCTACAAATTGGAAACAGCTAAATTATTTATTTTTATCACTAAATATATGATTTATTTTATAGTCTTCTAGTGTCGTCTCTAGCTCTGTATTTGATATTATTTCGGTTTTTGTATATTTTAAGGTTTGGTGTTAAAAGTTTAATAAAAAATGACAAACTCCTTATAACCGGCATAATATTGCTATTAAAAAATAAGCTTTTGCACATAAATTCCTAATTGTTTTTCCATATTGGTTATTATTTTTTAGCAAAATCAAAACAATTATTATTTACTTTAACTGTCACTTGAAACCATTAACCAAACGTTCTCACCATGTTCGACACATGACGCAATCAAGACGTCATTATCTGACAGACCACTGCTAAACGTTTGAGACCAGTGGTTAGTGGAACCTGAGCATGATGAAAACACTTTATGTAAAATTGCCAATAAAAGTCTGTTGTTGACAGTGTCAAAAGCTTTAGAATAGTCCAGCAGCTCCAAGGCAGACACTTTTTTGTTATTAATTACATTGCAGATATCATTGCTAATACTTAATATTTTTATATATACAGAGTAAATCATTTTCTTTGGACCACTATCAACTTCGTTATTTAAAATAGGACGCCCTATATATTTTCACATTTTTAAAATCTACAATGAATTCTAATTACATTTCGTGGTACATATCCTATACCCAAATTCATTTGTTTTCGTGATATTGGCATTTGATATTTGACATTTTGAGCACTTTAACCAGCCGTAAAATTTAACCGTTTGATTTATGAAAAAACGGTTTGCACTTTTCTAACTTGCGTTAGCTTTCTTGTTAAAACTGAAAGATGAAACATTTCTGACATCAACTTCTGGTTTAAACGGAAGTTTATATATATTTTAAAACTATTTTAGACAAAAATAGGTATTAACAGCTTCACATTTTTTAAAGTTATTAGTGATGTCCCCTGCACTATAATTCCCAGAGCTTTTAAACCTTTTCAACCCTCTTTAGCGTTAGAAAATGCAAATACGATAATTTCATCAATTTTCTCAACACCTACCGTTAGATTTTTATTAAGGGGTGGGTAGAGCACGTCCAATTCTATAAATATCTTACTTATTTCAATTCTCAACAACAAATCTTTAAGTTCTACCTGTGTAGAAATATAAATAAGACTTACCCTAGCATCTAATGTATTGTACGCAGCCACACTACCACCACGCACATTCCCACTTGTATCTAATCAAAATATTTGGTAATTAGGCATATGTACAAGCTCTGAATTGATATTTTCTGTAAGCCCTCATCCTGTGCCTGCCTAATTGTAATCTTAAATTTAAGAGGAAAATATGTGATTTTTAAGTTAGACAATAAAAGATAGAATAGTCTCAAGTATGATAAAAAAAACTCTCCCATCACTGATATTTTGTAATTTAAAGTAACTGCTTTTCGTTTTATATACCAGAAAAAAATACAGTTGTAAAAGCAATTTAAGCCACGCAGCAGGGCAGATATTTGGTAATAGAGATAACATGAGATTACAGTAGGAAAAAAATTAACCCTTCGGACAAATCAATACTGCCAAGTATAAATTATATTGTAGCAAAAACTCTACCCATTAAAAATAATACTTGATTTTAGAATTTAATGTTTGTATTTATTTAAACAAATCATATTTTAGCGTTAACCTTAAATTGTAATATTTATTTACATTTTCCATTAAAGGCCTCCCATGTACAAATTAATGCTTTAGTGTAAATTATTCCTAATTCACTTTACTTAGCAAACAATAATAAACATTTATGCTTCGATTGTTTAAATAAATCATCCTTAAAATTTTTGTATATCACTATATGCTTATCCCATAAATAAATAACAATATTCGTTTACCGTCATTATATCGGTTTTGACTTAAAACAGAAAATATATAAAAAGGGTAATATTTGAAATAGAATAAGTTGAAATCCAAAAGAAAATTAAACGGAAACGCGCAATCATAAGTTGTGTTCTTTTATTTGTATAATGAGCATTGTTGTATTAAAAACTATGATGAAAAAAAAAAACAAAATAAGTAGAAATATGTGAAATATACGAATTTTCACTCCATTAGTTTTAACATCTGTATTCTCTCGAAGGACCCATGCTTTTTACTAGTGAGTTTAGTGAAACCACTCTTCAAATGTTCCTTAACATCGATGCCTGAAATTTTTAACTGTTTACGGTTAAGTAGAACTGCTGTGCTTTTCGAGTTTCCACAAAAATGTATTAGTACCGCATTTTGTGTATTATAAAATTTCTAAACTAAACATTATAGTATAAGAAATTGTAATAATTCGATTCCAAATTGAAAAATGGAATTTATATATTAACTTTATATTTGTAACTTCTATATATTTTTTTTTGATAACATACGTACAAAAATTTTTAGGGACTATTTATTTCGATGTGGGTCAAAAACATCCTAAGTTAATATTCGATGAATTCGACTACGTTTTTCACCAACGTGCTTTCAACAAAACAAACTGGAGATGTAGCTCTTATCATCGTACCAAATGTCACTCCAAATTGATTACAAGTGGTAGGGAAGTATTAGTTCGTGGTGACCATAATCACGGAAAGAATAGTAAAATTTTACAAAAGGTAGAAACTATGTTATCTCAAAAGGTTAGAGTGGTAAGAGACATTTCAAATGGCAAAAAAGTATGTGATCACCATCATCGGACAATATTGTTTTAAGGTTTGTATGATTTTATTTTTATTTTAATATCTTTTAATATGTGAAAGTATTTTAATTATATTTTTGTAGAATGGTGTGTATCAAGGTTAATGGGTTAAATTTAAATCAATATTAATTGGGACATCATATTTGTCAGATACTAGAGCAAAATATTCACGTTTTATTGTTAAATATTTTCTTCTTTTTAACTTTTGTTTTTAATTTATATAAAATCACTGCAAAATGCAATCATAATATATTTTTCTTAGTACAAATGTATATTATGGATAAGGATTTTTATAAAATTTCTCTGTCTGTTGTACAATTTAAACTAAAATTATACCTTGTGAAAGTTCTTCCACAAGCGCCCTAACAAGACTTCTAAAATAACGCAAAACAATTATTCTAACCACAAAATATTTTCAAATTAAAATAAGATATTAAAGTGCTGTTTTCAAAATTCCTTAGTGAATTAATTCTCTCCAGAATTAATGAGTTTATTCTGGTTTTGATAGTTGGCAAGCAGTTTATTTGTACTGACAGTTATATAAAACTATGCAATTTTCGTAAAATTTCTTATCCTCTGGAAATTCGCGAAAAATGTGTTTACCATGGGATGTTTAGGTAGTAAAATATTCCATGGTACCATATTTCCTTAAATTATTGTATTGGTCCTTAACAGGACTTTCTGGTTTTTATCAAAACTTCTTACCTTCTGTATTAATGAATCTAATATAACAAAAGACCGTTATTGTATTTAAAAAAAAAATAAATTCTGAAATATTTTTAAAATCAGATAAGATATTGAAGTGCTATGCATGATAAGCCAAAATGTTGAACGGAAAATTCAAAATCTGAATTCCCGAAAGCCTATAAAGAAAAATTATATAGAACATTTTATAGGGGCAGCTATTTTGCTTATAACAGCAGCTCTGGTATGTGGGATTATATATGATGTTATGTGATTTTTTAAAATTAATTACTCGAAACTAAAAAATATTAAGGGCGCCAACTAGCTTATATCTAAATTATTTATTAGACTACTGACAAACTATTAAATTCATTAAATTAAGTTAAATTATTAAGAATATATAAAAAATTTAAGTAATATATCAAATATAAAATTATATCCCGTTTAATTATGATAGAATATCAATGACTATAATGAATGTAATAAGATAAAATTGGGTAATATATAAATAAATTTGTTGTGATGCAATTTCGTTAAGTCAAATTACATATAAATATTAAAAGAAAACACTAATTAGGTATAGCCAGTAGTGGACTGCTTGAATAAATTATCCCAAAAACAAATTGAATCTCTGAAAAGTTAACCAGAAAATCATATATTTACTATATTTTACCTTGAATAAAGAAATTTTAAACTGGTTATGTATTATATTTAGCAGGATTTAATAAATGAATTAAATAAATCAAAATAAGTTATCATCCTACTCATTTACAATCAAGAAAAATGAGAACTAAATAGTAAAAAACTTTTCTGAAATACGATTAGAGCAATACTTTTTATAGATAAGTAGAATTAACTTTTTTAATCTTTTATAGAAATAAATAATTATATTTGACTAGCCTAATTAATTTTCTGCTTTCACACATGGAGAAATTCTTCAGGTGAGTTTTTCGGATGAGCTAGTCCACGTGTGCTATGAATTTTTTAACCGAACTCAACATTTTTACCCATTGAAATCGTGCTTGACCCATCTTTATAACCCAAATAAATTTTATCTAACCCAATTATGAGACATATTTGAAACCTAATAAATTTTCATCTAATCTAACTAATTAGGCCCTTTGAAATTCTTTATAACCCAACAAAACCCAAATCGATTCTGACTAGAGATGGGTAATATATTTTGCCTATCGATAGGCGATAGCACATCACCTATCGATATATTTTATTTATCGGTATGTCGATAGTTATGTACAGTTATTGATAACTATCGATATATCGATAAATATCCATTGACATAGTTTATTTTCACGTATAAAAGTCAACATAACATATTTATATAACATAAACATGCGTTCTTCTATGGCGTAGTACCGTGATATATGTGATCTCAAATCATTTCGAAAGTTTTTTCGACGATTTTTTACCACCTAGAATACGCGAGTTTATGTAGTGTTCGATATCTTCAAGGAGTTAAACTAAATGATTATTATGAATTTTTCTAAAAATATATGTTGCCAGTATTGAGACACCCATTAACCCAATAAATGCGGAAAAGTGTGTATTTTGATGTAGCTAATCTCACAATACATTTAAATTTACTCTCTAGAATTCCAAGTTACCGGCTTGAGTTTAACCTTAGAGGATAGAAGCGTTTTTAGAATTTGAATTATAAGATTATCTAGGTAGATCAAGTTTACAGATTTTTGTTGATACCATTTTTTTTTTCGTTAAATATGTGTAACACTTAGACTATAAGTATTTCTTGGCGGCTTGGAACAAACATACTTAAGCTTTTCTCAGGGTTCCTCATACACCTGTTTTTATAATAAATTTTACCACTAAGTGACTTTTAGCCTATTGCAACTAATATTTTCCATTTTTATGGGACAAATAGCTTTTTACCCGCCGATGTTTAATTCCTTTAGGACCAACCTACATAAGATAAAATGTTTTGGTGCAATAGTCGTGGTTCGCCATTTCTTTTAAATAACCAAATGCTTTGAAAGGAAGTAATAGCGAAGTGTCACTACTCTATATAGGACAAAACAATAAGTTTTTTTATACAAAAAATTATAAAATCCGATCATCATTAAAAAAGAATCTTTTTATACAAAAATAATATATGATATTATAACCTGTATAGGGGAACAAAATGTTTTTTATAAAAAAAAGCAAATTACTTGTTTCGTTTTATTACAATAAAAATGGAATATTTACCTTCTTCATGCTGCTAAAAACTCCGAAAACCACATAAAACTCGATATTTTTATATAACCCTAATGTTTCCTTCTATACTCCCCCCAAACACTTACCTTATTGACATAAGAAAATTTTTGTGTCAAGAATACATTTTTTTAATATTTCCAGGACCATTAAGGTTTTTAATAACCGAAACAGCTTTACAAAAAATTAGATCCCCCTCCCTAGGTCCTGGGGGCTTTACCTTAAGATAACTCCTAATTACTTTTCTGGTTAATTATACTTCATACATTAACTTTGGAGATAATATGTTAAAGCGAAAACTTATTAGCAAAGAATATTCAAAATGGCGTCATTTCGCCAATTTTTAAAATTATGCTTGCTATAAGACCCCCCGACATCACCATTAATACTTCCTAAAAAATTAATTCATAAATATATAAGTCGGTGAAACATTAACAGGATTTGTTGTATTTCACTGTTTAATTTTTTTAAAGGCAAAACATCGAATTTATAGTTCATAATATTCCTTCGGTAAAATAAATATATACTAATGATACACAGTGATGGACGGTGGGTATATAACCAAAGGGTAGGTAAATAAAATTTGGGTACATACCTGGTATATACCCAAAAAGTGTAGGGTGTATATCCATTGAGAAATACTGTAGCTATATACCTGGTATATACCCGGTATATACCCGGTATATTCCTGGTATTATACTTAGGGTTGCCATCTCTGATACAGACTCAGACACCAAGATGGATACACCATCAACAAGTCAATCTGATGATTCTGATGACTGATTCATTTAAACCTAATTCCAACTAAGTATTATTTATTTTAGATTTTAAACGTAGTTTTCTTACTTTGTGCATCATGTTTTTGTTTCATTACACTCTTATTTTATTCAGAATTAAAATATGTTTTTAATAGTTGTTCATTTTTTAGATTTTAAACGTATTTTTCTTACTCTGCGCATTATGTTTTGGTTTCATTATACTATTTTCATTTTTTAATAGCATTATTTTGTGATTTTTATTTCGATTTATTCAACCACTTTTTTTAATATCCTAATTTAACAACAAAACGTTAAAATTTGTTAGATTACCTTAAATAAATCAAGTAAGTACACTTGGGTATATATCCAGTACATACCCAACTATATGGGGATATATACCCACTTGAATATATACCGGGTACAAAATCTTGGGTATATACCCAAATTTCAATTTACCCGGTATTTGCCCATCACTATATGATACACTAATATAGACTAATGTGGCGAGTGACGTCGGAAAACAAAAGCGTACCCCTGAAAACTTTAAAAATGAACTTTACCAACGTTTAGGGAATTTAAATCAGCATTAAAAATTGCCGATGCCGGTATCGAAAATTTTATCGTGACCCATAAACTTGATGTTTATCGAAATATCGATTACTATCGATATATCCATAACTTCCGAAATATCGATAACTGTCGGATAGTTATCGATAACTGTCGTGAGTTATCGATAACTATCAATATATTGGTAGATCGATATTTTCTTAATTTCTCTATTATTATTCGATATAGTGATGACTATCGATAAATCGAAAAAAAAATTCCGTTTTTTAATCTGAAACATGCCCCATCTATCGTCATTTTTACATACATCTTAAGGAGTAATATTTTTCAATTAAATTTTTTTTTTAACTCAATTAGATCTTTTATTATCATAAAAGAAGGTATTCACTCTCCAGCATTGATTTACACCCTTCTAAACAATGTCCATTTTAAAATTTCTAAAAATCTGCACTTTGTGATATTTCCTTTTGAAGTTAAATGTGTACAATACAATAATTTCAAACTAATAAAAGGTATAATAATTGTCATTATTATTCATACGCACATATACATAATAGGGGACCCTTACTGGCCGGGCCCTACCTTCCGCTGAAGCGTTCCATTCCCTGCAATTAACTTGAATGGTTTATTGCAGAAGGTAGATGTGTATTTGTCATCGTTTAGGCAGCATATAAAAAGTTTGTGTTTTTAATATATTAAATAACACATATGTAGCTGATTATAAATTTTTATTAATGTATATTTTGTTTTTTCAAATCATATATTTATTATATAATTTAAGCTCGACTGTGTAATACTAGGAATACATATCTATTTTAAACTTTTAAACACATTCAGTTCTACAAATAAAAGCATGGATAAGATCAAACCGTTATCTTTTTTTAACTTACCAGTTTTAACAGTCAAAACTTGTTGAAACTAAATCACACAAGGTTGATCTATAAAGGTATAATTTCATAACGAGAATTGAATGATTTAATATCTGCTATTTTCTCAATTGTTCTAACAAATAAGAACAAGAATCATATAGTTCCATGTTGGCGTATTATAAATATGGGGTGAAAGATTATTTTCAATATTTTAATAATTTTCGATTTAAGACTCTTCAAGTGTAATTTAACGTCAACTAGTTTTTTTTTCTGGAAAAAAGACGGTAATTAACAATACCGGTTTGAAAATTATCCAACTTTAACTATAAAAAATACACTAGGTTACATACAAACATATTTTATTTATTATACATTAATCCGTAGATTTAAACTCAAATTCTATTTCGTTTATATCTTGACCTGTAGGCCTTTTACATACCTCCGTAGATAAGGAGTAGCTTTTTCTCATCGTTGATTGACTGAAAGAATGCATTTGTTAATGTTTTGAAGCCATACAGCTTTTCTTTACTGTTTGAATATTGCTAATATTTTTCTTTTATACATAGTTTAAAATGCTTTCAATTGGGAAATATGATGCTCTGAATTAATGTCTGTATCACTAAGTTTTAATATTTTGTATCTTGTTTACTGTATTCAAAATATTTAATTGATTATTTATTTTGGCTTTATACTGTCCAGAAGCTAACACCGATGAGCGTTCTAAAGCGAAGCAATCGACATATTTCGTGGCAAGGAATGAGAATGAAGGATATTTATATTATATAATACTTAGGCGTACACAACTACATTCCATATGCATGCATTCGGCTGCAAATAAGTCGACATTTGTTTGTTGTTGTTAAGTTGCTTGTTTTTGCTTAGCTAGATCAAGATGTATTTCGTTAAGTTCAGATTCAGGAGATTATATCTAGCGCGAGTGGAGAATGATTGACTCATGACGAATTTGAATATATTTTACCCTTAGAGTCTCCAAGACAACTATGTTTTATGTTTCGAGAGTTTAGTTTCTATGGCACCCTTAAGACTTAAAATTGTTAGTATTGGATAGTTGAGTTTAAATTATATAATATATGTATAGTCTAAGAAAACACAAAAATATATTTCGGATGTATATTTTTATGTACAGACCTTTTATGTGCTTCCTTCTGTAATAACTCACTTAAGTTAATTGCTCAAGGGTCGAGAGAGCCTCAGCTAGGGTTATGAGCCGGCCGGTAAAGGCCTTTGACTGTGTATATTTAACGATTGTACGGATGCAGATTAATGACGACGGTTATTATACCTTTTGTTAGTTTATTTTTTGTTGTATACATTTACCTTTTGAAAAAGAAATAATTCGTCCATAATATCTCTATGCGTCCTGGTTTAATAATGGCAGAATAGTAAAACAATGTCTCGGTCTGATTCAAACAAACAGGCATAATAAGATTTAAAATGCATTCAGAACCTAATAGTAACGTATTTAATAAATTAGAAATTAAAAAGCCTACCTTAAAACAACAAAAATATTTAAAATATAATATAAAACTGGCACATACAACTACCTAATTAGACAAACACAGAACGAGGTTGTTATTTCTTTTCTGCAATCATTTACCTTCTAAGTGAGATAATGCAATGCAGGTTTTTAAAATTTTTAAAATGGACAATGTTTAGATGGATGTATTTCGTACTTGTTTTTATGATAATGGAGGGTCTAGCTGAGTTAAAGGGAATTTATAATTTAAAAATATTACTTTGTTAAGATGTATGTAAAAATGACGTCAGCGATTGTCTTATTAGGTTACAGAGAATTTCAATTGGTAAGTTAGATGAATATTTATTGGGTTTACAAATGTCATATAGTTCGGTTAGACAAAATTTGTTTCGGTCAAGCCAGATTTTAAATATGTCATAAAGTTGGATTAGACAGATTTTATTTAGGTTAAAAAATATTAAACATGGTGTTAATTGTAGACTAATTTTTGCACTAATATGAATTTTCCTAATCTTAGAACCCTAAAAATTTTAAATATTGCATAAGGAATAACAAACTGAATTTAAAACACTATAAAACTTACCTCATCTTGAAGGAAAACAAACCAACCAACAAAACGGGATATAAATTGTCAATTACATATAAAATTTATTTGGAAAAAAATTTAATGTTCACAATACAATCCGAAATAGTCTATATAATGTTTCTTATCAAAGATCTTGTTTTAACAGAACATAATAACCGAAAGTCTACTTTTCTAGTAATGCCTGTTTCAAAAATTATGTGAATTAAGTGAGAACTATTCAAATAATCATTTAATAATATATGCACATTGATAAGGTCGTCAGATGATTGTAGTCATAACTTTCGCGTAACACTCGTTTTAAAATAAATTACAAATATTGGTATAAGTCATAACCTGTAAGAATTTACAGAAGGGAGGATGATGGACTAAAATCAACGGTGTAAGCAGAACAAGATGAAATAAAAAATAAGTGCCTTACACAAAAACCGAAACCATGTTATTCTATTATCTGAAGTTAGATCGATTCTCGATTCGAACATTATGATAAGTTAACGAACAAAAGAATTATCTAGAATCACAAAATAAACTCCTAAAAATATAGAGTGATCAAGTAAGCGTTATGCAGACGCATCAACAACGAAGGAGAAAAGTTACAAACATGTCTACTTAACATGTCAGATTGACAAATATAAAGAGAAATCACAACACACTCACAAATTCAAATTACAAAGATAAAACGCGAATTACCAACATTCGTTCCCGACGTTAATATAGGCATACATAAATTAATAAGTCTGAAGGGATTCAGAAATTAAATATGTAACATATAGTGAAAGCTACCATCACTTCAGATAAGCACTAATATATATTCGATTTATGGGCATACATAATTCTCGAATACTATACTAACTTTAATTAAAAAGAACATGTCGATATTCACAATGACACATAATTAAAAAATGAATGGCTCAGCTTAAATGGCATTAATATAATTATCCACATCGGACTCTTCAAGTATTGCACAGTAAAGCAATAGATGTTTACATGCCCTTTCCTAGTTTTATTTCCATTTATTTTTTTAATTCATAAACCAGATGAAATATCTATTTTGCAGCGAATTCAACAGCATCATTAGACAATAATTTGGTCGGATGCCAGACTTTATCACCTACATTAAAGCTTAAATCTGGTTTTCGGAGATTATTAAGCAAAATGTAACTTTAACGGAACATAGCGAAATATTTGATGTAAGGCTCGAATCCATTAACTTCAGGAAAGGCAGTATTAATAGCCTGTCTGTTCTTTGAAAGAATCCCAGTCTTCTTAGTATAAAATTCATTATAAAAGCCAATTTCTGTTGTTATTGTTTTGTTACTTATTTCTACAAAGTTTTATTGTAACGGGTAGAATGGAGTAAACCAGTGTTTAACCTAATATTTTTCATATTTTTCTTACATCTGATGGCTATAAAAATTTAGGATCATTGTTACGAATAATCATCTGTGGAACTAGAAATACATTACTTACCATAAGGTTAGAATGCGAATGATTAAAAAAAATAGAATATATTTAGAAAATATAAGCCATTAAAACTTTTAACAAAATCCGTAAATTTGATGTTTAGTTTTCTCTATTCTCTCAGAACTAACAACCGAAGAATTAGCTCCAAAATCGAATAAAATAATAACGAAATATATGTATGGTCTATTATCTAAATTTTAAATAATGGCATCTCAGATACTTTTCTCTTTTCTTTTGGTGTAGATTTATAAAAAGTAGAAACTTTGCGTAACCAATTATGCTAGTTAGATTTATTAAAATAAATGTATGTGATAAAAGGTTTGGCAGACGGTCAACCACAACCAATATTTGCCGAATTACTTAATTTTTTGAAAATTTAGGGCAATCACTAACTATAACATTAGGTTTGCCACATTTATAAGAAAACATTCCTTTATTTTAGTACAATGGTTAAGTGTATGATTAGGTTCTTTACAGTTAAAATAAAATATTTAACTCTTTTGCCCGGAAGTGGAAGGTGATGAACACATTTCTTTTTGAATTAATTTTCGGAGCTTTAACTAAATTTTTATGAATTATTTTATGATTAAATTTTTTATTTCTATCATTATATTTTTTTACGATGCCCTGTATCTTCTGATAAATAAAAAATATAAAGGTAGAGTAAATAACATAGACCTGGCGGCTTTTTCTGAGATATCATACGAGAAGTTTCTTCTAAATGTTTACAAGCAAAGAAATATTAGGTACAGAATCCAGAATATGCAATACAAATTGTGGAATGTACTCCAGAAATAAATCGTTACGGATATATTTACCATAGTTATTTCGGTCGAAATATTTACTAAAGTTTGCTGCACGAATCTGGGGCTATAACTCATTACTCATTAGTAATTGGCATATCCGTGCAAACGGCATTATAGATTTTCTATAGGGGCAATAAAAATTGTGACAGATTCAATGCTCTTTTGTTTCCTATACCGATTTGTGTCTAGACGCCTGTGGTGAAAGAAAAGCTCTCTTAATACGATTTCCAGACTGATAAATATGATTTTATACTTTTAAACTTCTTGTAATGCTTTCCAGTGCAACACGAGAAAAAAGGGAAAGATATAGTCACTTCTTGATTTTTTATCTTTAGTGTTGTTTTTTCCTAATTCTTCATTTGTATTGATTCACATTTCATTGCTGTTGTGAATGTTTTCTAAGACCTACTTGTATTTTTAAGGCAAACTTAGGCTAGCAATAATATCAGTCTTGACATCTATCTGTAACTTAAACTAATGAAATTTTTGCCGGTAAACACTCGAGTATTAAATCGAAAAATCTATAGTGGGTTCCAGACAAACACTTAAACTCACTTGGGTCAGGGGTATAAAAAATACAAAGACTGGCCCTGGGTAGATATAATGAGGTTTTTATACCATTTTAAGTTTAGAAGAACAATCGACACTAATACCACTAGTCAGACTGAAGAAACAAATCCTAGCAATTCTCAATCGTCAATTACAGGAGACTCCACACGTAATGAATTGGAAGTTCGTAAGTTTCCACCGGAATGAGGTAGATCGTCTCTTTCTGAGCTACGCTTGAAGTTTTAGATAGTTTCCATACAGAACCCAAGCTATGCTAAAAGTAGAGATTGCTCGATATGAATTAAAAGCAGCAGGGAATACTAGTGTTAGTTAGAACAGGAAAGACCGCAATCGATTCTTTCAAATTTTTTCCCTTCGGGAAAATGCTAGTTTTTCTCCATTGACACCACAACGAGTATTTCAATGTTCGGAAACATCTCAAGAAATTACTCACTATTACGACGTCGTAGCACATAGACTTTTGGATTCAGATGACATCACTCATTCACCTACTTACGAAGAATTGTAAGAGTGTAACAGTAAATACGAAATCATTTTTTATGCGTTAGTTTCATTTTCTTTTATACAAACTGTAAAATAATAAAATATTACCTTAAAAAAACTTCTCTTTTGCAGGAATGGGCTTCCTCCAGTTGGTATCTTGTTTTTCTGTATCATGTTTTATTAATATGTACAATTCATTGAAGCTCTTTATTAACATACGAAAATAAATAAAAAATCGTTCTTTATTTTCAAGCAATTCAGCAAGAAGATTAATAAATTCTCCTTGATCTTTTCGCTTGCTGTTAGTTGGGTGCACCCAGTGTTTCCTTTTTCTCTTGGACGCCTTCAGGCTTCACAAAAGCAATGCTTCTTCGAAGGAAGCATTTATTATGTCTCCTAATGAACTTAGATAAATAAAAACTATTAATTCAAAGGATCTATGGGATCCTCTACTAGGCATTTATCAAATGACCTACAAGGAAAGCTTCTTTATTAACATTTTTAATTTTTCATAAAATGAAAGAGTATCAAATTATAAGTTATCATTTAAATAAATTTAGTGATACTGTTGCAAAGTTGGAAGAAATTGATATTATAAATAATAATGATCTTCTCAGTATATTGTTGATGTGTTTGTTACATATTTATTTCAATAAAATGGTAATGACAGAATAAATATGGAAACATTGTTGTATTTTTTAAATGGGACCCTGCGTGTTTTATGTCCATCAAATGGTTCTTTTTTTGTAAAGTTATCAAATTTGTATGATAACTTTATCTTCAAGGACACCCGAGAAATGTAAGAAAAGCCCTTTCATAAGAGGCAGTTACGTAGTGGAGTCGATGGGAATACATTGCTTCTTATAGCAGGTTTTCCTTAAATTTCTCGGGTGCCTGAACATAAAGTTATCAAACCAGATATATTTTTATAATCTGCAAGAATAGACGCATTTGAGGGACATACAATATTCAGAGTGTCCCGTTTAAAAAATAGAACTTATGTTGATATATTATATCTTGTGAATTATTAGGAGAAAAAATGTTAAGCAGCCCTACAATTTGTTATTTGTTTCATGTGGCTAACTTTAAAACTAAAAGAGATCTGGCAGGTTAAAATGTAAATTGATCGCACTCTACATACAATGTTATAACAAAATTAGTACAAAATCCAGAATTTATTGAAGAAATGACATTATTAACGAAAATCCAGAACAAAAACTTTAAAGAACAAACTGAATAAATAGAAATACAGAAAAAAGAAATAAACGGAATACATGCAAATGAGAAAGACACAGTCAAAGAGAAAAAGAAATAAACATATCGTCTCAAAAATATCCCAAAATGGACTGAAGATTATGATTTGACATATTTTGGTGAAGGAAAATAATATTTACATATGGACAAAAATGATGAACCATGGAAACTCATTGATAAGAAGTCAAATCAGAAAGAATTAAATAGTATTGAAAGAAAAATAGAAGTGATGGAAATTTGGAGAGAAGAAAAGCTAGATTGGTAGCAAGGGGATTTATTCAAAGACCAGGGATTGATTTTTCAAGAACATTTGCACTACTAGCCAAGTTTATAAGATTTTTACGAGTTTTCATTGTGGGAGAAAATTTAACACTAGATCAGCTTGATGTCAAGACAGTATTTTAAATGGTAGTATAGAGGAATTAATTTATTTGAAAATACCTGAATATTTAGGAAAATCGTGAAAATAAGATTTTTTGTTTTCAATAGCGATTAAAATCCTAGAAGATATTAGAGGACAAAAACAGAAAAAACATTTTATTCAAAGAAAGCGCTATATGGTTTAAAACAATGTGCAGGAATATGGTTCAAGAAACAAATGAAAGAAAATTAATTTGAAACCTTCACAGGTTGATATATCTATGTATCCTCCGAGTGGACGAAGAAAAATATATCAGTTTACGTAGTTGACCTAATCGTTGTCTAATGATCACAGGTATCAAGAAAAAAGCAAAAATTTTAACATGTTTTGACATGAGAGATTTAGGGAACCTGAAGTACTGTCTAGGAATTGATTATAATCAGGAAAATAGGAATATCTTTTAACGTAGTTATATCGAAAACTTACTTAAAAAATTGTAAATTTTTGTAATTTGTAATTGTAAAAGCGTAACAACACCAATAAAAGTTTGATTAAAGTTAGAGTCAAGAAAATGTGATAAACAGTTAGAAAAACCATACGAAAGTTTGATTGGACCTCTAATGTGCTTGGAAGTTACAACACTGCCAGTTCTATTTGCCGTCAGTTATTTAAATCAATTTAACACCTACTATGAAACTTAACATTAGACATCTGCAAAACGAAATTTATGTTATTTCAATGGAACGTCACATAGGTGTGAGTTTCAAGAAAACAAAAAAAAATCCTCAGGACACCATAGCAGCCGTCTTATAAAGGGGATTATTTAAGGAAATATATAAGACCCTGTCCTTTTTTTTAAAGTTTGTTCGACCAGAATTCTTACTATGGAAGATTTCTTTTTCTCTTTGTGCAACCAAAATAATCTTGAGCTAGGTACAAAAAAACAATTTCTAGCGATTTTGAAATTTTTTTATTCGTTTCCGACATATGGGTTTTTTTTGTTTTGGTTGCACCAAGAGAAAAAGAAATCTTCCACAGTAAGAGTTCTGGTCGAATAAACTTTTCAAAAAATGACAGGGTCTTACTTAACCTCTGTATAAGACGGTTTCTATGGAGTCCTGAGGCTGTACTTATCGGGCTGCATACTCTAGGAATTTGTTAAACAAAGGCCGAAAACTGTAACTCAAAATGGTCATCCGTATTGAAAATATTTCATTTTGAGTTTCCAGTAAAAATTTTCGTGGTGCACTTGGAAGTTCCAGCAGTGTAAATGCTAACTTTAAAGCTACGGAATATCGACGCTAGGCTTACTGAAAATGACTTTCAGAGAAACGAATCAAGGCAGTTGCATTGTCTATTAACTGAAGTATCATAAGAAGCTATTCGTTTAAAATATTTGCCAAATGATTCGGAAATGAAACAAGAAAACATTTTGATTCTAAATGACAATCAGGCAGCTCAAAATTTGATTAAAAATCCAGTCGTAAACTTAAAATCAAAACAGATTTCAACAAAAGAATAGCAGTGGCTACTTTTATTTAAGCAAAAATTTTGAAAATAGTAAGGATCTTTTTTTTGGGATCCACGGGTAAAAAACTCGCCCAGAGCCAGTTTGTAACGTGTAATATTATTTTCGCTCAAAACATCCACTTATGTAGCAAACAGGGAACTGAAGACTTTGGCTGTTCGCTAAGGGGACTATAGTCCATCACATTTAAAAAAATCAGATAGTTTTATCGAAACCGTTTTTCAATGTAATTAGGCCTGGTCTTTTACTAACTCTAATTTGTTTGTAATTGAGTGCTTTTTGAAACTAAGATAATGTTATAAATATTTTAATTGGAATCAAAGCAAACGTTTTCATGTTGAATGGCTTTTTAAAACGGGCAGTTGAGATACGGTGCTATCATAAATATCCTGTTGTTAAAAACTAAATTAAAATAATATCCAGAGTAATTGTAGGTGTCCTAATATAATCTAGAATACTATTTTCAAGGCCGAGAAGTTTAAACATTTTGATAGGAAGTAATGTGGCGATAATTAATACTCTTTTCACACTCCGAAGACGCATTAGCCGACGTTTGTGCCAACTTTACCAAAAATATTGCTGGTTGCCATGCATTGTGTAGTAAAGACGTATTTATCAACAAATTTAATGTTTTCTTAATTTTTACTAGTTGGATTAAAATATATATTTTATTTTTTAACATATTGATTTCAGTGATGGATAAAACAACCATGGATTTCTATATGAAGATTTCGATTTCTCCATAGAAGAAAGTATCTATTACTTAATATAATTTATATGCACTTTCGTAACAGGGGAATTTATCTGACATATTTGCCTAAGTTGTAAAATTTCATGAGAAATGAAAGTTATTAGTTTTAATTGGGCAAGACGGAGTTTAGCGTTTCTATACATATTTCAAATAAGGCCTTAAAAATATAAAGTAGAGTGTTTTTTCATTTATTTATTGATAAGTTTATTATATTAGCTTGTTTCATTTGGCTTTAACGTGGTAGGCAGATGATTTTCTAGCATTATCTGGGCCAGGACTGAGCATCACTATACACCGAGGGCCGCAAAAAAGTCAAATAAAATACTTACAGGCTGCACTCGAAATCGAAAAATATTGAAACATAAAAAAATAATTTTCTGGTATACTGTTACTTCGTAAATTAAAACATGGTAAATTGTTTAGTAATTTATATTGATAGATCAAGATACAAATTTCAGTTTTGGTTTGGCGCTATTTTAAATAAAGAAATTAATTGGAAAGATGGTTCGAGTGGCACATTTTTTGAAACGTCTTTTCAACCTTAGTTTATTTCCAAAATAGGTGGACTAGAATTATCAAATTCAAAATGGCGGCCATTCACATATGTAACAGAACTTAAAAAATAGCAAGAAAAATTTCTTGAAAACTTACAAAACTTAAGTAATTAAGCGTTTGTTTGTTCTTTGATTACAAAGACATTTCATAATTGAAATGTTTTTATAATCATACAGTATAAGTACTGTAATTTTCTATTTATAGGGCGTCCGAATTGTCTTTTTGTATCCATCCTGTAACGAGAAAACTTTGTCCTCCGATACGTAAGAACAATTTAATTATGAAATATGTGGGGTCTAAAATATTTAAGTTTTCTAGAATTTCTGGTTTTTATTTTTATAAGTTCTAAATTTCACCATTTTGAAATTACTTCAATATCCCCATAGGTGTTAGTTAACCTACTGTTTAATTCAACTATTTTTTGTCAAAATTGTGCTCAGCCGCCATCTTTAAATGTATAACGAAATATACAAAAAAAATTAGTGGTCTATTAGAATGTACAAACTTCAAAATGTTTGTCTTGACCGGCTTAAAAAATAAATGTGGTAAACATAGACCGTAATACACTATGCGTTGATGCGTCGACCTGAAGCAACTATTTGCAAATCACATAGCGTTGACGCGGTTTGTTCGTGCGCTTCATTGTGCGGCGATTTCAGCAGAAGTCAGTTTTTATACGAATCATCAAAGGATTATGCATGCATTTGAATTAATATTGTCTGTTGATTCGAAAGTGCGCCGTCATTTTATCCAATAATAATTCAGAATCGTCATAATTTTTTTCTGTAGTTTCTGGTATATTTGGGAAACAAAACTTAAATATAAATATTAAAAATATAATTTTGCTTAAGTACACAAAAAGTATAATTTGGATCGGCTTTTATACAACATCTCGCATAGTGAGTAGCAAGCTTAAAGTACCATACTATGTGTAGAGGGTTTTCTTTTATATTTTGACAGCTGTCTACGCTTAAACTATAGGAGATAAAAAAATACTTTAAATACAAAAGTTGTAGGATTTTTCATGTATTATCTTTTAAGAATATTAAAATTTTTTAAAAATAATTAAAAAGTCGAAAAATGTTCAACCTATATTTTTTAAATGTGGCACTGTGTATATTATTATTTTATTAAATGTGTTTCGTCTTACCGATTTTAAATATACTAGGTTTGATACCTTTTCTTTAAAGACATCCGAGAACATTGACAAAAACCCTGCCATAAGACGCAATGCATTGAGGGAACATTCTCTTCTAATACATAAATAAGGGATGAGAGGCTTTATTATATGAGTTATCGAAAAACTTTAAATACAAAAGTTTTAGGGTTTTATCGTAATCGTTAGAATTTACAAAAAAAAACGAACAAATGACGATCGGAAAGTTAACATATGAGCATCAACTTAGTTAATTTAGATGAAACTGCCTGTATAATAAATGTCCGTCAAATGGGTCTCTTTTTGCTCATTTTAACGTTTGAGAAACACCGTGTCATAAGAGACAATGTGTAAGAGAGAGACGTAGTACGCTCCACTACATAGTGGAGTCAATGGGAATACATAGCTTCTTATGGCAGGGTTTTTCTCAAATTTCTCAAGTATCGTTAAAGATAAAGGTAGACATATATTATGTAGGGTGTTCCATTTAAAATAACAAAGTTGATGCTTATTTGTTAACTTTTCGATCATATTTTGTTTATTGTTTTTGTAAATTTTAACACTTCCGATAAAACCCAAAAACTTTTGTATTCAAAGTTTTTGGGTTATTTTTTTGATAACTCATATAATAAAGTCTCTAGGGTACCGTTTAAAATATAACCAAACACCCAGAAAATATTTAACTCTTTAATGAGTTCTAAAGTTTTTTAATATTCTTAAAATGTAATGTATGAAAAATCCTAAAACTTTTGTATTTAAAGTTTTTTGTATTTCCTATAGTTTAAGTGTAGGTTCGTGTCTAAATATAAAAGAAACCCTGTCCCTTCACCTTAAAGTATGACTATACTTCATGTGAAATTTGTTATGTGCAATAGTAACGTTTGTTGCAAACCATAAATGCACTGACCCTGTTTAAAGTTCGTGCACAGCGGAAAAAGTATAAGAGAGCCGTACGCGGTTCATGGGCCACGTGGACAACCCTGATCTAGGTTACATTGGGCCTTTAATATATTGATCATTATCGGCTTATATCTAGTTAAAAATTGTTATTTATCTTTACTTAGATTAAGCATTCTTTGAATTATATAGCATTTATATAACCTGGAATATTACCTTTTTTTTATTAATTTGTAAATGTTTACACCTTTCCAGTAATTTGGCTGTGTAATATTTGTGCCTTCTTTTGTAGAAAATTTAATATATTGTGTATGTATATTCGTTGTCCAAATACTCTGTTCTATTTAAGTAAAAAAATTGTTGTTTTACCACAAAAAAAATAAGTATTTTTAAGTTTCTTTGTTAGTTTAAGTTTAAGTATTTTTAAGAAGAAATGTTTTTATTTTTTATGTAACAAACTAGACGTGTCTTACGATAGTGGGTCACTAGATTTTATTGAGATGTTTCAGCTAAAGAAAAAACAAAAACTACCCAAGTAATTTGTTCCGGGCTACCCAAATATGATAAAACTACATTTAAAAAAGGGCGAATTTTATTAGTTTTATAAATCTAGTGGTTTTTGTCAAACTTTAAATGAATAAAGACGATGCCGATGCACTTAAAGTTACACATGTACATTTAATTTAAACCGTGCTTTGTGTTTTCAGCTCGGCTTTTTGCTTCTGAGTAAGCATGTAGTTGGTAATTTCCTACAACGTTTAAGCTAAACTTTATCCCCAGATTCACTAATAAAGTTGTAGGAGTTTGACCAAATCTAATTGTTATGAAAATTGAAATATACAGTTCCTCAGTTACGTTTTAGTTTTGTCTCAGTCAAATTAAATAATTGTGAAATTTTCAAAAATTTCACTTTTTGCAACGAACACGATCTGATTATGTTTGTCTAAGGCTGCAATAAACTGACGCTAGTATCTACCCACCCTATTCCGAGTTAATCTAAGTTAATCCGGTGTATATCGCAGAAATGACATTATGATTGCAATGCAGAGTTTTTGCATATATTTATTTTTTTAAGATGATCAATCCCGAAATCAACCTCGACTACGCTAACATGTGGCACTTTCAAGAAACCCACACATTCCGGATACGACATATTTCCGTGAGACGTGGGTTAATATCAATGTTTTGAAACCTATATATACAACTGCTTGCCTAACCATAGGTAGGAACCTTATGAACAGATTATGCTTGTTTAACCAAAATGTCAAAAACAATTATGTCCATTACACGCGTCATAACCACTTCCCCTGTTACTTTTCTTCGCTGTAACGAAAAAAAAAACATATATCAATTTGTTGATTCACCAATTCATTCTTCCATATGAATTGTTGAATCGAATGCGTGCTGGCGAATAAACGAATCGACGAATAGTGAGTAACAGGTTTCAACCAAGGAAATCTTAAAGAAGATTATGCTGCGGTAAAAAGCTTATAATTTGTTCTTTAGTTGCATATGCCATTTTAAATTTATGGCTATCAGTTTAGACGTGGTCTAAATTTAAAACACACTCGTATTCACTAAAGAGGTTTAAATTTAGACCGGGTCTAACTTGACAGTTTTATGTTTAAGATGACATTTTTAACAATTGAACAAATATTTTTTCTAAATGTCATAATTGCAAAATGACAGTAAAATAATTAAGTACCATGGCAACTAGACCTGTTCCAACTCTTAAACCTTTTTAGTGAATATGGAGGTTAGTGAATACGGGGGATTATGTTTAGTATTCGCTTGAGGCATGCATTTTGTTTCAGATGTATTGAGGATTATTTCCAGTGTAAGTAATATCTTGTCGGCATATATTTCGTTATTTGGAGGTATCAAAAAATTTTTATTCCTCTTGGTTTTTGGGATTCCACTCCCGGTTCAGCATGACTGTGACTATGATATATTATGTCATCTGTTTTCCCATGTGGCAAAAAAAAATTAAAATCAAATTATGAAATTCGTATAGGTAAGGTTAGGTAATGAAAATTTATTACGGAAAAACTGTTTAGAATTCCACTTTATGTGTTTATGTAAGATATTTAAAAAACCCGACTTTTTTTTAAATAATTTTCAACCGTTGAAAAAATTTTTTTGAAAATAAGTTTATTAAAGTCATTTTATATTTTCTCTATTTATTATTTAACATAATTTGTATCGACTGTAATTTGCTATGATTTTAAATAAATAAAATCACTTACTAGTTTCATAGAAACGTTGTTAGGCTTGGATTATAGTCATCTGGCTAAACCGGAAGTTAAATTTAAATCCAAATACTTATGTTTCCTATATGCCCATCTTTCAAATTTCGATATACATATAGGGCGACAAGTTTTTTAGAAATCAGTTCATTATTCATATTTTTTTTTTAGTTTGAATGTTGTTTTGGTTCATAATCGGGTAGCACCAAAAGAACGACATAAGCTAGTTTTTAAAATTGTTATTGGAGCTATATCATGAGATAGTGATGAGGATGTCTCGCTCCTGAATTACGTCCTGTACATATTTTTGATTTTTTTTCTCCGAGATATGTATAATAATGTTATTGTGCCATAATATATGCTATAGTTGGTTCAGATTCATGTGTTTTTTTTAATAAAAATACATATTAGAGAAGGCCTTATACCAGTTATGTGATTTATTTAAGAGGTTTATAAACTATTGAGTGGCCAGGCAGTGACTTGCCTAAGCCTACACTTACTTCCCTATAAAAAATATGCAGTTTAATCCACGTACTTAACTTTTTGTTGTAGAGTCAGTTTGTCATATACTTTTACCAGTTTATCTGTATTTGGAAAAGCTAGAATTTTATGGAAATTGGCTTTCGGTCAAAATGGCTGAAAGGTTTTAAAAAATGTAAGTGAAGAGATTTTGATTAAATGTTCTCATTGGCATAACTTAATTAGATGACTAGTTTTTGAGATACGAGGGTTTAGACTTGATAATTTTCCGGTTTCCGATTTGGGCTTCCCAATTAATTTTCTTGTATAACTTTTCTAGTGCTTCTTGTGCTAAGTCTTTAAAAAATATATGTATGGCTAAATGTTAACTGATACGAGCTCTAAAAATTATATGACCAATATTTATACAGGGTGTGCTGTATTTTTGTCGCACGGAAAATGCAAAATACTATTTTGTACAGAGCAAAAAAAAATGTTTATTCGTTCTAATTAAAAAAATGGTCAAATTTGTCTCATTTTTTTATTGACTTAAACCTTATGCCTAATAATAAATAGATCACAGTCCTTAAGGCAATAAAGGAGTTTTTTGGAATTCTTGAATTCCAAAAAAAAATTAAGTTCTACATTTTTAAATCTTGAGAGATCTAGTCTGTGTTTTATAGAACAAAAATAAAAAAACAATACCTTAATATGATATTGTTTCATGAAGAGAAGTGTCATTTCTTGTGGCAAGTCCTTATAGGATCATTAAATTTCCTTAACCACATTACAAATTAGGGCTTTGAGAAGAAAAATAATTTTGCAACTTTTGTTTACTTTCTAATTTTCTAGTCATTATTTTTAAATACTTCAGTGATCTTTGTGGATACCGAAATTTGGGACAGTTAGCTTATCTTAATAAAAAAAAAAATAGAACCGTTACAAATGATAGGAATTTCTGAAAGCTGTATGTTATATTAAAAAAAATATGTTAGCATTAAGTAGTTATTATATTATTGGTTGTATGTTTGTCATATACGTAAAAAGCGTATAAACCAGTGAAGAATCCTACAGGATGGATATTTAAATGGAAACAATTAAATATATTAAATGCGCATAGCAGATGAGACTCTTGATAACAATTTCCATTCCATATTTCAAAAAAAAACTAATGGCTCTATTATAATGGTATAACGATACATTTTTAGCATATTTTTTTATATTTATATAAATGATCGACTAAGTTTGTAATCTTTTGTTGATTCCGCATAATTTCTTAAACTTGTAAAATGTAAAACTTACTTCTTTATAAGAGAATTACAAAAACGTCGGTAGTGCTTTAAGCTAAAAACCTGATTTTTTTTGTTATTTGACGTAGGCGTTAACTGAATAAAAAGAAGACAAATATGACCGTCTTTTTATGGATTAAAGTGAGTAAACTGGAGTTGGTTTTTATTTTTGCTTTGCGTAACCTAACATTTCTAAGTCTCGTTTACTAATTGTCCAAACATGTGCTCATTTAAATTATCTTCAAATATTCCGAATTACTAAGTAAATTATAATTTCATAGCTCGATATTTTCGTAACTAATGGTACATCGTATAAATTGTTATTTTTATTATGTATGGCTGCACCTCTACAATGAGGAGATGTTTCAAAATCTTTCATAGATAATTCATCATTCTTTTTCTTTTTCCATGCTACAGCTATTACCGAATTATCGCTCCTTGGTTCGAGGCTACGGCAATTACGCCTCAATGATTATCGAGTATCGCGTGGTGCATATAGACTTGAGCATAATGTAAATCAACTGTAGTGTGACATTCGAAAAGCAACTTGTATAAGTAGAATCTCCTAACAATTATCATTGGTGTCGGGATATACTTAAAGTATGGCACATTGTTCTGAAACTGTGATGAAAGGTAGAGGTGATGTAATATATTTAAATAATTGTTTCCATTTATTTATTATTTTATTAAAAATTAATGTATGATGAATTACAACGTACGTACAAACAACGTCTCATTTCGGGGATCTTTTTTTGCCCACCCTCCTACGCATTCCTTTTACGGTTTCTAACTTTAGATGGGATGTGTTAATTTTGCCTTTATGCCTTTGGTGTTTGAACTTCCGCCGTTTGTGATATAGTTTCTCTTATTAGAAAAATTAAAATATAATACAACTGAAATATGAATCCAGTGTACGATCACGATGTAATGAGTCGACAGATAAAAAGACGGCCGACAAATAAGTGGTCATTTCAAACGTCGTAGTATAACACCCAAGCCTGTATTTGCGGCTGTTTTTTTATGATTTGGCAAAACCAAAAAATGTATGGAAATCTGATGGGCACGTTGTTTTTTAATTTTTTTTGTAGGGCGATTAAAATGCATGAGTCATCAAAAGATCACATTCAGAATTGACTGGGTATTATCCGATTGTCTCAAAACTTGTTGGCAATAACAGATGCATTAGGGGAATATACCCGTTTGTCAAAATTATTGTATAATGACGTCAGAAAAAAACCTATTGCTTTTAATGTACCTGTGCTGTACACCGATTTAATTTAATTTAAGATTATAGCATAGTTCAAATTATATCAAATAACTTTAAAAAGAGTGCCAACTTTCTTTCATAAAGCCTACAAACGGTCCGCGATCATTTCTAAAATTTTTCTTTTTTTTCTAGTAACTTGGAAGTTGAATTTTGCATTAAACAGATTAACATTGTCAAGATACGATTGCCTCAATATCTGAAAAAGTTCGACTACGCACTGGTGTACCATCTAACATTCAAACTCGTAATATGAATGTATCCGATATATTTAACAAATACGAACTTTTGTTTTATGAAATATTAGATTGTATTGCTTTTCCAAATTAACATAAGATTTGAACAAAACAGGATTTATAAAACTTCTCAACAAATCGAGATATAAGGATTTCCCTCAGATTTGATTAATAAATTAGAAAAAGGGCATTCAAAAAATGTTGATAAAGACCTCGTGAACAATTTCATAAAATTGGTATGCTAACAACCCTTACTTGCGGTACTGATTTCGACAATCCCAATAACCAGGCTTCGAGCTGAAAGAGACTTTTCCTGTTTAAAAAGGGAGTTAAGATTTATTTGCGAAAATCTATATTTCGGGAAAGATTATCTGCTCTATTAACGATGTCTATAGAAAATAGATTATTGGTCACACTCAGTCGGTCAAGCGGCCAGTTTTATGATGACATAATTGATAAATTCGTTGCCTTAAAAGTCAGGAGAATAAATTTGATTTGTAAAAAGTGACGTGCTTACCGACGAATACCATTTAAACAGTGGAATTTGTTTTTTATATCCGACTTTGCCTCATACTTCGATTTAAGTTTTACCTACACATACCTAAATTTGTATTTTGCACCCGGATTCATCTTTTATATCTTAATGACGACTGTATACTAGTAAAAAAGCAAGAAGCTACTTATATTTCTTTTACTGGAAATAATAAATACCTAATAATTAAACAACCTAATGATGCAAATGCTGTACTTTTTTCGAAAAAATGTATTTATTCTGAAGTTTCCTTCCAAAAATATATTTTCTACCAAGTTAGTAGCATTTTTTTTTCTTCGAGTAATATATCGCCTCACCTTCTGTAACCTCACGAACCGTCACTGCCGCGTAAAATAGCATTTTACTTAAATATCATTTATTAGAACTTGTATCGCTTAACATTTTGATATTGAAAGTTATCTTTAACACTTAATGCAACAGTTACAAAAAAAGTTAAGAAGGAAGTGCAAAACCGAAAACATGAAAAGTTTCAAATTTAAACCCTGGTATCTCAAAAAGTAGTCAATTTTCGTAAGAATTCTTTTTTTATATAGTACGCCTCTAGTTACAGATTATCCTTTAAACATAAAAGGACGACATTATTTAGCCCTCATACTCATAAAAGTATTCGAATTAAGGATCACGCGAGGAATTAAATACTTGCGTTTTGTGACCTTCTACCTAATTTTACTCTGCAAATATATAGCTTTTCTGACATATACAAATGGCCGCCTTTTTGAAATAAGTATTTAAATATCATCATATTTTAGGGATTAATTGGGGGTAAAAAGACCTTTCAACAGACGTGCTACTCGACCTCCTATATTTATTTTTCAACATGGTGCCCAGCTGCCATCTTGATTTTTCAATCAAGAAACATTCACAAAAATTGGGTATTTAGTCTGTAATGAAGTGTTCTAATATCAATTTTTTGTCTTTACTGGTTCAAAAATTAAAAAAGGGGGAGGCATTAAAGGGTCGTACTGTTTGTTGCTCAGTGGCATTGAGGTTCTTTAGACAGATAAATAAGTAATGGGTACAAATATATATATATATATATATATATATATATATATATATATATATATATATATATATATATATATATATATATATATATATATATATATACAAAATAGTACATAAATACATATACCAAATTTTCATACACAGAAACATTCATACATTTATATGACGTAAAAACTAATTTCTTCTTGGTGTCCTTTTGCTCTGCAGCCTAAGGCATTCCTTCCTATTGTCCGTCGAAGTTTTCTCTATTTAATTTTTTTTTCTTAGGGAGGAATATTTATTTTAAACATTTATTAAGCAATTTAGAACGAATGTTTATAGGATTTTTCATTTTTATTTTCATATAAGGAATTTAGATCCAGAAGCCTTAATTATCGTTTTTGAAACACCCTGTATGTAAGATCCTTTTATGCTGAATCTGCGAATAAAAATATATTATTTAATGGCCGTTCGATTATGCTAGAAGGGAGGACTGACTAAAACGTTTCCAAGATACCCTAGAATTACACAAACGTCCGGGCCTCGACCTTGTTTTGGACTTATGAAGATCATATTTTCATCTTTTATATTTTTTTGTCATTTCTGGTGATTTTTGTAAAATCGTAAAACCAGCCTAAATGCTGCGGTGACGGGACGGACTTAAGGTTACGCATACGTTAAAAATATTTCTTCTGTTTTTTATCTCGAATCGTTATGCATTTAGTATTTTCTTATAACCAATAAGCAAAATATATGTTTTAAAATTTTGGGAGGGCCATGTATTTTCATTTTGTATTTATTCATGATTATATTTAGTCTGTCTTCATTTTAAAATAATTCCATTTAGAAGTACGTCTTAAGTTTTCACCAATAAAGGACCACCCACACACCTTGAAAAAATCGGTTTCCTTGAAATTGGCTGAATTTTTTATATGTTGTAGTTCTTGACCTCTTGAGCAAAAAATACCCTGAGCACGATCTAATGCTATGGCTTGGTGTTAAACTTTGTCCAAATCCCATACAAAATACATGGGGAAACAGAACGACACGAAATTAGTTTTTTCGACTAGAGTAGGCAGTTGATGGTTGAAGTGTGCAGTGACAGCTATGACCTGTAGTATTAGTGCGAAGCGGGACAATCAGGGTGTTGCCACGAGGCGATGTTGAATCTATTGAGTGAAATAATAAATTAATAAACGATTAAATATTCCATATATATCTTTAGACCTCTTTTTTTAGCTAAATAAATATGAAAATAAAGTTTTATAAAAAACATCCAACCGAAAATTTAATCAGTGTCATCGATAGGCAGTTTGGCGTTAGTCGATAATGGACGACAATCAAAGTCAATTATCGCCGAGCGCGGTTAGTACTTGGATAATCACTTCCAAAAAACCGGGCTTGCCAACAATAATTAGTAATTGTAGGGACACAATAATGAGGTATTGTATCACTACAACAAACAGTACTGTTGCGTTCTCTATTAAGATACTGAACTGCGAATGCCAATTTCGTATTTGGAGAAATCGGGATGGGCATTTTATCAACATATCCATAGCTTATCGGCATCGAATAAAAATAGACAAATATGGATTTGCCGACAGTTATCCGATAAGTACCGATAGGTATCTAATAATATCGATAGATATCCGATGATATCGATAGGTATTAAATGGGTTATATATTTATGAAGGTGAAGACTTACTCTCTTTAATTTATTTTCAAACGTCTTTGTCGCTACTAGGTAGGTAGCAATGAACTATCGGTGTAACGCGTTTGGAAATCACTCATGTGACTTATGAAGTTCAATATTTGTGTAAAAAGTGATATTTTTTAAAATCCATGTTGTTTTGAGGTTGTTCTGTCCTAGAGTCAGGCACAATTTGCACCAAAACTACGAAAAATTAGATAATAGCTGATTTTTGTTAAAGAGTATCTTTTTTATGTACACAATACGTTAATATATTTTCCTCCAATGAAAATCAATCCGGAAATAACCAGAAAGAGGGGGAGGAGAGCCTGCTGTCTATTATAATCTATCTCTATACAAGGAATTATTTTATTTTTCTAAAACTAAAACCCCCTAAGCGCTATGCGGCTAATATCTTAAAATAAAGGTATAAATTTGTGAATTTTACTTTGGAATAATTAAACCTTCTCCGTTGTTTGTTCCTATGACTTGAGCATGTTAGTAAAATTAAGTTGTCGATTCTATTGAGGTTTATTATCTAGTCTTACTATCTAAAAAATAAAATAAATTATCCTGCAAATTAATTTTTGTTCAGTAAAGTAGACTCAGTAACTTTATTACTGTTAACATACTAAACATGTTTAAGATTCTTAGATTTAGATATAGTTGTGTCATCATGTTAACAGTTTTTTATACCAAACAAAATATTAAAGATAGTTCTAGTAACATATTTTTTAGGCGTAATTTACTACAATATTGGATACAAACACCCCAAAATCATTTTCGAAGGTGTTGACTATCGAATAGATTTTAAAGCCGCTGGGAAGACTTCATGGAGATGCAGTTACTACTATAGAACAAAATGCAGAGCGAAGCTTGCCACAAGTGGCCAGGTAGTTCGACTCTATGGTGAACATAATCATGAACACAGGAAGGACTTATATCCTATGAATAACACAAAACCACAAAGAGTCACTGTTATTCGGGAAAGTAGAATTGATTCGTTAACGTGGTCTTATCCGGAGGTTATGCCAAAACCGGAAAACATCGTGAGTTATGTGGACCCTAACTTAGTAAATCCAAGCGGTTAGTTTTCGAAATTGTGGTATGTTTTACTTCTAAGGTAACTGATACTTTTATTAAGTATTTGTTTTAATATGGATTACTAGATTTTAAAAGATTCACGTATAATACAGTAATAATTATTGTTTGTTAGTTACAGCTGTTCTAATAAGGATCTGGGTTTACTTATAGATTTGTTTTGATGTTTAACGTAATATTGTTAATTCAACAAAAAGTGTTCTGTTGGTTAGACTGGTCCATTATATTAAATGTATTTTATCTTTCTGATGTATTATTTTACCACAAGTTAACTGTATCGGGTCACGTGGCCTTATTCCTTAATCGTAAACCTCTCATTTACCGCGACTAGAAGGCAGTAATACTGCACAAATACAGCAATTTTGGAAAACTTCGGCGGTTTTTAAAGATAAGAAAATATAATTTGGCATCATTGATACAAAATACCTGTGATATCTCATTTATTTTTGTCATGCATGTTTGAATGAATTGAAAAATACACAATATCTATTAGGTTACAATAAGTCTTAAGAACATTATTTTACTATTTTAAAATGATAAAAATGATTACTTTTTTTCTTAATTCTACATCCTGTTTCGCAATAGTCACACCGTTTGATCTTTAAAATTTAAAAAAATTCCAAAAGGAAACATGCATATTTTTCGGAAGAAACGCCCAGGCCGATCGATTGTATTTTTCTTCTTACCATATTTACATTATTATATATTATTTTATTATTATATGTTATTTTATTATTATGTAATAATTTTTTTTAACTAGTTCTAATTGTTTCTTAGATATTTTTTGTAAAATTGAGAATTTCAGGCGTCGAGAGGTTGTAAAATCTAAACGATTTGGCTTATGAGAAAACAAATTTCACATTCCTCTCTTAATTTTGTTGCGAACTGTATTATATTATGAACTCATAAGTCAACAGAAATTTTAAAAATCTTGCCAAAAAAACTGGAATAATGTTTTTTTGGATCGGAAAGTGATAATGATAATTTATCAAAATATTGCAAAGCTCAGAACAAAATTGAGGGATTCGAGCGTTATGGAAATGTTTTCATTTGAAAATGTATAAAAAAGTATGCATTGTTTTTTTTTAAATTTTATTTGATCGTATGATTGGAAATGCTTGTCCAAACGAGCACTTAAAAGTTACCTATAAGTTTAATGAAAGCGCGTTGTTAATAATACTAGAAGTTTCAAGAACGACATTAATTTTGAAGTACCAACGATACTTAGGGAGAATAATTGTTAGAATAGAAAAAGTAGTAAATTTATTGAAACAATTTATGGAAGAAATTTAAAGAAAATTTTAATAAAAACTAAAAACGAATTTAGCCCTAGTTATAGATTAGTTAAGTTTTAGGCCAATCTATTTGCTATTTGTTATTTTAATTAATTCGACTTAATTTAGTTTTTGATCCATGTCAAAACAAGGTTTACATAAAAGATTCTTCCATCCATTTTTACAAAAGCCATATATTTCCTCTAGCCCGAACTAGTATTTATGCATGTATTTTATGTGTTATAAGTGTTTTTGAAACGAAAACAACATTTATTTGGAAATAATACTTTTCTTCAAAAAATATGTTGCTCATAATTAGTCTATTCGATGCCATTATCTATCTGGTATTGCAATTGAAACTCATTTTCACACAAGCCATATATCTCATATGGTGCGAACTAATATGTATGCTTGTCTTTCATTGTTATAAGTGTTTTTGATTCGTAAACATTTAAAAATTATAATTTTCTACAATAGCAGCATTCTGTTGTTTTTAATTAGACTAATCTAGGTCATTATTCATCTATTATTATAATATGATTTTTGTACATATCCTCTGGTACGAGTTTTGTTTTCTATGGGACAGGTCTTTTATGAGTCGAGTTAATGTTATTAGAAAATATTTGAAGTTTGAAATTATCTTTCCGCTCATTCAAGAATTGATAACCTGCTTGTATCAGATTACATGTTATGTGTAGATTCCTTATATCAAGTTTTATTTTTAACATAATTTGGGTTATTAATTATTGTTATGCTTAATAATTAAAATAATTTATTTGTTATTAATATGCTTTGGATAGTCTATGTTTTTAAGAAACGTTTTAAAATAGAATGGTAGTTTAATTTTTTTTCCTTTAAATTTAGATTTTATTAAGGAAAAAAAACGAGTTTTTGATCAGTATTCTTAGAAAAATCACCGTATAAAAAATATTTATTGATCAATATTACTATAAACTAAATTATACCGTTAATTATAAACATTGTTACAATCACAAGTGGTGAATATTGCCACGACGAGGTGGTGGATCAAGAAATGCAGTAATATGGTTTGCAGCACGTGGTATGTACAAAATTTTACTTACATTAACAGTCTAGATGCAAAAATATTTGTATGTGTAAGATAATAATATATGGCACTAAGTAAAAAAATAGAATTTTATGAGTTTTTAAAAGTTTACATTTTTTGATCTAGTCAAATTAATTATACAACTGTCAAATGTTTTACAATACTTATGCCTTTGGTTTAAAATAAATAATTGTTGACATTTTTAGTCTTTTTTGATAAGCTGGGTAATAAATCGCGTTAAATACTTAAAATGAGTTATGTAATAATGTTTTATCCTGCATGTCGTAGTTAAAAACTATACGAGTTGAGAAATGAAGATGTGTTCAAGATAAACGTGATTATTTACCGGATCAGTGTAAGGAAAAAAAATCGTTTCATTGATTTTTTTTTCGCAGGAGTTTCAAGATTCACAAGATTTTTCTTAATACTGATAATGGAAAAAGTACAACTACTAAAATTAAAGTATCACTTGCTTAGTTACTATAATTTTATATATTCTGGTAAAAATCTGGCAATAACCTAAAATTTTGCGAAGATATAGGAGTAAAGATGTAAGGTAGATAAAAGTAAATATGTAAAGTAGATAAACTAAAAAAGCGTCCAGTAAAAACTGGAATAAAAATATGGTCTCTTAAAAAAGTTACAATTTTTTGAAAATTGAGCTATCTACCAACAGTGTCCTTACTTTAAAGCCAAAGTTTTTACTTTTTTTCGGACAAAAGCGAAGCGGCTTCAAAAATTTTAATATATTTTCAACAACTTGCCAATATACTATTTGCTTCTACAAGCCAGAATATCATAAAATCAAACCAGAATATCAAAATCAAACTTGAAAAAATTCTTCTTCATTTAAGAGTTTATCTGTAGTATTTTAAGACGTGGATTTTTTTCCTTATATTTCGTGCTATAATTGCTTTCATATCTATTCATTAATTTTACAGTGAATTAGCAGATCCAACTTTTAGATTTTGGATTTTTTTATCTCAATGTTTATCGAGTTCGGTATTTTTTTATAAATCATCTTTCATATTTTTTTGAATACCTGATCTGTATTGGGTCTTATAGTCATAAATACTTTTGGTTTAGAATTTTGTAACGCACAATCCGGAAATATTTTGTTTGGTTTAATGAAATTAATCTCCCTCTTGCAATTTAAATCACCATTATTTATTTGCCTTTTTTAATAATACTTAAACTTTCTCTTGCAATAAAATTATTTTATCTCTATATAACTGTATCGCACTAAATTTCTCGAGAACTCATTAATTAAGCCAAGAAATTATTTAGCTTGTAATATATTTCTGTACCAGTATGCATCAGAACATAGATCCAAGTTTGTAGTCAAGTAGCAATCGTCGGCGTCGATGAGAAATTTTATGGCAGACATATTGCGATCCAACGCGACGTGTTCCTTCAGTTACGTAACGATATATCAGTGTAAGTGAATGAAAAAAAATATCGGTGTCCATAACTTAAATGTTTACACACGTTCGGCACAGTGACATTATTTTACATTAAGTGCTGCTTCAAAAGCCTATTGATAATAAATCAGGGAACTGTATCAGCACTGATATGTACTGATATCATGTATCTACTTCGATCTATAGATAGGTAGAAATAGCACGATATTTTGTAAGAATACTTCTTATATGCACATTTAACGCCTATTTTGTTAATGTTGTAGTTTGGAGGTGAATATTAAAATATCAGTAATAGAAAGAACAATTAAAAGTTCTAGACCAGATAATGTAGCAGTACTTCTGTGTGTGGTGTCTAAGGTCTAGTTATTTAAAAATATTCTCTAACTAAAGCCGCAATTTATAAATAATATTTTAGAAGAAAACATTAATAATATTGAAAATATTATTTCTTAGGGCAATTTCCCACCGTGTGTGTGTTAGTTATACCGAGTGACCGCGAAATTACTAACGAGGCTGTAACTTTAGTGACGGGCGCTACCAACTTCAAATTTTATAGTGCTATATGGTTGCTTATAAGAAAGACTTTTACTCAAAAACCAATTGAATGTCGTTTTCGGCTTAACCAGAAATGCTATCAGCTTTAATACTTTTAATGGAACACCCTGTATATTGTTTTATTTTTGAATTCTACACAAACATCTAATTATAAAACATGTATCATATGTCAATTCTTGACAGCTTTCGAGAGAACAGCGAATGAAACTTCAAAAGTGTCAATGAATAATTCCGAATTAAGTACTATAAATGGGTTTTGAATTTTATTCAAAAATTAAACCATATCTATCCCATTAAAAATATTAAGTTGATAACATTTCCGGTAGACACTAAACGACATTCAATTGATCCTTGTTTAAAAATCTTCCTCATAACCAACCATATAGCACCATAAAATCTCTAATTGGGAGCGCTTGTCATTTGAAGATTATAGCCAGGTTAGTAATTTCGTGATCAGCTTTAACAAATAAATGAATATATATAAATGAAAATCTTTAACCTAAAAAAAACTTAAAAAAGGAACTGAGATCTAGGGAACTCTCGAGTAAAATACTTTCAGTATTTTTTAATAACGTTTACCGGATGGATTTAACCTTCCTACATTTTATCCAATTTTTGGGTGATAACATTCTTATTTACTCTCTATATATACAGGTAGTAGTAGTAGTAGGTGCAGGTAAATACATGGCCAATTGTCTATATGGTGTAGAGACGCCAGATTTTCCTAAGATGATCGGACGGAGATTCAGCGTATATCTTTTCGGCTCTGACTTTTGAATTGGCTTGTATATTTTATTTAAATTTTAATATTTTATATAAGCCATAAAGGTTCTTAAACTCATACAACAATGAATGTTTTACACCACTAGGAAAGTCAGCAACGAACTTGCAACCACACTCGTTGACCCAAATTTTTGACAAATATTGCTATAATAGGTTATCCTTTGCGGCAACTCCTCTGGTGTTTATTGGCGTTAAATAAACAAATTGTTTGAGATGACCCAAAAAGATAAATTTCATGGATTTAGCTCAACATACCTTGGTAGTCATGAAACAGGTCGTCTCAACTTATTTACCGATTACGAATGCTAAAATGTGGTGGTGCATGATTGCACATATTTCACACATCAGCTCTGGTTTACACAAATAGGCCTTTCAGTAAATTATCTAAATTTTCTTGCAAGAATTTTCAACACGGAGCACCACTTAATACTCGTTATACTGATCTACGTCCATATGTTTATCATAAGCCTTTGTTGTTGCTCGGTCCGTATTGTATGCGGGTTTTTTTTTTTATGAATTTTTGAATTTTTAACATCTATTGTTAAGCCAGATTCGCAATAAATAAAACATTTCTAGTAAAAATTTAGATTTTGTTTCGTAAAAACTAAATTAAGTACTTTACTCTTGCAGGATAATCGTCTGGACACATTGCGTTGCGTGTTTTATTTGAACATGGAAATGATGAAGAAACTGTTCTTTTAAAGTTTTAGTTACAATTTTATTTTGATGTGTCACATCTCATCCAGAATATGTTCTACGAATTCTTGGAGGACTTTCGCTACCAGGGCGTGATAATAAACTTTCAAAAAATCTATATGCAAAATTTGGCAGTTTTTAAATTCACTTTATTTATTACTTGTTTCTCTTGAGTTACGATCAACTCTCGCAAACATTTTTCGATTTTGCAAATTTCAATTATTCAGTAACTGTTAGGTATAGATCAACCTTTGTAAATCTTTTTCGATTAGGTAAATGTCGATCGAGAAATCTCTTACCATACATTCTTTTTGCTTCGTGATAATTGTATTGTACTCCATAAATTAAATGCGTGTTAACACTACTTTTCTTTAGTAGATTGCTAAATTGTACAATAAATAATTAGATTTATTCTTAAAAATCGTTAATATTTTCGAAGCAAATGTAAAATACTTTTTTTAAGGAGAATTACTAATGTATTTAAACAAAAACACTTTTCAACTGACTTCTCTGATGATTTAAATAATTTTGGGTAACAAACTTAACTTGACACGAAACAAGATCTATTATTCCCTTTGTATATCAGACAAGGAACCTTGGGTAACCTTTCATAGCGTTATATATTTTGATTCAGATATTTAAAATAAACTAAAAACTGTATACTTGCCTTTAAAAATCCATATAAATTTAAAAAATACTTCAACAAACAAGTACTTTTAATGTAAGTTTCTAATTATTCCATTATTTGATTATCGCGGTGGTATACTGGAGATTATATATCGAAAAAAGAAAATTTTTTAAGTAGTTTGAAACTGATTATACTTCATACAGAAACCATAATACCCTTTCGTTAACGTATACATTTTTTTTGGTCATTGGTTTATAATTGGTTGTTGTTTCTTCTTGGATTGGAATTACTAAAAAGTGGCAACACTACTCTTCTCTTCTCATTGATTTCAAGGTCACAGGGATCGGAATTATTTACACGTGGCCCCTCAAAATCCCGAGCCGACTTTGGATGTACGGCGCATAAACCAAACCAATATTTCAGATGTCAGTTTCCACCTCTGCTTTTACCCCTCACGTTTTTTAGTACGCCCTCGCTTTTGGAGTTATTCTAAGTATTTTTTTATGTGTTTGTTAACCATTTATTATTGTATACGAAATTTTCCTATTTTTTGACCTGTAATTCTTAAGAGGACGCCTTAATTATGCACCTTCTTTTGGAAGGACATATATTCGTGGTTTTTAAATCAAAACTCTATCCTATTTTACCAGAAAATAAATAAACTTCTTTTTTCTTTATAGGTAATTATTTACTATTATTTGCTTTTTTTTGGCAAATGAGTGTAGGACAGACCAGGTCAAAAATCCGCACTGAAGTAACAGTTCTTTCTTTAATTACGAAGGTGGCAACATCACCAACGTCATTCGCCATTGTAGTCTCCATTACTGCTCTAACGGTTAAATCAAAACGCATCTGTAAATATTGGAGTTTATAATGGGTTACAAAATTTTCTTATAGAATTTACTTCTCTCCTGGACGTTGTCATGGTTAAAACAGAACTTAACCATTTGAAAGATCAGGACAAAAATATGACGGTATAGGACTTTTTCCCAATGCTCGCGAAAATTCGCCCATGACTGGCGTCCACTGTAGGGAGTTGGATAAAATGTTTGCAGTACAAAATAATAAAGAACGTCATTTTATAATATAGACGGAAGTGGTTTAATGACAGTTCCCAACAGAATACCAAAGTTAAGCAAAGCATTATTATCCGCTGGTGCGGCTGGCTACTATGTTCCACTAGCCATAATTTTTCCAAGGATATGGCTTAAGCCCGAATTTTTATATATCGGCGCTCTTTCTAGGTCTTTAATGTTTATATCTGATAATGGCTACATCCATTTAAATGTATTTATGCTGTGGTTAAAACAATCCCAAAAAATTTTAACGGGCTTGGACAACTGACCCAGTTTTCTTAATTTCTGACCACCATATCTCACCTTGTAACTGGGTGGTGACTGTTACCTTCTACAAACAAATAACATTTATTTATTATTCATAACCACCATATTCAAGCCATAAAATGCAACCGCTTGATAGGTGTTTTTTGTCACTAAAATATTTCTAGAGGCAGCTTTGTGATCAGTGAATGGTAAACAGTCCTGGAAAAACCAGGAACCAGTTTGAGATAGCAAGAATTTTTAGCGACGCTTTTCACAGAGTTGCACGGTAGAAAAAGCTGTTTTTCAAGGTCTGTGGAATATCACCGATAAACAGATTTTTAATTAATGTCGAAAACTTTTTGCAATCGTCCGTAACTGATCAGGAACCTGATCGACCGATAATGGCATACCCTTTAGTTACTTTTGCCAGTTTATCTCTATATCACATTAAAAGATTGCACAAATTTCTAAATCAATCTAATAAGCAGTTTTTTCAGGCGGTTTTTTGTTTTGCTATCTTGAAAGGGTAACATTTCCCAATTACAAATATTTTATTTGGCCGCCATTTTGTCCCTCCATCTTGAAATCGTACCACAAGTTTACCAGTTCATCTTATCACATTTAATTCTTGCAGACAATTTGAAATAAATCTAATAAGTAGTTTTTTTAGGCTGATTTTTTAAATATTTTATAATGCCGCCATTTTGTTTTACCATCTTGGATTTGTACCAAAATCTTGAGTTCATTTCTACGTAGTACTTGATTTTGGTGCAAAATTTGAGATAAATTGGTTTAATAGTATTTTTGTAATAATTTATTATTACCAAAATGTTATCATTTAATCCGCAAATGACCGTTAATTTTTGACTAAAATTTGAAGTCAATCTGATAAGTAGTATTTTAGCTATGCGGCGAACAGACCGACAGACAGACAGATAGACCTAAGGAATTGAGGAAACATGTTTTCAACATTTAGGGACCCCGAAATGTGAAGATTGAAAAATCTCGAGGGTGATTTTTTTACGATTACAATTCACTTTCCTCTTAAGAGGGAAGTAATGCAAGCATAAAATGATTAAAACAGAAATCAGAACACAAATTCAAATTGAAACACCTATCTGCCCAATTTGACAACAAGTATACGGAGAAGATTTAGATTCTGCTGATTGGATTGGGGGTATTCGGGTCCAAAAAATGATGGCACGAGACGTGTATAAACTATGAATATGGAATATTTATGTGCCATTTATGTCGGTAAATTTTAACAATGATTTATGTTGATTTTAATTTTCTGTATGTTATCTATGTTTTTGCGGATAAAAAAGTTATTGGCCATACCTTAGCTGCTTTGTTGGTAACAAAACCTGCTTAAAAGTATTTGATACAGTTAATTTATTTTTTTTTGTTTAATTGATTAAATGTATGGTTTTTATGTTATGGTAATGTTATTAAATACAACTGAATTTAGACTTTTAAGTTAAAATTATTTAATATAAAAAATATAATTTTTATCCGCGGTAGTAAAGATATATAAATATATATATATATATATATATATATATATATATATATATATATATATATATAGATAGATATATATATACACCTAAAAGTATTTAGAAGAGTAGTCAGCGATCTTCTATTACGTTCTCCGGTTTAAGCTATTTGTATTTGTATAAAATATTTTCTGTAGAACAACTTCATGACTATTTATGACCTACATGAATAAACTTTTATTAAAGTATATAAGCCGGTTCAAAAGTTAGAGCTGAAAAGGTACATTAATTGGTACGCTTTCGGGGCACTGTATCTTTATCAAAGAACACCTTAGAATTGTTTTATACAAAACACTAAGTCCACATATTTATCGTACACCCTATATACTACCCTATATTATCACCATACGAAATTTCAGGCATTTTTCTTTATTTTGCACAGAAATCCTCTTATGACTAGGCTAATAGTATTTTTAATCTCTGAACATTTTTGCTCATTACAAACAAAATGTTGCTTTCCTGTGGGTTGGTTTTCGTTTTTTATAATCAGAATTAAACTGCACCAGCATCTTTATGTACTACAAGTTTATAACATAATTCGGTCTTTTATGTGTTTATGGACATATTTTTAGAGGTTCTTTTGTCCTATCCGAATTTTGCGCTGTAACGAAATATTAAAAGCGAATAAAATTAATTTCATATTTGTCCCTTACTTTCTTCCTATTTTTAGATATTATCTATTTTCACGTTGGCACTAAACTTCCTAAAATAATTGTGGATAATTATGACTTTAATATGGCGAGAAAGGCAACGTCAAAAACTATGTGGATTTGCTCCAGTTATTTTAAAACAAAATGCAAAACAAGGGCTACAACTTGTGGAAGAATAGTATATATTACTGGTCCCAAGCATAATCACCATCCGAAGCAAACAAGTAAATTTACAAATATGTTATCTCAGCAAGTGACTGTTTGCAGAAATTATAAATAAGGTATATAACGATCTTATGAAATGAGTATTTGTTCAAAAATATGTAACAGTAAACAAATGTGAATAGTACTTTTTAATAAACTGCTCGTCATAAAAAACGTAACACCTAGTTTTTTGGGCAATATTTGAAAGGCCATATTTCGAAAAATACCTTATTGATTTTGAAAAACTTTGCAAAATCTGAAAAGTTGATTCGTTGGCTCACATGACTAATTTTGGGAATACGCTATTTGTGATATAGCATATAATACAGGGTGTTAAATAAAGAGATGTTTTTTTTCCTAAATTTCATGTCATCCCCATTTATAGGAGAGTTGAGTTAGAGAGTCGCAATAATTTTTCATATTAACAGTAGGTCAATACCTCGGGACGTTTTCGAGATTTTGTGGATATCTTAGCCTACTACGATTATATGGCAATTTTTATAAAATTGTTGTTATTCTACAGTTTATTCTTAAAAATTTACAAAAATCTTTTGTAACTTAATTTAATTTAAATGATAATTTAATAAATGATTTAAACAAAATAACGAAACCATATTGTCACGTTAAAGCAACAAAGAGAATTAATATTTTGTTGGCCCACCGCCTACACGTAGAACGTTTGCTACCCTATTTGGCATGCTGTTTACCAAGTCTGCAATAAAATCTTGAAGAATAGCCTCCCATTCTAAACTCACTGCATTTGCCAAATTATTCAAATTGTTGATTACATACTCACCTGCATTTATCTTCAGTTTCATCCTACTCCATACATGCTCTATAATATTCATATCAGGTGATCTAGCAGGCCATTCCATTCGTTCAATGTTGTTCTCCCTCAAAAATTCTTGAACGACTCTTGCTCTGTGTGGACGAGCATTATCGTCTATCAGTATAAAGTCATTCCCGAAATTTTGAGCGAAAGGAACAACAATCTCATTTAAGCACCTTTCTCTATATCTCTCAGCATTCATACTTTCTCCTATCACTAAATCAGTCTTACCATTCTGCATCACACCGCCCCATACAGTAATCCCACCACCTCCAAATGCTACTCTAGCTTCCATATTTTCTTCTACATACCGACTATTCCTTTCTCTCCATACCAAAAAGCGTCCATCACTTTCATGCATATTAAACCTACATTCATCAGTAAACATGCACCTTTTCCATTCGGCTATTCCCTAATTCGCATGTTCACGTGCCCATCTCCTTCTGGCACCCCGGTGAACAGCAAGCAAAAGAGGGCAGGCAGCCCTTCGTCTAGCATGTAGGCCATATTCGTGCAATCTTCTACGAACTGTTGCTGATGAAACTTCCACGCCGGTGGCTTCTCGAAGTCCCCTGTTGATCTTGGTTGCATTGAGGGTAGGACAACGGCGCACAGACATCCTTATAAGGCGGTTCTGACGTAGGTTCGTTACCCTGCCGCGACCACTGCGTCCAATGTTGCGGTAAGCAGAGGTCCCGTGTATTGTGTGACGTTCAATTGCCCTGTATATGGATGTTGGTGTTGAACCCATGATGTCAGTAATGCCCCGAAAAGACATCCCACGCTGATGCAGTCTAAAACATACAATAAATATGAATGTTTTAGGAATTTTTACATTTTTTTGAAAAAAAGAATAAAATACACTTACCTTATAATGTTTGTCAATTCACGATCCCCAAAACGAACCATTGTTGGATAAATTTTGTTATAAAGATTTGAATAACTTTTTATGTTTGGTGAACGTGTACCGTTTATTTGACAGTACAAAACAAACCAAAAATGCGTATCTACTACCTACTACGATTATATGGCAATTTCTATGAAATTATCGTTACTCTGCAGTTTAGTGTTAAAAATTTACAAACTACAAAATCTATTGATACGTTGACTTTACAAAGTTTTAAGACAGATCATGTGCTATAAGTTTACGTATACAAGTTGATTCGTTAAAGTAGAGAACTTGAATTACAGCATGCGCAAAAGATTTTTTGTAAATTTTTAAGAATAAACTGAAGAATAACAACAATTTTATAAAAATTACCATATAATCGTAGTAGGCTAAGATATCCACAAAATCTCGAAAACGTCCCGAGGTATTGACCTACTGTTAATATGAAAAATTGTTGCGGCTTTCTAACTCAACTCTCCTATAAATGGGGATGACATGAAATTTAGGAAAAAAAAACATCTCTTTATTTAATACCTTGTATTATATACTATATCACAAATAGCGTATTCCCAAAATTAGTCATGTGAGCCAACGAATCAACTTTTCAGATTTTGCAAAGTTTTTCAAAATCAATTAAGTACTTTTCGAAATATGGCCTTTCAAATGTTGCCCAAAAAACTAGGTGTTACGTTTTTTATGACGAGCAGTTTAGTTTAGTAGTCAAGTACCTTTTTACATTTTTTTCGTGTGGGTTACGCCTTTTCAATTGAATAGGAATGTTGTGATATATAATATCTTCTTTTTTTGTGGAAGTCGGCCCAAGGTCAAATTAAACCTATATGCAAATCTCTCCGAGTTTTATTTTCATTTACACGTTGCTGATGTTGCATATTCTCAAAAGTTTAAAGATATTTTAAACCATATTGATATGTCTGTTTTGAGTTTGAACTTGAAAGTAAACACTTTTACTGTTCTTCAAATAGCAAAGATAAACACTTATGTTTGGCTGGATGCTGTCAAACAAGAGGTCCATAAGAGATTATCGAACACACCAGAACAGATTAACCTATAGTAAATCTGAAAGCGGTTTTCATGTTTCCGTAATTTTTTACAATACCTTGTATATAAAATTATATTAATTTATGTCCCGTTTTAAGTCAGTTTTCAGTTGCTTACTTGAACTAACGATTCAACAAATTTAAAAAAAAATCCTTTAACCGGAACTTCCTTCGTTATGATTTTGTTTCCAGTTGTTAGGAATAGTGAAGAGTGATCCAGTTTACTTCAGTACACAGTGACAGTATATATGTTTTACATAATATACTGTCTTTTCAAACATTTTTATTGGGCGCTATTTTGTTTCATCATATTGAATTCCTATCAATATTTTACCAGTTTCTTTCTACCTATGTAGCATTTTCAGGCTGATTTTTTAAATATTTTATTAGGCCTCTATTTTCTTTTGCTATCTTGAATTCATATCAAAATGTTACCTGTTAATTCCTATGTAATACTTGATTTTGGCGCAAAATTTGAGGTAAATTGGATAATTAGTTTTTTCAGTAATAATTTTTTTAACAACATCGTCCGCCATATTGGATTTTTACCAAAATATCACCCCCTTAATTTTTTGCTAAAATTTGAAGTCAATCTGATAAGTACTTTTTAAGCTATGTCACGAAATGACAGATAGACTGACAGACGGACCGACGGAATTGATAAAACATATTTTTTGGCATCTAGGGACGCTAAAACGTGAAGATATCTAAACTCTCTTTTTTTCAATAATAAATACAAATGACAATAACAAATATTTTATTTGACCGCCATTTTGTTCCACCATCTTGAATTAGTAACACAGTTTTACTAGTTGATTGTTGTAGAACACAATTTGAATTTAATCCATTAAGTAGTTCTTTCAGGCTAAATTTTTGTGGTTTTTTAATAATTTTTTTAACATTTCACTAGGCCTCCGTTTTGTTTGACATAATAACAGTTATCATAATAACAGGGAGGCGGAATTGTTTTGATATGAACGTAATGAACGTGTATGAACGGGCAAGTAAAAATGTTATTGTTTTTATATATTAATTGGCGTATACACAGTATGAGATTTTTCTTAACATTTATTCATTTGTAAGTACGGCTAATACTTTATGGGTTAATAGAACCTGTAATTGCTGTTTTATCGTTCTTTAGGCAGCAAAAATTTCACAAACAGATGTTGGAAATACCATCCTATTATAACTTTTTGACCATAAAAGATGTAAAGTTGGTTTTCCCTAACCATAATATTAAGAATTTTTGTTTGTATATATACCTAACTTGATTGTAAATATCTGCATTGCGTTTGAAAATGTACTAGTAGTACGAAACTGCAGTCACGCCTAGTGCAAAATTAAAATATGTGACAGTTAACAAAGTAAAACTTGTGTTTCCATCTATTTACTTTAATCATTGCATCAAAACATACAATATGTTGGGTCTCCCTGTAATTATGTCTGAGGGCTAATCCTACACGTATTTTTTTAAACACCATAAAATTTTTCAATATTATTATTAATAAATTCTAACAATGTACGATCTGCGGAGGTTTAAAATATACGCGAAATAAAATGAGCTTTCTAGTAACGATAAGTATGAATACACTGTCCCGGCAAATTGCAGCACGTTAAAAAATAAAAAACAATAAAATACGCAGTTGCTGCCTTAAACATCAGTCATAAAGTTGCGCTAAAAATGGAATTACAGCAAACAAAAAACCCAAAGAAAAAGAAAAAAGTACAGGAATCACATACTTAACGCACAACTGTGTGTGCACTGGCGCGAGATGCGCCCGTCTAAAAAAGATTCTATGCATAACAGACTGCCGAAATGTTGCGTTTTTAAATCCTACAGCGACCAAGAATGATATTGTCGCTTTTAAGAATAAAAAGAGTTTAGTTGTGTTCTGGTTGTGAGTTCTATTCTAAGAATTTTAAAAGAAGCTTTTAGAAGCACCTTTAATTTTGAAACAAGAGGATTAAACATCAGATTGAACTTTTTTGTAAAGAAAATTTTTGCTTTAAACAAATAGAGGCAATAATTTTGTATTCGTAATTTAAGTAAATATATTTGTAAGAGTGTCTGTATAACAAAAAAAGTTTCTTCCAAAAGATAGATGAAATTATTGCTTCTAGAGTAATCGAGTATTTTTTACGAATATAGCCTTGTTAAAAGAATATTTTTTAGGAATAAGGTTTTCTTATATAGTCAAAAGCAGTGTTATCGTGCGGGTCATACGATTTATCAACGACAAACTTTTTAAGTTTCTTTTTCTTTTATTACGTGTAATCATATCCTCTGCATAAAATCCGGAAGATGAATTAGATAGACCTATGATATTTTCATATGAAAAAAGAGGATAAACATATAAATACTAACAGTTACAAAAATCTTTGAGCGATGTTACTTCAAAGTCAGATTGACAAGTCAGTGATAAAATGAGTAACAGAAAACAATTTTCGGGTTTTTTGCATCCACAAGCGAAAAAAATGGTATTAAATCTATTAAAATGCGATTTACGATTTATACACATCAAAAACTAATATAACCTGTCAAGTTTTAAAAGAAGCTTTAAAAAAATCGAGGTATATTGGAAATTGGACTAAAATCGTTGTCAAAATTAATAAAAATGTTGGGTTTTCGATATCACAAGGAATGTAATCGAAGATTTTTACGCGAGTTGCCACATATAGCAAGTCAGCGTATCCAGTTTTTAAAGAAATATACGGAAAATGTTAATTCAGAATTTAGAAAAGTGGTATTTTTAGACGAGATTTGGATATTTTTTAATGGAAGTGGTTCGAAATCTTGGCAGGACGAGTCTGTAAAAAGTGTCAAGAGAAAAAAGGGATGTGGGACGGGAAAACGGTTCATCATTTTGCATGCAGGTTCTTCAACAGGATTTCTCCCAGATGCAAGTTTACTGTTCTCTTCAACATCCAAAAGTATGGACTACCATGATAATATGAACTGTGAACTGTTTGAAAAGTGGTTAAAAGAACAACAAACTATGAACATTTAGATGCTCCATCTTTAATCATTCTGGACAATGCATCTTATCATTCAAGAATGTTAAATAAACAACCTACTTCATCCTGGAAGAAAAGTGATATTTATGACTGGCTTATGAAACAAAAACAAAATACTTTACCCAATATGCTGAAGCTAGAACTTCTTTTAGTGGCAAAATCTATTAAAAAACTAACAATAAATGCCGTAGATGAAATATTACGGGAAGATGGACGTGAGGTTTTACGACTGCCGCCATACCATTGCCAGTTTAACGCAATAGAATTAATATGGGCTGGGGCAAAATTATATTACGAAAAACACGTGAACGATGGTCTTACTTCAGATGAAGTGCAAATTGTTTGGCAAGATTTATTAAATTATATTACGCCGGAGTACTGGAAGAAATCTGTGGAACATACGTAGAAATTAATATGGGATTGGTGGAATCGAGAACGAGTTCTAGATGTCGAAATAGCACTAATGATCATCGCCATTTGAGGACGACTCAGAAGATGAGGACTTTTTAAATGATGATAATATTTTTTAGTCTATAATATTAAAAAGTTTGTGAAGGATTATATTAGTCTTTGACGTGTATAAATCATAAATTGCATTATGAATATTCATTTTTGCATTGTAACTTAAGTCTTTTAGTTTCGTGTAGACTGGCGTACATGTCAGTCGATACCCGGCGAATACCATAAACCCCTTTTGTTGCGGCGTGTTTTTGTGCGAACATTTATTCGACTCCAAATTTATCTCTTTGTGCAAATATCGATTTTAATTTTATTTAAATAAATCGAAATGGAAAGTGGTACTTTCCATTTCGGGGGGGGGGGGGGGGGGTGGCCAACCACCCGGAATAAAATCTTCTAATGGAGAAATTAACCTTAATACATTTGGTGAGTTCGTTCCATATTCCCAGTACGATAATCAAGAGATACCACCACATATCGATTTAAAAATATGTTATAGTTTGTCAGATAAAGGTCCCTTTTTTGTTTATGTTGAGTCGAAAGATAAAAATATAGGCAAACTACATGCTATTCGGGTAGGGCACTACCTAAAACAGGATCCATATATATTTGCTAACAAAACCAACATTACCTCAATAGGGCGAAATAAAAAGTTGAATTTAAAGTGCAGATGCAGCGAATAAATTAATAAATAATAAAAAATGTATCTTAGACAATAACTTTATTGATTACATTCCAAGTTTTTTTGTATTACGTAAAGGAATCATAAAACATGTCGATACCTTTTTTAAAGAGGACTATTTACTTAACGAAATAAAACAAGAATATCCAAATGCTACCTCAGTGTACCGTTTTACTCGTAAAATAAACGACATAGTAGTTCCCGACAAATGATAAGCGTAACTTTCAAATGCACTACATTACCTCAAATTGTACATATAAATTCTGTTGTTGTTGAAATCGAACCTTTTGTATGTAAAGTAATTCAATGCGAAAAATGCTTAAGATACGGTCACGTGTCTAACCATTGCAAAGGAAAAGAGAGGTGTAAAAATTGTGATGTCACATACAGAAAACAATAATGACTGCGAAATGAAATGCGTATTTTGTAAAACGAATGACCACAACACTACTTCAAAAAATTGTCCTGAGTTTAATAACCAAAAAAAAATTAAATCACTTATGGCTCAATATTTCTCTTATAGAAGCTAAATAATTAAAAAATAATCCGTCGTATTTAAATATAACCACACAAAATAGATATCAACCGTTACATAATATTAAGGAATTTCCGCCCTTACCTCAAAATACAAATCAAAGAATAATTTATAAACCCAAAATACCTCATTCTCAGCCTATAAAAGTCCCACAAGAATCCATAAAGCGTATACCTCCATAGGGCTAATACCCCTCCTTCTCGAAGAGACTCAGTGTCAAGTAATTCGTCTATACTCCCCAACCCTTACAGGGAAGAATTTATGAACTTTAAAGAAAAATTGATCGAAAAAATGTCACTTTATACAAAAAATTTAATTGAGGATATTTTGAAATCAGATATGATGGATATGACAAACTTAGATAACGACATAAAAACATCCTTCGCAACTTTTTTGAATACATTCTCAGAAAATAGTACTTGAAAATGCATCATCAAACACAAGATAAATTAATATTAATACAGTGGAATTCTAGGTCAATAATCTCAAATAAACACAGTTTTACTAATTTTTTATTATCCAATAAAGTTGATATAGCAATGATTTCTGAAACGTGGTTAAAACCACAACTATTTTTATCTTTTCCAGGTTATAGTGTGGTTCGCTCAGACAGACCCAACGGCAAAGGCGGAGTCGCACTTATCGTGGCCGCCCACCTTAACTATCAAGTTTTGGATTTTAAACCACATGAATTTAAAGTCGAACTTTGTGGAGTTAAACTTTACCTTAATAATAATATATTTCATATTATATCTCTATATAGGCCTCCCTTAACTAGAGTAACGCCACAAGACTGGAACAATATTTTTTCCCGTTTTAATAATGTAATAATTGGGGGCGACTTTAACGCTCACCATGAAGCTTGGGGATCCCACATAAAAAATCGTGAAGGCGAAGAACTGTTATCAGCTAACTCTAATCTAATAATCTTAAACGATGGTTCCGCTACTAGAATTAGTCCAAATAACACAAAATCTTGTATAGACATTAGCCTAGTTTCATCAAATTTAGGACACCTTTTTAATTGGTCAACACACCTAGATACACTTGGCTCAGATCACTATCCCATCAAAATGGAAAAAATCTTTCAATTTTAACGATTACATCTATCCTATAAGAAAATGAAGATTAGACACAGCCAATTGGCCATTATTTTCCAATACTCTAGAAACATGTATTACTAATATTCCCGAATTAGGTAGTATTGATGAAAAGTTAAGTTATTTTTTAATTCTCTTAAAAAACGCTATGTATGTCTATGAAACATAATAAACCATTTATGCCCAAGACCAAAGATAAACCCGTCTGGTGGGATAACGAGTGCCTAACACTGGTTAATAATAGAAAAAAATCTTTCGAAAACTATAAAAATTCACCTACTCAGTCAAATTTCTTAGAATGTAAAAGGTTAATGGCTCTAACAAAAAGAAATTTTAAAGAAAAAGCTAAATTACACTGGCAAAATTACTCCAGCACTTTAAATAAAGATACACCAATAAGTAATATATGGAAAAAAATTCAAAAAATTAAGGGAAGTAGATCTAGTTTTTCTCAAATAAATGAATCTCTTGCAGAGAATATCCTTATTAATTTATCACCTCCCTCAGTAAACCATAATCCATTTTCACATTGTACTTTTGATTATGTAAACGATCATTTCCTACTAAACAAGTTTACAATTTTAGAATTAGACAAGGCTATAAAAAAAAGAAAAAACACAGCTCCGGGTCAAGATGACATATGTTATCCAATCCTACAAAAGCTAGGCTATTTATCAAAGCTTTTTCTTTTAAAAATATTTAATAATATGTGGCTTCAGGCTTACGTCCCAAGTGATTTAAAAAACAGTGTTGTTTTATTATTTCTTAAACCAAATAAAGATCCTTCATGTGCAGAGTCTTATAGACCGATAAATCTAAGGACATGCATAACGAAAACCTACGAAAGGCAAATTAAATTTAGAGTGGAATACTGGTTGTTGTACTATAGGCACATGCCTCCAAATCAGTATGGGTTTAAACCTGGTTTCGGTACCACAGAAGCTATCTCACATCTTGTCCTTGACTTACATGCTGGCCTGACAAATAACAAATGTGTAGGAGTTTTATTTGCAGATATAAAAAATGCCTATGAAAGTGTTAATCTTAATATACTTTCAGAAAAAATGAGATATATAGGATTTCCTGCAATTGTTATTAAATCTATCTTAAGCCTTTTCTTAGAAAGAAGCATTACTATACGTTTAAAAAACCAAGTCTTTTTATCTCCAAGAAAAATTTCTATGGGCATTCCACGGGGTTCCGTCCTATCCCCGCTTTTATTTAATTTATATACCCTAGACTTACATACCATATGGGATATGCATGTGACCTGCATACAATATGCGGAAGATTTTGCCATGTATACCACTGAGGAGAACCTTACACAATCTATTAGTAAACTTAACCATATTACATACTGTTTTAAAAATTGGACCCAAGAAAATGGATTTAACATATCTACAAATAAGACAACGGTTGTGTTTTTTACCCGACGCAGGATAGAAGCACAAAATCGAATAACCTTAAACGGTCTCTCCTTTCCTGTAACAAAATCTTTTAAATATCTCGGAATCATATTAGACACCAAATTACTATGGGCGGAACAAATTACAATATAGTCAACAAGACGGAAAAAAGTATAAATCTCTTGAGACAGGTGTGTTCCTTTAATTGAGGTGCTGGCCAACAAATAGCTTTACTTTTCGTAATAGAACCTATATAAGGTCTATTATAGATTATGGTTGCATATTTTATGGTTGTGCAAATAATACACATTTAAAAAAAATAGACAGAGTTCAGTATAAAGCACTTCGTATATGTTTGGGTGTTATGAAATCATCCAAACAAATGCTGCAATTTTGGTAGAATCACTGGAAGCCCCTCTTTGGTGTAGAAGGGAGTACCTCGCTTCCAAATTTATACTTAAATTATGTATAAAACAGAGAAGCGTGCTCGACAAGATTTATTCTTTTTTTATTTCAAATCTTACTGAACGATATTGGGCCAAAAAAAACGCACCCCCGATAGTAAAGGGCTACGAAGAATTGCGAATGTTTAATTTTATTGAAAGTGGTGAACACAATACTAAGAGCATATTTGAAATAAACTACCATACCATTTTTGTTACTCCTGAAGTTACCTTTCCGTCATATCCAGAAAATCGAACTTCAACTCAAATACTTTTTAAAGAAATCATATCCAGATACCCCTTAAATTACCTTATTATTTATACTGATGGTTTAAAAACTGAGAAAAGCTTAGGTGGAGCTTCCTATTGCCCCTCACTAAATTATCAGTGGTCTTTTACACTTGATCCAAATTTAAGCATTTTTTCTGCAGAAGCCGCAGCAATCTATTATGCAATCGAATGGGCTTTAGCTCAAAATTATAATTATATAATTATATGCTCTGATTCACAATCAGTTCTTAAAAAGTTATCAAATTTTATTGAGAATACAAATATTTACCCTCACATATTTGTAGTACGAACATTAGACTTAATACGTCAAGCAAAAGCCAAAAACATTGAAATTTATTTTATATGCACTAAAGCTCACTCTGGAATAACTGGAAATGACAAAGTCGATTTCATAGCCAAGAATGCCCAATTAAATAATAACCAAGATTCTACTATAATTATCCAGGATTACTATCCCTTCTTAAAACAAAACATTAAAAAAAAGTGGAATAGTGAGTGGCAAACTTATGGAAGTAACAGTAATACCTTCTATTTTAAGATACATAGAATTATACCTAATAAACATTGGTATTATAACAAATCGATGCCCCGAAGACTGGTATCCACAGCAAGTCCTATAAAACTGAATCATGGCCGTTTTTCCAGTCACTTACATAAGATTGGAATAAAGGACGACCCACTTTGTTTATGTGGAGAGTTTGGCGATTTAAACCATATTTTTTTCAACTGCCAATTACACCAACAACATTCAAATGAATTGATAAAATATTTAATTGAAAACAATTTTATTTTACCTATATGGCTACCTGATATTTTTATAACAAATAATATTGGCTTTTTTGCCTGCTTGTACAACTTCCTTAAAAAAATTGGCTTTGAAATTTAACATACCTTCAGAGAATTTTTTTCCCACATTTATAACTTTATGCTACTAAAATAGATATTATATCCTAAACCTTTCCTAATGTATATTTTCTTTTTTAGAGGTCTTCCATTGTTTGTCTTGTTTAAAGTCGTCCTGACAGACCCCTGGACGTGAAATGTGTGTCCCCGTCTATATGTGGCTAGGTTTGAATTAAAACGTGCAATTTAATTTTACCTTCTTTTCAAATTATTGAAAGCTACATGCTTTCACTAAATATTTACTTATTTCGTGGCTAAAACACATAGTTTGTAAGGCCAAAAACCAGAAACAAAAAAAAAACTTAAGTCTTGTAAGTAATACTTGTTCCAATTTTAAAGCGTGTTTCAAATAAGTAAATTTTTTTATTAATTATAAGACAAAATTTGATATATAAAAATCGGTAAAATCGCTTTACCAGAAACTCGATCACATATATATATATATATATATATATATATATATATATATATATAGATACTACAATCAATAAAAATGCGCTTTCACACACCTTTATCAAAAGTTCTTGGCCGGAAAAGATATATGTAGAATAGCAGAAATATATTCTTCTTGTAGGCCGTTTTGCACCTGCAGAAATTATATATTTCCGCTATTCTACATATATATATATATATATATATATATATATATATATATATATATATATATATATATATATATATATATATATATTGGTTTCCCACGACCTTCGAACACCAGGAGTGTCGGTGACAGACCGGCTATTGCAACATCCTCGGAACCGCTGCATAAGTAAAACGTCAGCAAGAGAATAGCACGTCGAGCCATTCTCACGAGCATCAGCACCTTTTTGTATAAATAGTTCCAATGTAAATAATATTAGTTAGTTAGAATTTATATTTACACGTTATTATACTAATTTAACATTTAATATTTTAATTGTCATTTTAAATAAAAAGTAGTTTTTTAAAAAGTGAAAATTGAAGTTTCATAATTAACAATTGGCGCAGTCGCTGTAGGATCTGTAAACGTCGTGAGAACAGAAGTACTTCAACTCGTGACGGCGGATCTTAATCCCTTAACAGAAAAAAAGAACCGAGAAGCCCCAACTCCCAATAAGTGCAGAGGAAACAGCTACAGCAATCCTTTGGTGACCGAAGCGAGAACACGGCAACTCAAATGCAGATATTATTGTAAGTAACGAATCGTCTCGATTTTTATTCTAACTCATTTTATATATATTTTTCTTATCCCTTGTGTTTTTAAAATACAATTTTTATTAATATTGTGTGATAGGATCAATTTAATTTTTATTTTACGTATAAATTTTGAAAATTTATTTTACGCAACCTTTTTGAAATTATTTCTGTGCATTTAATTTTATTATTTTAAAATGAACCCAGAAACGACTAGTAGAGGAACAACATTGGAAGTAGAACCCTATAAGCTTTCTTAAATTTTTTCTATAGTACCGGAGTATGAAGGTGACCAAATATTTTTGGGTAATTTTATTAATGCGTGTGATTGCGCATATGATATGGCAAACACACAAAAACAACTTTTCTTGTAATTCATATCAAAAATAAACTTAGAGGTAGGGCAGCACAGCTGATAAGTTCAAGAAACCCTAATTCATACCTTGAAATTAAACAGCTTTTGAATTTACATTTTGGTGACTCTAGAGATCTCACATCTCTTATTCAAGACCTTCAACATCTTAAGCAACTTCCAAATGAGTCCCCCTTGACATTCTTCAATAGATTACAGGTTTTGAAGGCTAAAATGCATGCCAGCATACAAAAGTTGCCACTCCTACATTCAAAAGAACAAAAAGATGCTCAGTCCATGTTAATTGAAACTATGACTCTTAATACACTTCTTACCGGTCTAGAACCACGCCTAGGACAGCTTATTCGTGCTAGTAATCCAACGTCACTTCTAGAGGCACAATCAAGAATTCGGCGAGAACTTCAGCTTTCGTATTTCGAAAATCAAAAAATTAATAAACCAACTCTCCTGAAACCCAGTCCTCAGTTACCTAGACCACATCAGCCACAACAATTAAAGTGTTCTAATTGTAACAGAATTGGTCATATAATATCTCAATGCAGGCAACTTTCTTCTAATTTTCCTTAAAATAAAAATTTTCAAAGACCTGTAACAAATTCTAATTTCCAAACACCCGTAATAAACTCGAATTCCAATAATAAATTCGACCAAATAATCTTAGCCAAAATACAAGCCAAGCGCAATTTAGGCAATAAGCAACTAGGACGTTTCATGTTAATACAAGACAGGAATGCTCCTCAGAAAATTATTTGCCCGAGTACGATCAATACACCCCCGAAAACTTCAGTCCCGATTTCTACGATGTTTTCCAACCACAGGAAGAATCATATCAAGATATAAATTATTCAAATGATACTAGTGATTATTAGGATTTTCTTACATCCCTTACGAATACCGATCCTCCAGAGAATTCACCCCAGAACCCAATAATCGAGATCCAATCGAGAACAGAAACAATCTAGAGAATATGGACCCCAATCTCAACTTCCCGGAACAAGCGTTCCTTTAGGTCCTTTTCTCCCTGTCAATTCCAAGAATCTTTATTATATTGATGACGCGTCAAAACAATTCAAACTTCTCATCGATACCGGTGCAGGCATTTCTATATTTAAGGAAAATACCGTACAAAAATTTCCTACACGATTTCCCGAAAACGTCACTATTCAGGGAATTACCGATAAAAAACTCTCAATATCTCAATTTACACTTATACCCTTTACTGAAATCAAAACAACTTATTACAAATTTTAAAACTATACCCCTTCACAAAGTAACCACAACTACAGCCATATCAGATGTACAGGAATGCATTAAAAATCGTAATAAAATTTCTATAGAGGCTAGAATTGAAAACATTTTGAAACTTAAGTGCGAACTATTTAATACTTCACGCTTACGTAAAAGATAATGTTAGATTGCCAAATGCCCTGGTTAATGTTAGTGAACGCGATGAATTTTTTACATCTGTAATTAACTCAAACGCTATAGAAAAAACAATCGATTTTTCAGATTTAAATATCGAACCTTTAGATACTGGAATTGATACTGAAACAATTTTTAACTTAAATACCTACCGCCTATACAAAACGCAGTTTTGGATAGGCGCTCAATTATTAAAGACCAGTTGCGCACCGAACATTTGAACGACGAAGAAAACGATTTAATCACTAACTTATGTCTCGAATTTTCCGATATCTTTTATTTAGAAGGCGATAATTTATCTTTTACAAACGAGATCAAACATTCTATAGATACTAATAATTCAAGGCCCGTATTTACTAAATTATATAGATAATCTCACATTCATAAAGAAGAGGTAAAAAGCCAGGTAAACAAAATGTTAGAGCAAGGAATTATTCACCAGTCCATCTCCCCATGGTCCTCCTCGGTTTGGGTTGTTCCCAAAAAATTGGATGCCTCCAGAAAACCCAAATGGCGTGTAGTTATAGAGTATCGCAAGCTGAATGAGCTTTCTATAGCTGATAAATATCCTCTTCCGAACATTTCCGACCTGCTCGATCAATTAGGGAAATATCAATATTTCAAAACCCTCCACTTGGCTTCTGGTTTCCACCAGATTGAGATCAATCCAAAAGACATCGAAAAAACTGCTTTCTCTGTTGAAAATGGTCATTACGAATTCGTTCGTATGCCATTCGGTTTAAAGAATGCCCTATCCACATTCCAAAGAGTCATGAACAACATCCTTCTCAGCATTCAAAATGAACGTTGCTTAGTGTATATGGATGACATCATCGTGTACTCCCCAACAATATATGAACATATTTCAAGACTAACGGAAGTCTTCAAGCGTCTCCGCAAAGCCAACTTAAAGATCCAACCTGATAAACGCGAATTCCTTCGAAAGGAAGTTGCTTATCTAGGACACCTTATTACCCAAAGTGAAGTAAAACCTATTCCAAGCAAAGTTGAAAGCATTCAAAAATTTCCTATGCCAACAAATCTTAAATAAATAAAGTCATTCTTAGGTCTTTCTGGATATTACAGATGCTTCATCCCAAATTTTGCCAAAATATCAAAACCCCTGACCAAGCTATTACAAAAGGATGTCCCATTCATATTCGACGCAGAATGCAAAACCTCATTCGCGGACCTTAAAAAGGCTCACACATCGGACCCAATTTTAATTTACCCCAATTTCGAAGAAACATTCTTGCTAATCACAGACGCTAGCGCATTCGTTATTGGAGCTGTTTTATCTCAAGGTCCCATCGGAAAAGATCTCCTGATAGCATATGCATCTCGAACTCTGTGCAGTGCTGAAACAAAGTATTCTACAATAGAAAGAGAATTATTAGCCATTGTATGGGCTGTCAAGCATTTCAGACCGTATCTTTTTGGTTGAAAATTTGTTTTGGTGACAGATCATCGCCCTTTGACTTGGCTATTCTCAATTAAGGACCCCGGCAGTCGCTTAGCTCGTTGGCGCCTCAAACTTGAGGAATATGATTACAAGATTGAATACAAACCCGGCCCAATAAACAAAAACGCAGACGCCTTGTCACGTATTAAAATTAACCATCTTAAAAATTGCTCAGATTTTCAATCAACCATCGCTAGAAAAATCTTAGTACGCCCCTAGTCATAACAGAAACTCCAAAAACTGCATTCGAAAGAATCAACATTGACATCTTCGAGTATCCAAATCGTAACTATGCCCTTACGATCCGAGATGAGCTAACCAAGTTCACACAAGCATATCCAATATCGGATAAAAAACCAGAAACCCTCTATAACCAAGAACAGCTTATTTCAAAATACATTAGAGACCTTAACAATCGAATGGAACACTATTACAAACTCGCACGTAATAGAACAAACATACAAAAAGAAAAGGCAATAAGATTTGATAAAGCCGTTACCCGAAATCTCCCAGAGTACAAAATTGGAGATAAAGTGTACGTAAAAGAGTCCCAAATAACAACGAAAGCACAAAACAAATTTATTGGAAGCTTTGAAATAATAGAACTTTTCGGAACTTCCGCTAATGTCAAAAACCTGTCCACAAATCAAACATCAAAAATAAATTTCTATAGACTGAAGCCATTCTACGACTAGTCTCTTCTATTTTCAGACTCTTCGTGCTGATCTCGGCGTCCGTCGCCCAATTTCTACTTACACCCATCAATAACACCATTGGAATATTTTACTACGAAGAAAATACCATCCGAGTATCAAATGACAAATGGACACTTTTAGTTTATAAGGAACTAGAACCTTTTCAAGAAGCGATTCAAAACAATGGAAAAATACTCTCCGGTATGACTGATTTGCTCGATGATTCTTCACCTCGAATGCCGTCTTTTAAAACTGGAGTTCAGACTCATATAAACCTTTTAACCCAAATTTCTGACTCCGTTAAAGAAAAGTTTAGAGAAGTTACAATTGATATGAAAAACTAGGCATTAAGAACCAAACGTGGATTAATTAACAGCATAGGCAGCATCTTTAAATCAATTACCAGCAATCTTGACTCTTCAGACGGAGAATACTATAACGAATGTATCGATAAAATTAGTCACGATGAACGCGAAATCGAAAATTTACTCAAGAGTCAAATATCGGTCACATCATCGGTTATAAAAAAACTTTAACTCCACGATACAAAAATTACAGATAGACGAAGAAACCTTCAACAAAGATATTAACGAAATTTCCAAATCTATCGAAAATATAACGAATGCCTTAGTTTTCTACGGGAGTCAAGTGAAAGCTCTAAATCTTTGCGAATCGTTAATGGAAAGCTACGTATTTTTAGAAAATTCTCTTAATGATATTTTAAGTGCTATTACTTTTGCGCGTTTATGAATTTTACATAGCTCTATAATTACACCAAGAGATTTAGTCACCTCTCTTCAAGAAATCTCGCGATCTCTTTCAAAAAATAGCTTACCTTTACTTACATATACTTCAAATGTTGCTCAGTATCTCGATATTATAACTTTAGAAGCTTATCAAACAGATAATAAAGTTGTATTTGTTCTTAAGATACCTCTAATTGAACCAGAAACCTATACCTTATACCATCTATTCCCTTTCCCTATACTGGATAATCGAACAGGTTTCTGCCACATCATACCAACAACCCAAAAGTATATTGCGCGAGATGACGATTCTTTATTGTACATACTACCACAAGATCTTGGAAGCTGCAAAGAAGGGAAAGCCAATACCAAAATCTGTTCCGACGTTCTTCAATACCCTATAGATAGCGACGCTATATGTGAAGCCCGGCTACTTAGACAGTCGAGCGCGTTACCTAAAACATGCCATACTTCAATCCTGTTAGCATCTGAATACAATGTCTAGGAGCTTGACCGAAACTACTGGCTCATCACAGTGTCAGAACCTCTTCCAGTCACTGTCAAATGTGGAAAAAGGGAACTTGTGACAAAGATCCTAAAGACCAATTCATTACTAAAATTGCAACCAGATTGTAATGCATTTGTCGGAAGCACCCGAATCCATTCCAAATATTTCGTTGAGGAATACAAAAATATCACGTATAAGAGCCATCCCGTCATCATTCCCTATGATTATTGCAAGCATCTCCCAGAACGACCCACTCTTCCAGAACCAAGCCGCTACAGCTCAGTAAAATAGACACAGAAGACGTAAATGTCGCACAACACAGACTGAATCAGTACTCGGACGAACTTGACAGGTTAATAAAACAGCCCTTTGTAACCACGCATGTCGACTGGTTCACCATCCTGACAATTACGCTGGTTATCGCCTTAATGACCCTCTACATTTGCTGCAAGTGTCCAGGACCCTCCAGGCTTAGTCTTACAGGAGGAAATGACCGTCCATCACCACCAAACTTAGAACAAAGAAGTTCAGTTCAAACGCAATTGAGAAGGCTGATCCCCAGGAGACGCACCAGCATTCACCCGGATGACACCATAGAGGAAGAGTTCCTCTAGAAATGAAGTCCTTCATAAAAAGTTGCTGCAAGGCACCACTTTTCTTTAAAAAGGGACCTGTGATATTGGTTTCCCACGACCTTCGAACACCAGGAGTGTCACCGACCCAGACCGGCTATTGCGACATCCTCGGATTTGTTTCTTAAACCTTTTATTTATAATTACTATATATATATATATATATATATATATATATATATATATATATATATATATATATATTTGTTTCTTGGGTCTAGGTTTATGCATTGAAACAATAGTGGTTATATTTCGCTACACGTTTCGCTTTTGATTAAAAGCATTTTCAAGAGCATTTATTTTAGCTAAAAAGAGAAAAAAAAAAACAATATCAGGTCGATACAAACTGGTTTGTTAAAATTGCCGTTTTGTCAATTATAAAAACATTGATAAAGTAAAATTCTTCATTAATCCTAAAACATTTAGCAGCAGAACACTTTTCCAAAATGACTTTCACAATTTTACACATTAAAAAATATTAAAAAACTTATTTACATTATTGACGAAAAAAAACAAAAACATTTGTACAATTTGGTTTAAAGCCGTTAATTAAAAATAGGTAACCTACCTTGGAAAACAAAGCTTCATTTTTAACTCTATTATATTTAAGGCACCTATAGTATCAGCATCATAATGTCTAGGTCGGTTTTGGGTGACATTACTTGATCTTAATAATTGTAAAATGATACTGATATACAAGAAACGGTACAAAGTGATGGCGATAAGACAAGAAATTTTTATTATTTTGTTAGTTTTTTTTATAGGGATTGGAAGCTAATGTTATTATTTATACCAGGGCTACTATTTTCCACTTATGGTTAGAATATACGGGTGATGTTGACTGAGTACTATAGTTACGTTATTAAATTAAATTATAATAGATTTGACTTAAATTATTTATGTCTTGCTTATCGTTGACAGCGTTTGGTTCTTTCTTTATGTGGAACATCTCTTTTATAGCTAATTTATGATAGTTTGACTCCTGGCACAGAATTTCAGTCTCTACAAATCCAAACTCATGTTTTTCATTTTTTTCGTGCTTGTGCAGAGCAGTCGAAGCATTTTTTGTGTATTTGTGACCATTGAGACGGTTTTCTAAATATTGCGTTGTCATACCAATGTATTTTTTTGGACAGTTTATACACGCTTGAAAATGCTTTTAATCAAAAGCGAAACGTCGAGCGAAATATAACCACTATTGTTTCAATGCATAAACCTAGACCCAAGAAATATTTTCGAAGTAATTATATATATATATATATATATATATATATATATATATAGCCTCTATTTTTCGCATGCATGGCTCTTAATTTTAGACTGAAATTTGAAGAAATCGGATAAGTAGTTTTTTAGCTATGCCGCGAACAGACAGACTGACGGACAGACATACCTACAGACAGATGGAATTGAGAAAACAAGTTTTCCGGCATCTAGGGACCCTTAAACGTAAAGATCTGAAAAAATCTCACGAGGGAAGTAATAAATAATTATCTTGTGTTTTTAACAAATGTGTATAATATTTTTGCAAAATAAATTTTTTTTGTTATTACAAAACAAAAAAAACAAGTTTTCTTTGCACAGGGGTGGCCCGCATTTAAATAAATGACACTGTATAAGTGGTTAGATTTTTAGGTCAAGCGGGGCTCATAATTTTTGGTGATTGATAAAAACGGAACATATCCTGATTATTCCACTGATTCGAGCCGCCTTCCGACTTTATTAAGGCGCTTGCCATTTTGTGTATTTTTGTTTTTGCCAACCAAAAAATTTTAACCAAATACATATTTAGCGAATTTTCTTATTTAGTCCCTCGGCATTTAATATATAAAGTAATATTAAGTGGCTATCTTAATAATATTGCGTAATATAATAAAAAAAACTGTTTCTTTCTCCCTGTATATATGTAAATAGCCCATCGAGATTTAATAGCTCGATAAAAGAATCACACAACATTTTGGTATTCACTGCGTTTTCTGATTTGATTCATAATGTTGGTGACATTTGGACTGGCACGATAAGACCGCATTCGACTCTAGTAAGATTATAATATTCCTTTAAAGAAGGAAACAGTCTTTCAAAAACAGTTGTTTTGAATAAAATACATATAGTATACCTTGATTTGTAAATGTTCAAGAAGGCGAACGATGTTGACAAGTTTTTATTTTTGACATTCAACACTAATTGTAATTAGAAAATATCTTGAAAACTTTGATCTTTAAATATCAGCTCCATCAAATCCATAATGACGTTTAAAACTTAAAGATAGATAAGAAACACCGAAAAACTAGCAAACTGACATAAAAAGAACCTGTTTTCTCCAAGGCATCGTAGAGTCCCTTCCCATTAGTTTTTTTCATTTAGCGTTAACAAATCTATACTCGCAAGGTAAAAAACATTTTTACCCAATGGGTATGTAATTTGATGATAAGGGCACTGCCCCTGACCAGTCAAATTATGAGCAATGGTTAATTTATATAATATAAATGTTGTACTTGTTTTTTTTAAACTACACAGACTTCGCAAAATATTGTGTAACACGTTTTGAAAATGCATTTTTTCACACTGATGTGAATTGGTAAAAGTCCCATGAAAGTAAAAGTGAGTTTCAAACCTGATATACAATATAATTTTTCGATAACTGCATTTGGAGAATACTCAAAATTCACTGCTGCTCTCTTTTTCTTATTCTAATTCAAATATGGGTCACTCATTGCAACTGGAAAGTAAATATAAACAAACGGTAGGCTATACTTTTTACGAGGGGATTGACAAATGTCGAACATTTGAGTACTGCGATATTATTTCTGTGTAATTTTAACATGTTGATGATTTTCAGATCTTGCAGGGTGTTTATTTTTTGGCCAGGTTTACCTCAAGCAAAGAAAATTGTGTAATTTTTTTCAGTACAGGTTTGTAACTTAAGGAATCGATAAAAAATACTAAAATGGTTCATTCTATTTTGTCATTAAAATCTCCACCGTTTTAATTAAAAAGTTTTGCTCAAATTAATCTACTAGATTTTTTTATATATAAATTATTGATATTTACGCATGAATTTTTACTGTGTCTGTTTTTTTTTTAATAATATTTATTGCTTATATATAAGTATACACATTTTAGATTGGATTTATTTTGATTTTGGAACAAAAAATCCTAAAATAATTATAGACGAACATGATTTTAATATTGCTAGAAAGGGAGGCCAGAAAACTCTTTGGGCTTGTGGATCATATTTTCTAACAAAATGTAAGTGTCGGGTATCTACTACTGGAAGTTTTGTAAATGTCAATGGTTCCCATAATCATGCTCCAAGATATAAAGGAAAATGTTCTAGTTTAGTATCCAAAAGTGTGTATATTAATAGGAATTTAAAGACTTAAGATTACACATATTCGCTGTCATTATTATATATCTTACTATATCTACGTTCTTGTTCAGTTTCTCTGTACTTTCTAGTATATAAATCTGCAATAAATGAAGTTGTTAAATACATATTTAATTTTTTATAAACCAAAGTCTGATTGCAGAAGATGTTACCTATGTTTTGAAATGGTAAGTGTCTATATTTTATAAAATGGTTTAAAACAAACTGTCTTAGAGATATTACTTTTAATTTAGCCTATATGTTTTTAAATACTGACCAGTTGATAATTTCATAACTTGTTTGCAATTTCACATTGTTGTTACCAAAAATAAAGTGTGCCAAAAAGAATACACTGAATTTTTACAATATTATACCCTGTTATCAATTTTAATTTGCATGTTTTGATGCTGCCATGGGTGTGCTTAGTTTAAATGCATACTCGTGTCTCGGGAGTATCAACTTTACTAGTCATAATAATCTGGTCTGATATTGATTAATATTGAAACCTAGGCATTTAATTTTAATGTTTTAATAAACTCGCCAAAAATTTTCATTGGATTACATGGTAGCTGTGAACCATCAAATTATATATATATAGTACAAGGTATAATTTTTAACAAATACAAATTTTTATTACATTTAATAATATTTCTTATATGGAAATATTTTTTTTAATGCAATATTAATTTGCAAATATAAATTTGAATGATGGAGTGGTATATCCTGCTATATGATGTATGTTACAAGAGGTGAAAAAAATGGATAAGTAGGCGTTTTCATTGGCAGCTCAAGTGCGGCCAGGAGTGCGCACCAAGGTCGAAAGTCGCGATCGCCCACGTTCACGTGTTCAATTGGTAAGCGTCGGCAAGCGTTGTTGGATTGGTTATTTTGCAACGTATCATATTACTTCTGGTCTAAACGAATATACTGTTATTATACTATATTTCTACCCTTGCCTTTAATTAAGTGCATATTAATGCAAATAAGACATTTGTTAAAAGTATATAGGTGTACTCTCGAAATATATAGTTTTATCTCCAAAGAAAGAATGAAAAACTTGTATTACAGATTAATATTTTATATATTAATTTATTTTCAACACTGTCACAAATATGAAACTGAAATATTTAATAACTTTGAGATTAAAACTACTTGCAGTAAAATAAAAGGTTAAACAGCAGGATATCTATTTCTATTACTACTAATAATTCGGAAAATTTTTGACTTCTAAATTTGCATCATATTTTTGATGTAAAGTATATTTAACTCTGAACTGGTTTTAACGATTTTCCTCTATAAAAAATTAAAAATCCCTGTATAAAAAATTTAAAAATATTGAAATTTCTTAAAACGTAAAAATTTTATAAAGAAAATTGTGTCTGTGAATATATTAATTATATAAAGAAGGTCCACATAGTATCCATGATGGATATCTGCGGTCCAAACTCAATAGTGTTTGTGTGGTTATTCGTTCAATAAGAGATCAGATATCGATTGACAGTTTGCGTATTTTTTACTTCTCATATGTACAATATATTATGTCCTATGGAATCATGTTTTCGGGTTCGTCTTCGGCCGCTAATAAAATATTTATTGCACAGAAGCAGGTGATCCGTTGCATTCTTAGGTTGCATCCTCGGGAGTCGTGTAAGCCCTATTTTGACCAGTTGGGCTTTTTGACTACTCTTTCTTTTCTGTATTGCTTAGTTTTGTTTGTTAAGAAACACCCTCATCTTTTTCTGTCAAATAAAGATAGAAGAGCAAGCAGTATACCCATTACTAGTAGGTTAGGTTAGGTTAAGTATGTTAGAGAATCACCTGACTATTCCTAGTCATCGAACATCGTTTTTAAAAAAGGGACCCAGGTATAGAGCTATCAAGGCATTTTTGGGTTTGCCTGAGGAAATCCAAAAGGAAGGAAATTTTGAAAAATTTAAGACACTGGTTATTAAATTGATAAAGGAAAGTTGACTTTTATTCATTTGATTTTTAATGTAAAGTTTAATGTAGTTTTATTGGTTTTATTGTACTCCTTAGTCGTATTTTTGTATTTTGTTTTTATTGTAGTAATTAATGAATGAATAAATAAATAAATAAATATTACTAGAATTTTGCCATTGTTCTCGTAGGACACGGCGCGAATTTGAAAAATTATTATTTTGTAAGTTTTCGCTTCCTTTTGAGAGCATGACAAGGATGCCATGTTCTAGTATGACGTGATTTTCGTTTGAAAAGAACCGTCGTGTCGGCATTTTACTTTATGTTCTGTAGCTGAAAGTGCCTCAGAAATTACTGACCTGCGTCCTTCTGAGAACACTGAGTTCGCATCGCAAAGGGAACTCAAGTTGACTTTAGTGTAATTGAATCATTCTGGTTCTGTATCAGAGAAGTCCATATTGATTAAAGAAACAAGTGATTCTAAGTTTCTATTTATTTTTCTGCAATGCAAAAATAGTTTGCCTTGGATAGCACTAACGGCGGGCTTTGTCGAACAAACCTGATGCTCTAGTATCAGCATTCATTGTGGTAAAATAGGAATTAGTTAAATTTAATGATGAATGGTAAGGACTAGGCGTCCACCAAACCTCACCAGGGGAACCTTTTGATGGTAGTTCCTTTCGCCAAAATAAAGGTTGAGTCGTGTTGACTCGAAAGTTTGTTGATTTTTTATTTTTCAAAGTCCAAATTTATGGACAAAAAATGTAGGTAGTAACGGGCAAGGTGTCAAAGTCAAAAGTCGGTGCTTACAACTACAACGCTTCCGGGTGGATTTCCTAACCCTTAGTCTAGTTACAAAAATATTAATGTTTTATTTACTTAAAAAATTTCACCAAGTATAGTCCTTAACTTTGTTAATTCTTCAATCACTCGTATTAACTAAATGATCTGTTCCAAAAATTAGCAAAGTCCTTTTGAACGCAAAATAACTTTTTTCAGAAATCTAGTTTTTTCAAAATACAAAAATCTGACTAACCTACTAGCTAAATTAGAGAAAACTAAATAATATATTTTTTCTGTTGGTTAAAAATGTGTGAAACCTTAAAGCTTGAAAAAGATTCAAATCTAAATGGTTTAGAAAATGCAAAATCAAAAAGATATTGAACTTCAAGCTTGTCGTAGCCCGATCTATCCACCCGGGTCACGCCGCTTGAGGATTGACCTCGCGCAAAAATGTGTTTTCAAAATGTTATCATAAAATCTAAAAGTTTATGATAGTTTATAAATGTAAATATATGCACAAGTTTTTCTTAAAAAGCACGGTTTCTAATTGCCCCTAACAAACAACCCTTCTCACTCAGATGAGGCTGAGAGCTTCGGTAGCTGACGTGCCAAATGGTCCCAGGGATTGTTAAAAGAAAAAGGAGAACGGATTCACCAAGCGTAACTAAAACTAAGCCCTAAAACTAATTTACAATTTTTTTTTATTTTACAAAAGGTTATTTTTACAACTATAAATATTTAAACATATTTACAAAGTTTTTATATTGTTATAACTCGATAAGATAAAAATTGGTTGGCCCAATCAAAGACCACTTAAAGTTTGTTACAAATAAAAAGTTTTACAATCAAAGAGCTGAAGGTCTATTTCTCAGACTCTTGCCAAAAATCAGTAAAATATTTCAAAAGCACAAACCAATTTTTCAAGTTTTGTGAAAATTAATAATATCAGAATCAGAAATATTTTATCAAAATCAAAGTTATGAAAAATCAGTGAAGTAAAAAATTTTAAGAATATTTCAACACAAATTGTAGCACTAATTAGATTACGCGGTGGATAGTGCAATGTTTCTCTAGTTATCAGGCTGTATCACTAAGAGAGACTTTTTTATAACGCACAAAATACTATCACCGCACTGTGGGCCAGAAACCTCTTGAAATGTGGAAAAAGTGTTAAGTTAGGCTTTATGCATTTTTTTTGTGATGAAACGCTTAAAAAACCTTAGTTTAGCATTTTGTAAAACATATTTGAAGCTAGTTTAGAATTTGTGCAACGGTGTCATACACCGTGTGCGAAAATAATGACACAATAAGAAAAACTGTTTTATTTTTAACTTTAAACAAAAAAAACTTAATCTCGGCATACCCTGGAAAGTCTAGAAGTGTAAAAAATATTACAGATGTAAAGTACAGGGTTATGAGAAATAAATTTGTTTGGTGAGACTGAAAAAAAAATAACTCTAACACATTTATTCAGAATCACTGTCACTTGAAGAATCCAATGACGCATTTGGACAAGATGCTTCCAAGAGGCTCAGCGCTTCAGGAGCAAAACTTTTTTTTGGTGTTGTGGGTTTTCTTCGCAAACTCGTTATAACTGGATCCGATGAAACACACAAATTATTATAAACATCCATATTTGTGGAAATCCTGTTACATTTCCTAGAGTTATGTTCCCTGTACCTCCGATATTCTTTGTTGCGGGCTTCTTGGGCCTCCTCGGAAAATTGGCCAATGGGCACTGGTAAAGCGTTTATAATTTCATGGCTATGTAACAGAATTTTGTGTACGCTCACAGGCATTCGATACCAAGGGTATAGGGAGAGAAAAAGCTTAGCAGTATCCAAAGTGTAGGCTTTAAATACCTCTAATTTAATGTATAACCCACTAGCGATTACCTGGAGGATAATATAAAATCTATATATTAAGTCTTTATCGACCCCAGTTATGCGTGAAGATATCAAGTGGTTTTGGAAAAAAGCTCTAGCGCTATTGCCGTCATTGGATGTTCCAGCCCCTTGTTTCGGTTGATCTACGATTATTCCAATTTGAGATTTAAATTCATCTTGAATTCGACGCTTTTGAATTTTAGTTACTTCCTTGGCTTCATCACCACGGGCTTGCCATTTTTCTAGTGGTAGTCGATAACTCAGTTTTAAAAGAAACTCAAAAGATCTAAAAAAAAAATCAAAAGTCAGACATTTTATCCAAAATAGTGATTGTTGTATCTGGGCGATCTAGGGTGTGTGGTGTAGTAAAAGTACTAGCTAGGTCCAACTAATAGCCTACCATATTTTGACCATTATACCTATTATAAAATAATATACAGGGGTGCACCATTAAAAAAAAAGATTTGCAAATAATAATACCACCAATATTAACGGAGAATTTTAATGTTCAAAATATGGTGGATTACCCTCCTGTACCTACAATAAAATATAAAATTCACAAACCTTATCCAAGCGTGGAGAGAGGATATTCCGTAAAGTAGATAGTCGTCGACTATAGGTTTTTGTAAAACTTTTTCCAAGTTATTCATCTCAACCGGAGATGCTCCGCACAGGTAGCATTTTTGTGAGGACGTGTCAGTTATGGAACTAATCATTTTCATATCCAGCATGGTCATATACAAGTTATGTTTTATAAATAACACTTTTGAGAACTTGGTGGTAAATTGGGTTTCCAATAATGCCTTTATTTGATCTTGAACTGCTTTGGTCTCATTTATGCTGTTTTCCTTCGTTTCTTTTAAAAACTGCATTTTTAGTGGTCGACATAGTTTGGTTGACGAAGGCGTTGGATTGTTCCACAACATTACTTTTTGATTTTTTTTTGTTTTTTGTATAAAGCTGAATAGGTACCACACAAGTAAGAAGTAGGTTAGAATCGGTGAATTTGTTAGCGGAAAAGGCCTGTTTATATTCTGCCTGACCAGAACTGCCATCCATTCCTCATTTAGAGATTAAAACAATTTTCTGAGTTATGTTATAGTTTTCCAGATCAAGAGTAGACAAGAGCCTGCGTGTAGTGTGGTCTAAGAGGGATTGCAGATCGACTGTTACTGAATGCTCAGTGGAAATAACATTTGGAAAATAACATCGTTTTTTAGCTTCTCTAATATTATTATAAGATGGATAAATATCGGTTTTGTTATTTTTTGCAGAGTCTCGAATATTTTGGTACTGTCTTTTGGACAATCTAGAATCTACTATCATTGCCAAAGTACTATCATCACTAAGTCGATTTATCTCACTAATTGGATTGGATTTGTGTTCAATGGTTAGTAATTGTTTGGCTGCTTGTGATTTCCCGTCTGCCCTTAAACCCATTTTAGACGCAAACAAAAGTTCATTCGTTTCAAATTTTCGTAAACATTCGGTTCTTTTAAATTTTGCAGAATAACTTAAATTATTAAAATTGTTTTCTTTGGGTCTCCCAACTTTACCGGGACAGCATGGTAAAATTATGTATTTGTCCAGCCATAATCTATTCTTATTAATAAATTTTGATTTTATACGAAAAACTTTATTCCATTTTTGTGTAAATTGGTTATTCAAACTCTTTGATATTTGTTTTATTTTTTGTTTATTTTTCTTTTGGCAGATGGGACAAGTTATAGACAATAAGGTATTAAAAATATCATTGACATCTTTTCCCCTTTCAAAAATATCAATTTTGCGAATTCGATGAGATCGTACGTCTAGAAAAAAAAAATAAGAAGTGAAGAAAGAGAAGACCCAAAATTGATACTAATAATAATTATTTATTAAATTATCGACTTTTATGCATTATTTTAGAAAGTCGTGATCAACTATAACACTGTTTAAAAGATTTTGATCAAAATTTGACAACTTTGCAGGAACATACAATAGTTATTGGCAATAAAAAAGTGTGGAGCTAAAATTGGTCTTACATTGTAGGTAAAATAATAGGCAAATAAAAATGTCAATTAATCAACAAGTTGCAAAAAGTTGCACAAATTATATTTTTTTTTGACAAGTCATAAGATTAAAGAAGAAAACCAGGTATGACAAAATACGTATCTGTGTGTAGAACATTAAAATATTTTTTGTCAAATAACTTAAAATTTATTTTTTTACAAACATTTGCACTAATATGTAATAATGCAGAAAAAAGAACTAATGGCCTAAAATAATTATTAACTTACCTGCTTGAACCTCATTCATCACAAAATATTTTGTAATTCACGAAACACTTATTTTCACCGGTTATATTATGCAATTTTTAATAAGGTAAATTAATAACTGCTAACAATAACAAATATGTCAAACTTTTGAACGTGTTTGCGCATCTCCATGACAAGATATCAATATAATTCGATTGTTTTGGGATGCTTCATAGCCTACTTACCCATAATAAATAAAATTGTGAAGATATTTGCAGTTTAATATTTTTGAATAATTCACTATTTTAAAGGTTCTCTGGCCCCACAGTGCACCGGTATGTTAGGGAGGACTCTTTAGATATTTCAGTTTTCACTTGGGCAAGGATTCGGTCTGATGGTATCTAATGATTTTTCGAGTTTCGTGCTCAATTCATACTGTAATTCGCCGTTTCTCTTGATGCATATCGATTTGGCGTTTTGAACCAATCGGAGCAAAAGTGGTTTCAGTTTTGGTTCATTTGTTTCGACTGTTTGTTACAGACAACATCTCGTGAGTTTTCAAACCTCTGTAGATGTTGTATTTTTTATTTTTTGAAAAAGTCTTATTTTTCCCTTAATGTTCACCCTTAACTATCTTTTTGTGCCAAGTTTCAACATTTTTAAAAGCAGTGTATCTTTTTTCCGAAAAAAATTTTTTTGACAATTTTGTTATTGTCAACCCGACGGAGATCCTAGCCCTACGCGGAAAATCTGAGCGATTTCTGCCGAGTAGTTTTGTTTTTACAGTAGGTTTGACCTGGTAAAAACTTCCAAGTCGTTTTCTCATATTTCTGATAGTTTTTTCAAAAAAGTTTATTCTTGGTTCAAAGTTTATTTTTGTATTAGATTTCATTTTGTTTGATTTGTTCCGTTAAAATTTAATTTTTTGATTTTCATTCTCGAGGCCAAAAAGTGAAAATTTAATTTCTCTCTTTTTCAAATTCTGATTCCAGAATGTGTATTTCATTGAAATAAACATTTTTAATGTAATGCCTTTTTTCCGTATCTTTCTTCGTTCTCGAGATTTTGACTATGTTGGTTTTCATAGAATGAGTTTCTCTGATTTTCCAAATTTCTTTTGTTGATTACTCCGTGAATGTTGAAGTAAGTGAAGCCAAATTTTCAGGGTTTTTTTTCCTTATTAATATATTTGATTTTCTAGAATCAGCGCGATTTAAAATACAAAGGAAAAAATTTTGAAAATGAAGTATGAGATTTTCAATCTGTAGAATTTGTCTTTTTCTGATTTTACTGAGATTTCAGACCTAAATAGCTTTTTTTTGTCTGTATCGATTTTGATGAATCTTTTACCAAAACGTTTGTTTTGTTAATGACTATCTAGATATGTAAATATATTGATATAATTTTGTTTAGTTAATTTTGGAACATTTTTAGTTTTTCAAAAGTAGTGAAAAAAATAGTGAAAAAATTTTGGAAATCTGTTTTTGCAGGCGGAAAGTACGCACTGAAATACGTATTTCCTCCAATTTTCATCATCCTGACTGATTAGAAGTATTTTTTATCGATTTTTGAAGAGTAGCGTTTATACTGACGCACAGGCTGGCTTGCCTTGAAAGCCTGGCGTGGTCTGTTTTGATTTGTGCGCTTAGTCGAATTAAGCAAATGGACGATCGCGGAATCGTGGCGTTCCACTGACCTGGGGAGTTGTGAACCTCGCAGTTGTGGTTTTGGCTGGATTTTCATTAGTTTTACTGTGTATTTGTATAGGAAATAGATTTCAGTTATTTTTGCGTTATTTTTAAATGGTTTTTTAATAGGAATGTTTGAAATTTATAGATATTACGACACCATCGATTGATTGCTGGATTATCCTGTAGTACATTTATAGATATTTAATGGTTGGCGCGCTTCAACAAGCATATATATTTATAGTACATTTCGTGATTTAAATTTTCATTAGTTAGTATTAGTTTTTTTAACAAAACTTATAATTTTGTAAATGGTTGTGTTTTAAACGGATTGCGTCTTGAATAGCCCTGATTAGGCCTTTTTTTGGGTTGGCATTAATTTATATAAAAAAACCGGACTGCCTTTGATTAGGCCTTTCATTTTGATTCTACGTTCAGAAGTGAATTTATATTAAAAAAAAAAATATGGAACTATCTACCATATAGCCTCTTGTTTAATTATCTGTGCGAGCGGGAGTCAAGAGCAAAAGTTAAACGGGATATCCAGATTATTGTCAGCTCGAAGCGCGGCCCACATCTGCCGTGATATCATTTAAAAAGTATAAAGCATGAAGAGAAACTTCAGACGAAAACTTTCGGCGAAAGATCCCGTTGGTTGAGTGCTTGACTTTCTGCGAAAGATTCGGTTGTCCAAAGACTTGAGGGAATTGAGCAGTATCTAGGTATACCTTCGGCAACCGCCGACAATCAACTTTAAAAGATTCAGTTGAGCTTTAAATAAACTCAAGGTGAGTTCACCATCAGCTAGCGAGCAACCTATATGTCCCGCCTGGGTAAAATTTTCAGATAACTGCATGTGTGGTGTTACCTATGAGGACTGCATCCCGCTCTCTTTAATGTTAAAATTTCTACGACATTGCCTGCATTTATTTTCCGCTTTTTCGTTTACACTTGTATAAAATGTCTTATCTGCTTCACATTAACACCGCACGACCACGATTTATACATAGATTTGCCTTGTTTAAAAAGGCATACGTTACATGCTCCTTAAACTTCTTTATCTTTTTAATTAACTTGATAAAAATTGCAAAATTAATCAATAAGGAAAATTACCCGTTTAATATCAAACATATGAGAAAAGCTTTGGAAGCATATTTCCGAACGTAGAATAGTTAATTTATTTTCTAGATTATTATTCCAAATTTTCTAGATTATCGAGAATTTAAGAATTCGTTAATCTAATAAATTTACTTAATTTGTTTTACTTTTCCGCTGTTTAAAAATCTAGCTTGCGGTAAAGAGTTTCCCTCTTTCTTTCTTTATAAAAAGGCGTGGCGCACGAGTTCTAGGCGAAAGTAAATGAAAATAGATATATGGTGCGCCAAAAAGTGCACGCGATAATCTATTACAACTAAATTATGTCGGCCCGTACGTTTTTAAGCAAAATGTACAATTATATAGTCAATAATGAGATTTTCGCTGCTCTGATTGGTAGAGACTAAACGCTGGTACGTTTTGCCAAACGTGACTTAAACGCGGTACGTTTTGGCATGTCTCCTTTCGCATAGCTTGATCGGACCAAATGCAGGCACGTTTTGCCAAACTTTACTAAAACGTGGCGCATTATGCCTTAGACCAAATAACGATAAGCCTTTGACGCCCCCTACTGAAAATACTATACAGAAATTGCAAATGTTGTAAGGATTATTTTAAACATGTAATGTAGATTAGACTAACATGTTATAAATATAATGAAATGGATGGCTGTTATATATACATATAATGTATTATGGGATTTTTGCAAATATGCACAGTGATTTTTATAAGCAAATTCCCTTATTGAGGTTCGCATAAATATACGTCTATAAAAACTTCGTTTGCAACGTAAAAAGTGTAAAAATTTTAAAGTAAAAATAATAACTTTAGTTAGTAAAATTTAAAAGCTAATTTGATTTATATTATACATATAGTGTGTCCACGTAAGTGGTCTACATACCTTTGGGAATCTTTTATTATGAAGTGGGGCACTATTATCATTTATTAAAATTTAATAAATTAGATTATTACGTTTTTGGTATTATATAACTTTTTCCTTAAACACATTGCTTTTGCGAACTATAATATTTTATTCTTAGAACTACCCATAGAGTAACCTTATTTAATAATTGATCGTAATTTCGGGACCATCATGAAATAAAAAAAAAAAACGCTTATTTTATAAAAATATAGATATATTATAAATTGGTTTTAGGTGCTCTACAGTGTGGGCCTTTTTGATAATGCATATATTGGAATCTTAGAAACTATGAGACGTTCTAGAGAATTTTATAAATAATTTAAAGGTGTCAGCGGTATACTTTTAATTTCTTTGGTTTTTGAGATATTTTGAAAAAGTTCAAATACCTGTTCGGTAAATTTTTAACTTATATTACTTTTTAAAATCTGTAATTTTTTTTCAAAACAATTTTTCACGTAGAAAAAAATTGTTGTATTCGTTTTTAATTTCGACGATTCGGTTATTTGGACTATCATCAACTTCATATTTACTTGTGGGCGCCACATTGAATTATTATAATTTTTAATAGCTTTTTTAAATTAAAAATCACTGATTATTGCTATAATTAATTAATTTAAGCAATAACCAATTCAACGATCTATCACACTTGAATATCCGACATGTCGTTCGGGTTCGTCGTATAAAATTGATATACCCGTCTCTCTTGCTCTCATAGAGCTATTATGGGAAGTGCCCGAACTACTTTTTTCACTGAAGAACTTTATTTAAAAGTGTGATATCTCGTTGAATTGGTTATCAAAAAATTATTTATAATTGGAATAACCCATTATGGCGCCCATAAGAAAAAATGAAGTTGATGATGGTCAGAATAATGAAAACGTTGAAATTAAAAACTAATATAACAATTGTTTTCTACGTGAAAAGTTGGTTCAAAGATGTTTTCACAGAGTTTAAAAATTATTACAAATAAAAAAGTTTTCAGATTTTCAAATTATTTCAAAAACGAAAGTCAAAAGTACACCGCTGGCATCTTTAAACTACTTACTAAAAAACTTTGCGCCGATTTTTCTAATAATGACTGCGTGACTGTACTTCTGGCGAAGTTGTCATATCAGTCTTGGGTTTATTTAGTATAATTTTTCCTTTAAATTGTGATTATTACAAAAAAACCAAAAGCAATAAATTTTATTACATATCAGTACTATATTGTATTACAGTTTCTGAATAATATTTTTATAAGGTAGAGTGAAAAGCTTATTGCCATTCGATCTAAGCCATTATGCACCTCGTTTTAGTGCAGTTTGGCAACACGTACCTACGTTTGGTCCGATTAAGCTATGGGAAGAAAACATGGTAAAATGTACCGCCTTTTAGGCACATTTGAAAAAACGTACCAACGTTTGGTCTTGACCAATCAGAGCAGAGAAAATCGCACTATTGATTATATAATGGTACATTTTGCTTAAATGCGGCGGGTACGAGACCTCGTTTGAATTTTAAGAATGTTAAAAGCTAGAGCCGTAATTTTACCGACTACGCGAGATCTCTACATATCGTACGCCGCGCCGTAGCTAAATGTGAACATGTTCATGAACATTTAAAATCCATTGCTATAATTTTTTTATGGTCGCACACTATCCCATCGCACATCCTCGAGGCGCCAGTATGAACATACACCCCGGTCTGAGTATAAAGGACCTTACACAAACTTTATGGGAAATGTTGACATAATGTAGACATCGACGTCATGAAAAAGTCTCCCTGGGCAAAACTTATTCCATTGACCAGTTTTTGAGTTGCAGCCTCTTAAATTTGGTCAACCTTTAGTTTCGAAAAAAAAACAAATGTTTTGATGAGATTTAGACCTTTATATATCTTTTATATATTGCCCCATTTAACGTGTATAGAGTGTCTGGTAATTTCCTGGCTGACCACTAATTTATAAAAATCATAATTTTAAAAGAGAAAAAATTACCCGTTTTGGCCCCTTTACTTATCACGAAATAAGGGGTCATTTTGTTTTTGTTTCTTTATATTATATTGTAGCAGTGCAAGTGCAGCAACAAGTGAATGAAACCACTGGATATATCTTTGAGATTTGAAAGCATACAAGTAAAAATTTTAACGATTATATTATTTGGACTTTCCCGGATGAGCTATGCTTTTTTTACCCCTTATCTCTAACCTCACTTTATCACCCGTCAAAACCGAGCCTGATCCAACTACATAATCCATGCAAATCGAGTCTAACCCAACTTTCTCAAAGGTATGATATGTTTAATGAATATTCACATAATGTATGCAACTAGACCTAAATTGAGTCGAACTCAACTTCCCACTGGCACTAATTTACATTCATTTAAACAATGCTGCATTTTAAAATTTTTAAAGTCCTGCATAACTTAAGTTTTAGATATGATAAAATCAAAGGGTCTAAATAGTGCCCTGATATCTATATGGATACAGCACAATTATTGCAAAGTAACAAAGGTATAATAAAGTACTGCACTGTCACTATTAATATTCATTTTTAGGTAGGTATCCTAAAATCAGATAGATCCGAAATGGACGGTCGCTAAACTAGGAGGATCTTGCGGTAAGCATCAAAACGACTCTACATTGAATAATTTATTATCTGGTGTTTACTTCAGAATGCAGGTGTGCAGATGTTATCGCTTAGAAGCTTTGTACTTAATTACCTTACACTATATTAAATAAATAAAGTACATATATAACTGATTATATTGAACCATACACTTATTACATACTTTAAACACAACTGCTTAATACTAGGAATATCTATCTATTTTAAAAACGTTAAGACTTTTTTAAAACATTTTTAATAAATACATTTAATTCTAAAAATAATAGCTTTGATAAGATCCAACCGCTAATTTACCAGATTTAGAAGTGTCAAATCGTACTTTTGGTACATATTTATCTTTCAGTCGTTATATCTCGGAAACGCTTTCATATAAACTTTTGGTACGTTTTTAGAGCACACTTGAAGCTCTCGAACGGTACCAAACCACTGGTATCATTTTTGTTTTTTTTATGTATTAATAAAAGAAAAACATGGATTTTCGAGTTTTTGAGAATTTCCTATGAACACAATTAGGGTCGAAAAAATTTGAATCGATTTGAAACTTTTAGGAAACGTTTTGAAAATGGACTCGATCGAAGGTTGGAAAGTATTTTTATTTAATTTTTAAACCTCGTTTTTTCGTCAGAAACAAATGTCCATTGAATGCCCTCTGGTAGTTCAAGCTTTCGACCAAAACAAAAAATATTCTGAAAAAGCAAAGCAAAGCAAATTACGTTTATCGCCGATTTAGTTTTTTAAATTTTTGTGATTTTTTTAGAAGTCATTCGCTAAAAATTAGTGTTATTGAAAATTAACTTCAGACAAAACTAATAAGGAGGCGAAAGTACAAAACTACGCTTCAAGTTTGCTGCTAAATACCTTAGGAGAAAAACTACTTGCGTGCAAACCATTAGTTTGTTTCCGTTTGATGATTTTCATCCTGCATTGACCACTATTAGAATTTATTATAAATTAGTCGAACTCTTTGAAGTTCTGGGGTATTTTTTTCTAACAGTACATCTATGGCTCCAGGTCCTACCAACAAACCGACCTTATTGGATAAAAATTACAAAAGTTATGATTTATGATTAAAATTGAACTTATTCCTTTATTTTGAAGCTGAATATAAGCGGAGTTAAATATTTTTTTCCTAAAAAAGCACAGCGGATTCGAAAACATCAATCTATTTTTTACAACTTTTAAATTTATTATATCTTTCTACGACGTACCTAAATACTCGAAAATCTGGCTTAAAGAAAGTTATATATTTGCACACATTGTTCTTATAATTTGAATAACGTGGAAGCATTGATTTGCCTCGGAAGAATCAAATACGATGGCATGAGAATACAGACTCTATTCGGACGCGAGAAAAAAAGCTTCGAAAATGCCAAATGTGATTTTGACGAAACGTCAGCAAAACTGTTCTTTTCAGAACGACAGTAGTGAACGGATGTACACCCGGAATGAAAATACACACACACACATATATATATATATATATATATATATATATATATATATATATATATATATATATATACATATATTCAACCGACCATTCAATAAACAACAAGGCAGATATACAAAATCTCAAGATATATTATAATTTAATAAATTAAAATATTTAATTTCATAAATACTATAAAGAAACCATCCATCTGCCGAAAAAAAAAAGGAATTCCTATGTCGATAGGCGCTTCTAAATATTTACTGGTAGTCGTATTAACATCCACAGTCCCGTCTTATTTGCATGTGTGTCTGTTATAATTTTACAATATTATGTGTTGTTTTATATTTGAAAATCTGTTGTTTTAATGAGGTAAGCCGAAAACTATTATTTTCTTTCTCTCGTTTACATATTTTATATTAAAGTTTTAGAACTGATGAAGGCCATGCAATGGTTGAAACGTTTGCAAATAAATGACAAATTTTAACACTCAAAAATTCCAAGAAAATAAAACCCTAAGTATATATATATATATATATATATATATATATATATATATATATATATATATATATATATATATATATATATATATATATATATATATATATATATATATATATATATATATATATATATATATATATATATATATATATATATATCCACTCGAGTTTTATTATGCCCCTGTCCTGAACATATCATGCGACGAGACTTTGTTTCATTAAATATACTTTGGTTTATAGAGCGATGGTAATGCTTAGTTAATGCTTACGTACAATAGCCACTTGCTCTACACCGAATTTCTTCAAAGAGAAATGCCAGCGCATTATTAGACAGAATATTCCACTCATGTACAAATTTTCCCGTAAGACTGGTGGTGTTTTCGAAAAATTATAGCGGAAATACCACGTCGTCTAGGAAACATGGTGTTTCCACTTACCTGGTTAGGTGTGGTTACATACCTAACCAAAAAATGAAATCTTGACAATATCAAACCTGCTTTTGAGAGACGCTAGAGTCCCTAGAAACTGATTTTTTTTAAGTATCTTTAAAAAATTTTTGAAAAGTTGTCAATATGAATAATCGCTTTGGGCTAGTTCAAGAAGAGGTAATTGATGAAAATATAATTGGAAGCGCACCAAGAAACACCGTTAAATCCAAGTTTGTGTTCAATTTGTTACAAAATTCAAATTTCTGAACTTGAAATAGGTATGTATTTAATATTCAGTTAATAAAGCTTAGTTTCCCTGTATTTGATTCGTGGAATATTCCTCCTAAATACCATTCGTGCGTAAAATTTAACCAGATAATTTTCCACTCATGCGTATTTTCTCTACAAATATATAAAATTATGAGAAAACACGCATCCGTGAAAAATTATCGGAAATTTTTAAGCACTCGTGGTATTATCCCCGATAGTACTTTTTTGTGACATCTTTGGGAATAAATTTTTCTATCATGTGTATACACCTGTAAGAATGTCTAATATGAGATCTAAGTTGATAGTGATGCGTATTTGGTCAGAATTTTTATAATATATTGGGTATCCAAATGTCTTATAAGTGTGTTAATGTGTACTAGATATGAATGAATCATAAATCGGGTGTTCAAATATTTCCATCGGTTCGCTGATTTTAAAGAAATAGCTAATATTTTCGCAATTTATAACATATAGATGTTGTTGATGTGTATATTGTTAATTTGTTGTTGACGACAGTTTTTTCAATTGTAATTTTGTTATAGCTCATCGTAATGTTATCCATGAACTGACGTCCCTCAGGCTTGACTAGGGATGTGCGTTTTATCGATATATTGATAGTTATCAATAGGTCAGTGATATCCAATAGCAATAGGTAAATAAAAAAATATGGATATATCAATAGTCATCGATAGGCGCCGATAGGTGAGTTATAATGCCGATATGGAACTCATAATATCGATACGTAGCTGAGAATATCGATATGTAGCCGCAAATATGGATTGCAGTCGAGAATATCGATAGGTACGAATAAACTAATTACATTTTACAAGCAAATTATGTGCCAACTGAGGACTTTTTTTTTCGAAAAGTTAAATCAAATATCGCCCATCCTTAGGCTTGACACGTAAATATATAATGTGTTGCGATTGCTCTGTAAGTTTATACCCAGGAGCAACATCAATACCAAATTGAAACACGTATTAGATTCTCTAGAATTATGATATCTCCCACATATGATGTTACAATCCACTTGTATCATTCTAGCTCTTATACTATTTAGTATACTGGTTAAATGATAAGATATTATTTCCTTTCAATAATTTTCGACCAAACCCTAATATATATCCAATAAATGAATTTGATGAGAAATCAATTTCATATTTCGATTTTACCTCACCTTTAAAGATATTATTCGCCTTTAAGAAAAAAAAAGATTCTCCTAATGGTTCTCATAAATTTCATGTTCAGCTTAATCAGAAGATTTAAATAACACAAAGTAATTATTGGCATCCACAATAAAAATCGAGATGTAGGAATGACATGTAAGTTATCTTCGAGTCTTGAAAAAGGTAGTGTCACTTATATAAACACCTCTAAAATTTGGTATCGTTAACTTGACAAAAATCTTTAGGGAAAATTTAGTTTTTTTCTATATTTTCTATATATAAGTATAACCCTAATTTCTTGTGATATGGTTTTAAAAATAACGCTTTCCTAATGCTATAGCTTTTAACGATTTATTATATCACTATCCAAAGTCCCTATGCAGATAGCGCCGCAAATATGGGAATCAGGGGTTATATTTGTGTGTTTTTAAGAAACTTTCAAGCTGCAACAAGAGCTGTTTTTGCAGATATTATAATGCTAACGCTTCGTTTATTCATCTGTTTAGATTTCAATACTTTTCTAGTTGTTTTAACTAATCCAACACCAAAAACAATTTTTTCTATTCGAATAATTTGTTTTAATATTTCTTTTCTTGTCTTTAATAGAATTGAATTTTAGTTCTTGTGTGAGTCCAAGACCCAGTTTCGTTTTTATTTTCATTGCTGTTGTAACCAACCAAACAGCTTTTTTTTTCCAAAACTAGAAACTTTTGCTTTAAATCTTTCCCAAGCTCTTTGTTGTAAGAATAAAGTTGCATTATGTCTTAAATCCAAGTTATCGTTTCGAGCTATATCGTGAGTCTTGCAAGCTTATCTAGAGGACTAATGCCTTTTGCTAATCTCTTCGATAGTTTAGTTCCAGGCCCACAAAACTGACAACCGGGAAAACTAAGTTCGAAAGGCAACTTATTTATTAAAGTATTTACTACTACACCCAGTCTTAATCTATTTCTTGGTCGAATACGCACTAGAACGTGTTGCACGTTTAGTGGTAGACATTAGAATAAAGGAAGTAGCTCATTACGCGACTTATAAGATCACCGAATCTGATAATAAACTCGAAGTAGATAACTTAGATGAAATCATTGGTGTAGCCCTAGGAGATAACAAGCTTCACACATGGATCCATGTTACCTTCAAACTGCGGTAAAATAAACCTGATGATCTCAATAATTACTCCTGGAGGTTTTAGAAAACAAACGTATATTCGAAATATCTTTATCAACCTAAATATGGACATTTACGTAATATTTTAGCAATTATAAAAGAAATTGGCTTAGAAGCTAAAGATGGTGATATGGTGACATTCGGCATTTATATTTGATGTAGGCGAACAAGAGGAACCATTCAGATAATATTTTATTATGGGGCTCATAAAAATGTTTCCAGTTTCTCGTTCAAATCTATTTTCGAATGCTAAAACAGTTAATAAGAGATAACGCTAATTTTTTATTGTTCAGACTTATCTTATTTGATGTGAGTATTACCTATTTTTAGAAATGTGCGTTATATGCTGGATGGTTTCATGGTAATAGACAAGTATAGTAAAGTAGATAGCGATAGATAGAGTAAAGGGTTTGATGTTTATATAAGTCCATAACACAGTCATGCAATGCTCGGTCTCAATTTAAACTTTGCGACAAATATCAATTTAAGTAGCTCAAATAATGAAATTAATTAAAAATGGAAGTTTATTGAGGCGATAGATGCAGCCGTAAAAAGTATAGATATTTAAAATTTAAAATAGATGAAAACAAGACCGATCTTGATGAAATTTATAAATCTTTAACTTTGCATCTAAAATCAATATTTGAAGAAGTGATAAAGATTGTGATTTGATTGTTTGTATGCTCGAGAGTATATACAACTCCAATAGCTGATAAAACAGCTATCAAACCAAATCAAGTAGCATTTTCTTCTGAATGAAACAAATTTTATGCCTTGTGCTGAGTTATCTTAACAAACTTATCCAAATAATGGAAATGTTTGGGGTATTTTTAGACTTAAATATCTGGACACTTAAGTGCAGTTTTCGACAAATTGCGTTTATGTGTGGTTTATAACAGCTTTGAATTAGATTCGATGCTAATTCATACATATAGGGTGGTAAACAATCCAGTGCAATTTTTTTCAAACTTCATGTCTGCCTCACTTTTGCGAAAACAATTTTTTGTGATTTTTATTGACGTCAAAGTTGAAAACTAATTTGAAGGGTTTTTGAGTAAATTTTATAGTATCAGAAAAATTAAAATTTTACTAAAATATTTTTTTTGGATATCTGCACTAGCAATAACACTTATACAAAATGGCTCTCAAAATTAGCAACTACAAGAACATTAATGTATTGTTTCACTACTTAAAACAAAATTATACAGGATGTAACAAAAATATAGTTTTACTGCTGTTCAAGCTAATTTTTCTAAATTTTACCCCTTAGCACATTTTCTTAATTTATCCCAAAAGTTCATTTTTGGATTACCTGTATATATTTTTATTTTTACATTCTACAGATAATTTCTAATACTTTTGGTATAACATGTCTTATAAAATAAAGACGTTCTTCAAAAGCATTAAATAATAAATTATAACAGATATTCAAATTGTTTTCCCTGAACTGCTGGACAGTGAGCTAATTGAATATAAAACCGTTGAATTGCATTGTAAATCATCTCTGGTGTTATTAATTCCTTTTCATCCATTATTGGTCGCTGTAATTGAGCGAGATCTTGAGGTTTGGTTGCATGAACATTATTATTTAAGTGTCGGTATAAAAAGTAGTCGTTTGGCGCCAAATCAGGAGACCTAAGCAGCCACTCAATAGGTCCTGTTCTTTCAATCCACCTTTGCGAAAATGTATTATTTAAAAATTCGCGCACATTTACTCCAAAATGCGATGGAGCTCCATACTATTGGAACTATGTAATTGCAGAATTCGGACCGTTGTGTCTAATGACTGATTTAACATAAATGTTGCTTCATCTAAAAAGACTATAAAGTTGAAAAATTGGTTATTTTGCTCCCACCTTGACATCATAATGTTGCAAAATTGCATTCTCCGTTCAAAATCGACTTCCAATAACTTTTGCACTAAATGAATTTTGAAAGTATAATATTTATGTTTTCTTAAAAGAATATGCACGGATTTGAAGCAGACATCAACTGCTTGAAAAATTTTTCTTAACGAGAAAGAAGGGGTTTTGACAAAATTTTATAAAATATCTAAACTTTTCACTTCATTTGTTGCTGTATTAGGTTGTCTTAATCGTCGCCTTCTCTACAATTTCGAGTCTGTTCAAAGAGTTGGACAGTTTTTAAAACGGTGGATTTTGAAATAGCATTTCGGTTTGGAAATGCGCCACACAGTGTAAGAAGCCCAGTTTGGCTTGAGAAGCTAAATTAAAAAGTTGCTAGATGTTTATATAAATTAAAATTTGTGTTTTTCAGATAAATTGTACATTTTAAGTACAGACTTAAAAGATTCTGAACATTGAATCGATTTATTTAGAAGATATGCCTATAAGTACTATATAGTAGTTTGCGCAAATTAGGGCATTCTAAAAGATTTATTTTTAGATGTTAAGATACCATTGCATTGGTGCAAAATATTAATTATTTTAAATAATAATTATTTTAAATTATATAGGGAATCGTCAAAACTACGATAGGAATACTTTAAAGATAATCTATACTGAAAAACTCCAAAATACTGAATACTTATAAAATTAAAATGTTTAAGTAGATCTGAAAATCGACAGAAACACACAGCTGTTCTGCATCACAGATTTGTGGGTTTTTATAAATTTTATTGCTGTGGAAAATTTTGAATTTTAACCGAAAATATTATGCAGGTATTTATTCTAGTATTATTACTACCCAGGTAACACATGATGGCTAAATGAGGTCCAGGAGACCGCATCAGTTTCGCCCAAAAAACGTCTTTTCATGTGTCATGAATGTGCAAACGACGTAAGTAAGTCACAGCCAAATGACGTCAACTTTTATATGGTTAATGGACATCAATATTACACTTCCACTAGTTATCAATCTTTATACGTCTAATGGACCTCAATATTACTCATCCATCTGACGTCAGTTTTAGCACCCTCAGGACGTCACTTTTACGCTATTAAAAATAACCTTCGCAATTTTTTTTAAGTTCAGTTTTGCACCTTCAGTATATTTTGGTGACCTTTTGGATGGACTAATGTGGCATATATTTAAGGCATCACATTACTTTGTTAGAGCATTTTCTATTTTAGCATAATCATTCGCAGATCTGTACAAATATATAATACAAGGAAAATGGGTACAGGTAAAATAAAAATGTACTCACATTTTGTATTTAAAGCAACATAAATGGTACACAGCTTTGGGTTAAGATTGTATCTATGATTGTCAAGTAAAATAATAAATAATAAAAAAGCTATGAACTGTAGGAGTGCAAGCCAAATCATCTAAATATTTAATATATGTGAGTAATTTATTTCATTAATAAAATTAGATAATACAAGAGTATTATATAATAATGTTGAAAAATCCTGACAAAATTGGCACTTGTCAAATTTTAATTTACTACGAGTTAGATTTATGCAATAATTTAAGTAAATCCGTAAGTAACAGCTCTAGATAATGAAGTATTTGAATTGAACATTTTTATCAAAGGCCAATCTGCATACCTCATTTTTTTAAATCCATTTTAAAAAATGTTATTTCAAAAATAATTTTCACAATAAGCTAATCAAAATACTGAAATTAAGTAGATAATAGAGTGGCTAAAACACTCGTATGTAAGGCAATAACCAAACAAAAAAAAAAGTAGATAATATTACAACTCGCAGGGTGATTTCCAAAATCTGCAAAACTAATGACAGTTCATATAGAAACAAATGAATAATAAGCAAACACAAACAAGGCAGGAGGTAACCAGTCTACCAGATTTTGCTTCTAAATTATTTAGAGACGTTAACTAAGTATTTTGTGATTTGGAGTAATGGCCAACCAACATACGTGATCTTACACTGTTCGTCATTAAATGCATATTTAACTTCTTCGTAAGACTTGACCCGATCGTATACCCTGTCATCAGAAGAATAGTAATTCTTTCCCTTTCGGTTAAAGACATTTGGATTGACATTTTTTGTGACTTTATTAGCGATGATGTTTTAATCGGGTGTTTCAATTAAGGTGTCTCATTAGCAATGACGGTAATAATTCAAAACTAAGATTCTTAATTGCATATTGGTGTCCCAACATCCTAATACGTCCTAATTTCGAAAACTATTGATATTGGGAATAAGTATAGAAGTATTAGAAATTTACTGAAAAATGTAAAAATAAAGAATATACATTTATTAAAACTCATTTGATTTTCTAAACAACTAGAGATGTGGCAACAACGCCGATAGCATCGTTGGGTGCATAATATTCCCTTACACTACGAAGTTTGATTTAGATCGGCCAACAAATTGGGTATATTTTAATATTTTAAGCCGTTTCCAGACTTTTTACACACCGTATATATATATATATATATATATATATATATATATATATATATATATATATATATATCAGCTAGTTTGAGTTCTCGGGTAAGCGGTCTGTGGTGTGTGTCAAACAAAAACAAAAAATCTCATTTATCCATCAATCCTCTATATTTCGCCATTGATTAATGGCTTCTTCAGGAGGTAAATAGCTAAAATACAACACTAATGAATTAACAGTACAATCAAAATGATACAAACTTACATTCAGAGTTGCCATACAGAACGTTAAATAAATTTTATTTGAATAACATTGGTAACAAAAAAAAACACAAAACAAGCGTGTTGAAGGTCCCCTGGCTAACTCACATCGTAGATGCTTAAAACGAAATGCATTAGGTGTTCGTAAAATACAGAATTTATACCCGACGCGGGAGCGTCGGTAAGTAAAAATATACAGTTTAAACAATAAACCTGCAACCACGCTAACGGGTTCAACAAAAATACAAAGCAACAGTACTAAAGTATATAGAAATACAGTGGTGCTAAACAAGAATGTTACAATAAATGGTACTAAGCTGATCAACATCTGATCTGAAATTTACAGAATTATCTTTATCCTTATTTATATGTATCATTTCCAAAAATGTTCTTTTTTTATAATTACCTTCACGTTCTAAAATTTGTGTGTTGTTAAAGTCAAATCTATGGCCCAGATTTTGAAAGTGATGTACTAAAGCACACGATCTTTTATCTATTCTACTATCGCTTTTGTGTTGAATAATACGGTTTTTTAAGCTTTGACTAGTTTGACCTATGTAGAATTTTTGACAGTCCAGACACGGGATTTTATATACAACATTGTAATTTAGCATTTACGGTGTTTTGTCTTTGGTTTTTGTCAATAATTTACCAATTTTTAATGTATTATATTTAGCCACTTTTATATTGGCACATGAACTGAAATGCTTAATTACGCTATCAGTAAGTCCAACAACATAAGGTAGCTTTTTATATTTAAAATTTGTCTGTATGTAATCCTCCGTTGGATCGTCAAATATGTTGGAGTTATAAATCAGTTTCAACGTTACATCTCTCGGGTACCCGTTATTTAAAAACAAGTTTACAAGGATCCTTAAATTGTTCTTTAAAAATTGTGGGTCTGATATATAAGTGATTCTGTTTTTCATGGCTATCAATGTGTTCCACTTTTGATTTTTTGGGTGATTCGAAAAATAGTTTATATACCTCCCCGATGATGTAGGTTTTTGATACCAATCCAGAATAACAGCATTATTACGGTCTGATCTAATTACCAACGTATCCAGAAAAGGAACACTATTATTTGTTTCACTTTCCTAAGTAAATTGTATGTGTTTATTATAACAATTAAATATTTTTAGAATATTATCAATTTGATCAGATGGAATTGAACAGATAATGTCATCAACAAACTTATACAAAAATGGAAGCCTAAACGGAAGTTTTTCTATAATTTTATCCAAAATGAAGTCCATGACAATCTGTGCCAAAATGGGGCTGATGGGAGAACCCATAGGGGTACCAAAGATTTGTTGATAGGAGTTGTTATCAAATGAAAAATAACAGTTACTACATAAAAAGTTCAAAACTCTAAAAAAGTTATCCTTTGATAAGGTCGTGTTATTTTCAATTTTTTGCCATTGGGCTTGCAAAATTTCATTAACTAGTTCAAATGGTATGTTTGTAAATAACGAAACGACATCTAATGAAATCAACACATAGCCGTGGGGTAAAATCACACCATTAACAGCATTTACAAAAACAAAGGTATCACTGATGTTATAATCTGTTCTATTCGCAAGTGAAGTGGTTAAGATGTTTGTCAGCCACTTTGATAAGTTGTAAGTAGCCGAGCCTATGCAGCTCACTATGGGTGTTAAAGGAACATTTGGCTTGTGAATCTTAGGTAAGCAATAGAGTTTTGGGGCGATGGAGTTATAAGTGGTTAAATTTTTTGCTGTACTATCATTGATTTCTTAATTATTTTTCAGTATTTTAATTAAATTATTTAAATCACGTTGTACTTTTGGGGTAGGGTCCCCAGTCACCAACCTGTACGTATTGGTGTCATTTAATAACATTTTGGTTTTTGTGATGTATTCATTCTTATTCATCACCACCGTGCATCCACCCTTATCTGCCTGAAGGACATAAATTTCAGGATTTGCCCTAAGAAATCTCTGAGACTTATAAAACAACTTTTCCAAGTGCGTTTGAATATTTGAATTATTGTGGTGTTTAAAGTTCGTTATATTGTTTGTTATTTTTGCTCTTGTGATATTCTTACTCTCATCAGGGACCTCTAGAATGATGTCCTCTACATCCGCCAAAAACCTTACAGTATTCAAGCTCCCGCCAGATACCGGAACACCAAATTTTGGACCCAACGACAGAAAATCGGAGATTTCTAAAGGCATCTCTGTATCCGAAATATTTCTAAACCATTTCTTATTATCATTAAATAGTTTTCTGTAATTATTAAGACTATCCTTCAAATGCTCAAACTTATTAAGGTTAGAACTTTTTACCCTTACGAACTGTTTTTCATATGACAAACACAATCTACGTGAGTATTCATTGTATGTAGAAATGGGAATAATATATTTTAATTCATTTTGAATTACAACTAAACTAGATTTAATTTTATTAATTTGATGATAACACGCTCTAATTTCTAGATTTAAATTTTTCTTTCCCAAAACGTTGATATTTTTCTTCATTTACTCTATTAATTCCCAATTACCAGTCTGCAATAATCTGTTCATACCTGCTGTTGCATCCTGTATATGCCTGGGTAGTATGTTATTTTTCCGACATTGAAGAAGAAAATTTTTTCTATTGATATTATTTGCCAGTTTGATATTAAGAAGGGACTACCATTTCTTCATCAGTACTGCAGTGTTGATACCAAAGGTGACAGTTATATGTTGATAAAAACCCATCATTAATTATAAACACAAGAATATCTCGACCGTACGCTAAATCAGCTAGTTTGAATTCTCGGGTAAGCGGTCTGTGGTGTGTGTCAAACAAAAACAAAAAATCTCATTTATCCATCAATCCTCTATATTTCGCCATTGATTAATGGCTTCTTCAGGAGGTAAATAGCTAAAATACAACACTAATGAATTAACAGTACATTACATACAATTTTTTGCCATTGGGCTTGCAAAATTTCATTAACTAGTTCAAATGGTATGTTTGTAAATAACGAAACGACATCTAATGAAATCAACACATAGCCGTGGGGTAAAATCACACCATTAACAGCATTTACAAAAACAAAGGTATCACTGATATTATAATCTGTTCTATTCGCAAGTGAAGTGGTTAAGATGTTTGTCAGCCACTTTGATAAGTTGTAAGTAGCCGAGCCTATGCAGCTCACTATGGGTCTTAAAGGAACATTTGGCTAGTGTTCCTTTTCTGGATACGTTGGTAATTAGATCAGACCGTAATAATGCTGTTATTCTGGATTGGTATCAAAAACCTACATCATCGGGGAGGTATATAAACTATTTTTCGAATCACCCAAAAAATCAAAAGTGGAAAAACAGAATCACTCATATATCAGACCCACAATTTTTAAAGAAAAATTTAAGGATCCTTGTAAACTTGTTTTTAAATAACGGGTACCCGAGAGATGTAACGTTGAAACTGATTTATAACTCCAACATATTTGACGGTCCAACGGAGGATTACATACAGACAAATTTTAAATATAAAAAGCTACCTTATGTTGTTGGACTTACTGATAGCGTAATTAAGCATTTCAGTTCATGTGCCAATATAAAAGTGGCTAAATATAATACATTAAAAATTGGTAAATTATTGACAAAAACCAAAGACAAAACACCGTATATGCTAAATTACAATGTTGTATATAAAATCCCGTGTCTGGACTGTCAAAAATTCTACATAGGTCAAACTAGTCAAAGCTTAAAAAACCGTATTATTCAACACAAAAGCGATAGTAGAATAGATAAAAGATCGTGTGCTTTAGTACATCACTTTCAAAATCTGGGCCATAGATTTGACTTTAACAACACACAAATTTTAGAACGTGAAGGTAATTATAAAAAAAGAACATTTTTGGAAATGATACATATAAATAAGGATAAAGATAATTCTATAAATTTCAGATCAGATGTTGATCAGCTTAGTACCATTTATTGTAACATTCTTGTTTAGCACCACTGTATTTCTATATACTTTAGTACTGTTGCTTTGTATTTTTGTTGAACCCGTTAGCGTGGTTGCAGGTTTATTGTTTAAACTGCATATTTTTACCTACCGACGCTCCCGCGTCGGGTATAAATTCTGTATTTTACGAACACCTAATGCATTTCGTTTTAAGCATCTACGATATGAGTTAGCCAGGGGACCTTCAACACGCTTGTTTTGTGTTTTTTTTGTTACCAATGTTATTCAAATAAAATTTATTTAACGTTCTGTATGGCAACTCTGAATGAAAGTTTGTATCATTTTGATTGTACTGTTAATTCATTAGTGTTGTATTTTAGCTATTTACCTTCTGAAGAAGCCATTAATCAATGGCGAAATATAGAGGATTGATGGATAAATGAGATTTTTTGTTTTTGTTTGACACACACCACAGACCGCTTACCCGAGAATTCAAACTAGCTGATTTAGTGTACGGTCGAGATATTCTTGTGTTTATATATATATATATATATATATATATATATATATATATATATATATATACTAAAAGTTTTTATTTTTCTTGGGTATAGGTTTAATTAATGAATTTTTTATTCTGCAACTAGCTCGACGTTTCGCTTCTTGTTTGAAGCATTTTCAAGAGCATTTTATTACATGTCTAAAAAATATACATAATACATAGATTAGTACTTTTCAACAAACATACGCAAATATTTAACATGTACTATACGTAACAAACAAACATTCATAATGCTTAACTATTGAACAATTAATTAATTAAAATATTTTTGTACTCACAACATTTAATAAAACAACTAAAGCGTAAATTATTAAAGTAAATTTTATATGCACCTTACCTTGGAAACGACAATATTATTTACAGTAATAATTTTGATGTTCTGAAAGTTTTAACCGATGGGTGAGATCTAACACTTTCAGAACATCAAAATGGAGAAGTTGCTTAATCGGCCATCTTATAACAAAAGGGATCAATATTAGTAAAGTGGTTTAAATAGCATGTACCAGTTGGAACTTAGTGTTGAATGACTTGACCTTTTTCCTGATCCTATTAATGCTCAAATCTAAATGGAGAAGTTGCTTGATCGGTCATCCTATAACAAAAGAAAACAATATTAGTAAAGTAGTTTAAATAGTATGTACCAGTTGGGACTTAGTGTTGAATGACTTGACCTTTTTTTTTTCTACCGGGTTCTTAACAAATGTCTTCACACTGTTGGGTCTTGCTTCAAATAAGCCGGTTATATCGCAATTCGGTTTTTAAATGATGTTTTTTTTTAACCTGGATTGACTCCTCCTGCTCCAGGCAGCGGTTAGCAATATTCAAGACTTCGAAGATGACCTCTCCAACAATTTCCAGCGAACATTGATGGCTCTGCTTTGTAGACTATGTGGATGGTTCTTACTATTGTCTTGGTCAAGTCTAGTTATCTAGTCATCTCTGTCATGGGTTGTGATGGATCTTCAATCTTCCGTTTGAAAGCCGGGTATTTTTCTTTCAGATGGGATCGGATTTTTCGATCCCACCACACTTCTCGCATTTCCTGTGTGGCTCTACAGTCTCAGACCTAGACAGACAACTACATTACTAGCGTTTAAAAATCCACTGTATAAATTAAACCCATTGACGAGATATAGCTTGTTTAAAAATACTGTTACAAAATCCACTGTAAGTGTGTGGAAGATATTTGTGAAAATCATACAAAGTATAGAGAATAAAACCGCAGAACTAGTTAATGGTATTAACAAATATAAATGTTTCTTATATTTTCAAGATTTTCATTCGTTTACTAATACGGGTAGACAATTGAGTAAGAAAACATGGCTAAAAGATCATGAAGAAAAAATTAAAAATCATAGAAAATGTGCTGTGAGAAGTCTTCTATCCCGTTGAAAAATATTTAAAACGGATAATAATGTTACAATAAAGCACCTGTAGAACATTTTTATGAATACAAATATAGGGATGCATTCGGGTAAAACATGATGTTCAATCGGCCTAAGCTTTTTAGTGCCTTCAAAGCCCCAAAATTTGACAATTCCTAAATTTTGTTTTAAGCAATAAAATGTATAGAATTAACTCGTGACATATGGAAAATTATAAACATAATAAAAAATTCGTTAATTAGCCAATAACACAAATAGTAACACGCAAAGACACAGGTCCATGTATATTGCTGAACTGGGTTTCAACTACTAATAATCTATATAAAATTCCATGTTTTATATGCTTCCTATGCGATAAAATCTGCACATATGCGTTCGGTTACGAACAAGCAGAGACTTGTTTTACACGTTCATCTGCTAAAGCTTTTAAAGTTTGGAGGTCTAATTCTTTTGACAATGATTTTTATCGTTTCTTTTATCAAAGGATATACCATACCAGATAATAAATTATCCAAGGACGGAAGGGTCGCCTAGATGTTTATCGCAACATCCCATCTAGTTTAACGGCCGTTCATTTCGGATCTATTTATTTGATTTTAGGATACCTATAAAAATCAATATTAATAGTGGCAGTGTACTTTATATACTCTATTGTTATGTAACTATGTAAATATTTTAACTGTTTTTAATGAAAAAAAACTTCTTAGGAATCAGGAGATTTGAAATAAAATCTTGATATAGCTCAACACAATGAGCGAAACCTTGATTTAATGTGAAAAATATCGTTTTCATTGTTAACCTACTCCAAGAAAATATGGTCCTACATATAAAACTATTTTCATATTCTGGTTCCTCACTTTGTTAGTTAATCAATTATATCACTTCTGTAGACATACTTTTATATATTATTTTTTTTATTAATACCTAAGGAGAAGGAGGCATTTGTTTAAACGTGCTACGTAACAATAAACTGTGTGTAGGCTGAAGCAAATATTCGAGTATGTCTAGATCACATTTTGGATGATTAATTTTTGAATTGTATGTGTGATTTTCCCTTATTAAAGAAAAAACTTTCATAATCATCTAATTTAGAATCTTCAAGGGAAATTAGTTGATGGTAAAAGAATTCAGCGCGAGAATATTTTATTTCCAGCCAAAATACATGAAAGTTCTAAATAAACATAAACGAGTTTTCGTTAGATTTATTTTTCATTGTACATTTATACATTTTTGTAAGTAAAACAATTTCTAGGCAAAATTTATTTCGATGTCGGCCAAAAAAATCCTAAAATAGTTGTCGATAACTACGATTATTTGTTGCGGAAACAGGAAATTAACTCAACTTCATGGATTTGTGCGCAGTATTATCATCCAAAGGGGGAAAGATGTAAAGTTGCTGTAACTACTACTAAAGGCGTCGCCTACATCAATGGATCTCATAATCACACACCCAGGACTTCAACGAAAAAGTGTACTAACATGATGTCTCAGGATATACAAATCTTCTATACATAATTTTCTTGATATTTATTGCTTTTTTTAAATACATATATTTAAGAAATGAAGTAAGTTTTTATTTAAGTTTTTTTGCAAATTTTGGCGACAGTTTTTGGATATAAATTGACTTACATTACTCGATACCAAAAAAAAGGCGTAGTTATTTTGTAGATTTACCAAATCCGTTTTTTGTTGTAATTTAGTAATAAGAATTTTTAGAAAGACAAAAGTGCCTATACCCTTTCTGTTAAGATTTGAAACATTTGATAATATTGGAATATTGTTAAGCATACTGGTTTAGAAGAACATGATAATTAATATAACGTACCTATGTATATTTTTATTGGTCTCTACTACCCTTGCCAAAGTTGATCTTATATCATAAAAAGTACGAGAACTGTGAAATATTTTAGTATTCACAACAATCAAATAGCCTACAGACCGGCGCGTATTTTCATTTATCTGTGTGTAGACAAGAAGTTAAAAAAAGTAACTTGGACAAGTGTTTTGACTCTATGTGTTTTGTATACACACTGCCAAATATGTACGGGGGTCCTTAAATTTCGTACACAAGATATATGTCATTTCTATTCCATAGCTATACCCTTTCTGTTAAGATTTCAAACATTTGATAATATTGGAATATTGTTAAGCATACTGGTTTAGAAAAACATGATAATTAATATAACGTACCTATGTATATGTTTATTGGTCTCTACTACCCTTGCCAAAGTTGATCTTATATTATAAAAAGTACGAGAACTGTGAAATATTTTAGTATTCACAACAGTCAAATAGCCTACAGACCGGCGCGTATTTTCATTTATCTGTGTGTAGACAAGAAGTTAAAAAAAGTAACTTGGACAAGTGTTTTGACTCTATGTGTTTTGTATACACACTGTCAAATATGTACGGGGGTCCTTAAATTTCGTACACAAGATATATAAGTCATTTCTATTCCAATTAAAAACTTAAAGGGCTGTTTACATATGCTAAAGCAATGGAACAAAAATGTCATTCTGTATAACGTGTATATTATCCAAATCCAAAAATTATAGCGGAGCGATTTCGACTAACTCAATGCTACCTGCAAATAAATACATAGAGTAATAAAAGCCTTCAATTGTAAAAATGGTGGACCAGGCTAACAGCCGGTAAAAAATAGGTTGAATCAAACGATATACCTACTCGTCAATAAACAGGCAGAAATATACATGGTTTCCAAATCAATGCACGTAAAATTCTGCATGTAACAAAGACAAAACACGTTGGGAAACACCAAATCATATTTTAAAAACAAAATTGCTTAAAAGCAGCAATATTTTATGTATGCAGCCTGGAAATGGATGATTTCTTTAACAGAAGGCAAAACATGACAATCAGTGGGGTTGCCAAAATGACACGGGATTAAAAGTAAGTATCACTGTTCAAAAAGTTATGATAATATTGAAATCTGCATATATAATAATCAAGTGATTAAAATTTGACAAAATTCACCAAATCCGATTAACCAAAACAAGAATTTAAATCGAAAAGACATTGTTAACATGTGAAAAAATTAATAGGAAATGAATACCTAGATCTGAAACGAGATAAAGATCATGTTCCAAGGTAATTAATTAATTATTCTAGTAGAATACGGTATTCTGTGAATTAGCACGAAAGAAAGAACCTGTAGATCTTTGTCAGTTCGCATTAATGGATATAATAATAGCCCTAATAAATCACCATTTGGTGTTCACATTCAGTCTGGTCAACGTAATTTTGATCCAGATAACAATTCTCAGATATTGGTTACAATACATTCAAAAAAACTATGAGATCTTGAAATCAATATTAAACCTAAAAATAATCCAAATTGTCTTAACACACAAGTTAACCTCAATAGATCCTTCGTACCAATTCACAGAATATTGTTTTTTACTTAGAATTGCTTGCTCTTAGGATTGTGAAATTCTCATTTTGTTACTCCTCGAGCAACACTTGTTACCCACCTACCCTGTTCCTTTTTCCTACCCACCCCCTCTTACTTTTAAAAAGTGTTTATTACCTCTTCTATCATAAACAAAAATAAATATAATAAAATACTTTCATCCATCCATTTCTCCAAACCTACAAGAAATATGGCTGCTTTTAAGCAATATTGTTTTTAAAATATGATTTGGTGTTGGTCAGCGTTTGTCATATGTAAAATTTTAAAGTGCATTGATTTGAAAACCATGTGTCTTTCAACCTGCTTACTTTATTTATGAGTAAGTACATCGTTTGACTTAACTTTTTTTTTCTCATCGGCATTTTAGCCTGGTTAACCATCTTTACTATTAAAGGGTTTTATTACTTATTTGCAGGTAGCATTGAGAACGACCAGTTAGTCTAAAGCGCTCTGCTATGATTTTTGGATTTGGATGATTTGCGGGTTACACAGAAGACTTTTTGTTTCATTTCTACTCTCAATATGATATTTAAGGACCTCATCAAAAATCACAAGTTGATTGGTGTTTTTTTGTCAGAAAACGATTTAAGTTTTTTTTAATCGTCTAAAATATTTAAAGTTTAAGCTAACTGGAAAGCTGAATATGTTTATTTCCAAATATTCTGATTTACTGTAAATTCGATAACAGTGCATTTATCGGTCTTTTTCTTTTCTCCGATTGGTCATCAACTTTTACTTTTTTACCATAAGTCCATATTTATTTAGAGTTTAACTAAAATAATTTTATGCCCCACCCTAACTTCAAACTTTTCGGCCCTCATACAGCAGGCCGTAGAAATATGTTTTCTAGATCAACTTTACTTAAATTCTTTTTGGGTTAACCCACAATAGGAAGGGGGGGGGTTCCTTGATCAGAATTGGCTTATGATTTTACTAAGAGGTCTGTCCAAATGTGTAAAAAAAAGTCAAACGGCTTACGTTTTGGCGCCATTTCTGCTGTCGCTAACCATGGTGGTAAATCAAAAAATTAAAGTAGAAATGAAAAATTAATTAACCGTAAAATGCCGACTTAAAATGTTATAGGTAAAATTAATAAAAACATCTCGCTGGGTGATTTTTTAACGGATACAATATTTCTCTCGTACGAGGAAATTATTTTTAATACAAGTAGTTATGAAGATTGTTCTATAAATTTGAATCCTATCTGGATACTTTTGTTAAATACAGATGTTAATTAATGCCATCCAAAATTAACTAGTTAATTAGTAAGTCTTAGTGCTTTATCGTCCACTATGATTATTATTAGAAATGAAGCGATATCAGCTTCTTTCGACTCAGGAAAATTTTTAATTTTAATTTTAATCAGCATCGTACGTTTTGACACGGATTTGTGTCATACTCAGGCCTATGAAGAGGGGGGTTCGCTCGTTCCTCCTGGTTCCGGAGATTTACATGAGGAGTTCGATGAGGAAAAGTGGTATCAATACAAATACGGTAATTATTGTACGAATACGATAATTTGGGGCTTCCTACGATGTACGATCGTATATGAATGTGTGATAATTTAGTAGTTTCCGAATGTGAAAAGCGAATGGAAATACAAGTTGTGGACTTTTTATTCGTGGGCGGTCCCACACGTCATTACTCCCGGGCCTGGATTTTCTCTTGGCGGCCCTGGTCATACTCAAGCCCTAATACATTTTTTGCAGTAAATGAAATGTTCAGTTCAAAAAGCTGAAATTATTTCATTTCTTGAGCTCATTAGTAACATATAAAAAACAAATAAGTTGCTTCTTTAATGTAAAAGGTTTTTATTTTTATTTCGAGGATTAATTATGAGAGAAAAATGTTTTAAATGCAATAATTGTAGGATTTTTTCGTATTGTCTTTTGGACTTCTGTTCGAAATAAAGAGGCTAACCTAATTTTTTTGAAGACTATTTTTTTCTCCAATATTGTAACACAAAGCTTAGCAGTATAATATATATTTTTGAAAATTTTTAAAGATCAACTCATACAGTTTTTATTTCTTGACTAATCATTGGGCAAAATTCATAGCTCTCGAACATATAAATATTATGAATCTATGTCAGTTTAGAATTTAAGGGAAGATCACAGGAGGGAACGTTTAAATTAAAATATTAGATATATTGAACGCTATGTGAATTTCTCGAATAAAATTATTTTTTAAAACGGCAGGAATGTTTATTAGAAAAAGTTAACACTTTTGGGAACTGAAAATACTCACAAAATCTAGGGATGTAGGACAATACTTATATCGATGGGTTCTTGATAAAATATCATATGCGACATAGTTGTTTTATTACATTAATTGCTTAAAAAAACATTTCTCTAAATTTTAAAGGTTAATAATTAATACAGTTGCTGTATTTTTAAATATAGAACTTTAAAATTTTACAGGAATGTTATTGTTTTGGTTTAAAAACCGTTTAAGATAGTAAAACTATTATGTCGTTTACAATATTTTGTCAAGAACCCATCAACACGTTTGGTGTGGCGTGTTAGAAAATAGGATTATGGGACCAATACTTTTTGAAGAACACGGGTCTAAGGGAAATAAGGTTTACCTCAAAATGTCGAAGTATTACGGCAATGACAAAAATTATTAACTAGTACAGAATATTCCGATTTTATTTTTAATGAAATCAAAACTTTTAATTGTGAAATGGTGGTAAATATGTAGAAAATATGTAATAATTCTTCTTTGTTTTCTTTTTATAAATATATTTCACTACCTACTATCATCAACATTATAATTAATATTCCTACCTATTTTTATAAGCGTTATTATTTATTACAATATATTTTATTATGTTTGTGGACCATAGCTGTCATCTAGGTTATATCTGGCGATATTATTGTTGAGATATATTTAAATAAAAAAAGGACTATGTCATGTGATATTTCTTCTAAATATATTTTAAGAATTTTTTAATTCAATTGAAAGTGCGTCTATATAATAAAATATCAGCTTAATAATGAAACGTAACAACGCGAGTTTTACTTTTTGTTTATCATGGCATACTAGTTATTCTAGTCTAATGTAATTCAATTTTAAAATGTAAATAATGTAAAAAACGGGCTGAACAAAATATTAACAAATCCAATTTTCGGAAAAAATATCTTTCGAACTGCTATAAAATATATAGGGTTTTTCACTTAAGAAACGCCAAGATGATTTTGTTTCTTAGTTTCTCGAGATTTTTGTGCACTTAAGTGCAAATAAGATTCTTTTCTTAATTTTTATAACTGCAAAAGATAATACGGAAAAATTATACAGTTTTTGAATTGATAGTTTTTCTATCTCTTTTAATAATTAATGAGTGTCAAATATAAATTTTCATACCATATGATTTATTATGTAATGATTACATTTTAATGCGCTTTGTTAGCATTTTGTACGATTTGTTATTTATTATTTTTAGATACTGTCTACTTTGACATGGGTACTAAGAATCCCAAATTGATACTTGACAAACAAGATTTTTTGCTTATAGAAAGGAAACCCGATAAAACAATCTGGAGATGTTGTCAGTATTATTACGCAAAAGAGTTTAGATGTAAGGCTAAACTGATAACCAGCGGTAGAATTGTCACTGTCGATGGTAAGCATAATCACGAAATAGCGCCAAGGATCAAATACAAATACGACTCCCTAGTTTCCCAGATGGTGACAGTAATAAGAGAAAAACAATAAGTTTAATTTTTAAAAGTGTTCGATATTCGCTCTAGTAAATATTGGGCAAGCGAATTATTTAATTTGGTTGTTTACACTTTACTTTTTAATTAAGTTAATTATTATATTGTTCCAATTTAAACAATATGAAGTGTGTTAGTCATTAGAAAATGTTCAGTGTTTTTAGGTAACATAAAATATATTGGATGTCAATAAGATTACTTTTCGTGTTTCTTTTATATTTGATTCTAATAAAACTTGTTCAGAACAATTTATTCTTATAACGCAATTTTTTTAAATGCGGTGTTAAACTTCTTTGAACCCTCCATTTCGCGGTAGCTCTAAGCAATAACTTCTCTAAATGACTTGGCAAATTTGTTACAAAAGTCATTTCAACCCAAGTAAAAGAAAGCAAAGATAATTAAATAAAAACGAAAATGTATATATATATATATATATATATATATATATATATATATATATATATATATATATAGTTACCAAAATCACAGAATTCTTGAACCAGTGTGTTGTATATTGTAGGGTTATTTTCTTGGGAATATGGTTCAGATAGACAATTACGAGTTTATTACAAGGACTTTATATTGTCTGCAGGACGTTTCGGTCGTGGGTACGGCCTTTTTCAACTGCGTTAAGCTAAAATTACATACAAGCCAATATAAAAAAAAAACTAGAAACAAAGAGTCATAACTTACCATAGACAAATAGTCAAACATTACAAAATGACACATAACATAGAAAAAAAAATAAACAAGATCGTCACTACATTTGAACATGTACAGGTTAAACAAACTAATTTACATATACAAAACAGTAAACGTATGCGTGTACGGGTCACAAAGAGTACTGAAACGAATTAAAAGTTGTTCCTTCTTTCCACGGCAAATATTTATCTTAAGAATTTGTTTTTTTTTTGGGTTGGTCATTTATTGCTAGGCACAATTTCATTATATATGTTACATTAGAATATTGTGGTATATTTTATTTAAATGAGCTATTTCGGATTTATTATTTATGGCGTTTGGAGTTTTCTTTATGTAAATCATCTCAAAAAATTCACGTTTCCTATTGTGCTGTTCTGTTTTTAAAATTTGGGTATTATTGAAATCGAAAGTATGATTTGTCTCATTTTCGTGTTTTTTTAGGGCGGTGGTATTTTTATGATCATATTTGTGCCCATTTAGTCTATTATGTAGGTATTGGCTTGTTTGTCCTACGTATACAGAAGGGCATTCTTTGCAGGGTACTTGATAGACTACGTGTGTTTTTTTGTTTTTTGGGATTTCACTTTTTAATTTACTGAAACAATTATTAACCAAATTGATGGCCTTATGGCTAACCGTTATGTCATGTTTTCTAAAAAGTTTTTGAAAGTTTTCAGAGAGGTTGGGAATGTACGGAAGAGATAAAAAGTTATTGGTTTTATTCTTTTTGTCTTTTAAGGGGATAGGACTTAAGTTGGAGTACTTGCTTAGCTTTTTTTATAGAAGATTCCCGGTATTCGGGGCTACTCAATTTAATGGCTCGATCCGCTAGTCCAATTATGACAGCTTTTTTTTGGGAAATATGATGCTGTGAATTATAATTTAGGTACCGTCCCGACCATGTTGGTTTTGTGTACCACTCAGTCTTTATTGTGTTGCTGCAATTGTGCAAGGTCATGTCCAGGAAATTAATTTTATTGTTAGTTTCGATTTCTCTGGTTAATTTTAGCTCTTCGTGGTAATTGTTAAATTTTTCCAATACGTATTTTTCACGATTTTGTGGAATGCAAGTTATACAATCATCCACGTGTCTGTAAAAAAATGGTAACCGAAAATCCAACGTTGGTATAATGCTGCATTCTAGATCTTCCAGTACAAGCTGGGCAATTATGCTAGAAATCGAGGCACCCATTGCGCAACCATCAATCTGTTTGTAATAAGAGTCTTTATATTCAAAATAAGTTGATGTAAGAGTTAATTTAACAGCTTCTAAGAAATCCTTTAAGGGAATGTTGGTATATTTTTTTATTTTTTCCCATTTTTTCGTGATTACATTTAAAGCGACATTAATTGGAATGTTTGTGTAGAGTGACACAACATCTAGTGAAATCAATCTATGATTTTCCGGGATATGAATGTTACTGATTTTTTCTTTAAAACTCCACGAGTCTTTTATATAATACTCATTTTTGTGTGCAACATTTGACAGAATATTCTTTAAAAATTTAGACAAATTATTAAATGGTGATTGTATTCAAGAAACAATCGGTCTTAATGGTATACCAGGTTTATGTAACTTGGGAAGACCATAAATTCGCGGTGGAAGAGAATTTTGAATTAATAAGTTTTTGGCCGTGTTTGGAGATATAAAGTTTTTGTTTTCCCATTTTTTTATTATTTGATTATTATTTTTTTGGTATACATTGGTAGGGTCTGAGGCTAGTATTTTGTAAGTATTATTATCATTAAGGAGTGTATTCATTTTACTGTCATAGTCCGCTTCATTCATAATGACAGTTTTGCTAGATTTATCCGGTTGAAGAATTTTTATTTCTGGATGTTCTTTTAAAAATTGTTTTGTCTTTCGTAATTTGGAATTTAAATTAAGTTTTGTATTTGTGTTTGTAGAGGAAACCCTTGTTTTTTTTTGCTTAAAATTAGTCAAAATATTGCAACACGAGGCTCTTATTTGATCTTTCGTGTCGGAATTTTTATTGTTAATACCTATCTCTATATTGGCTATTATATCAGGTATAGGGGCCTCACTTTCATTGTTTATTTGTACTGCAAATTTTGGACCTAGACTAAGGATGTCTGAGACATAACTAGGAAGTTCGACATTGGTTAAGTTTTCGATCCAATTTTCATTTGATTGGGAAACATTCTGATTGTAATTTTTTTGTTCCGAAATAAGTGAATTTATTTTTTTTTAAATTATTACGTTTGACATTTAAAAAACATTTCTCATATTTTTTCTGTTCTTTGCTTACAAATAATTGAGTCAAATCTTCAGGTAAAAGACCATTAAATTTATCAACAATATTTCTTAAATTGCTTTCTAACTCTTTAATTTTATAGATAGTGTCACTAACCAATATGTTCAATGTGTCGAGATAAAATTTCTTTAAAATACGATTGAATTTTTGTCCCTGGTTTACAGATTCAAAAATTAAATTACTGGTATTTTTAAGTAAAAAATGTGGTATAATATATTCTGATTTACATCTTAAAAGAAAGTTTCTACGGTTTTTTTGATTTGCAAGTTTAATGTTATTGCTGGAGTATTTTTTCATTTCAGAAACGACTTCTTCTCCATAGTTGTTAATAATGTTGTTGTAGTTAAGCATTATTTCACCCATGCTATATATTGTTACCAAAATCACAGAATTCTTGAACCAGTGTGTTGTATATTGTAGGGTTATTTTCTTGGGAATATGGTTCAGATAGACAATTACGAGTTTATTACAAGGACTTTATATTGTCTGCAGGACGTTTCGGTCGTTGGTACGGCCTTTTTCAACTGCGTTGAGCTAAAATTACATACAAGCCAATATAAAAAAAAAAACTAGAAACAAAGAGTCATAACTTACCATAGACAAATAGTCAAACATTACAAAATGACACATAACATAGAAAAAAAATAGACAAGATCGTCACTACATTTGAACATGTACAGGTTAAACAAACTAATTTACGTATACAAAACAGTAAACGTATGCGTGTACGGGTGACAAAGAGTACTGAAACGAATTAAAAGTTGTTCCTTCTTTCCACGGCAAATATTTATCTTAAGAATTGGTTTTTTTTTGGGTTGGTCATTTATTGCTAGAGTAGCCCCGAATACCGGGAATCTTCTATAAAAAAGCTAAGCAAGTACTCCAACTTAACTCCTATCCCCTTAAAGTGATTAACCCGATTTTTAGAAATAGAATGGAAAATTTTAAGAAATCCAATGAAAACATTTTACAAAATGCTCCTAAACAAAATGACAAAAAGAATAAAACCAATAACTTTTTAACTCTTCCGTACATTCCCAACCTCTCTGAAAACTTTCAAAAACTTTTTAGAAAACATGACATAAAGGTTAGCCATAAGGCCATCAATTTGGTTAATAATTGTTTCAGTAAATTAAAAAGTGAAATCCCAAAAAACAAAAAACACACGTAGTCTATCAAGTACCCTGCAAAGAATGCCCTTCTGTATACGTAGGACAAACAAGCCAGTACCTACATAATAGACTAAATGGGCACAAATATGATCATAAAAATACCACCGCCCTAAAAAAACACGAAAATGAGACAAATCATACTTTCGATTTCAATAATACCCAAATTTTAAAAACAGAACAGCACAATAGGAAACGTGAATTTTTTGAGATGATTTACATAAAGAAAACTCCAAACGCCATAAATAATAAATCCGAAATAGCTCATTTAAATAAAATATATCACAATATTCTAATGTAACATATATAGTCAAATTGTGCCTAGCAATAAATGACCAACCCAAAAAAAAACAAATTCTTAAGATAAATATTTGCCGTGGAAAGAAGGAACAACTTTTAATTCGTTTCAGTACTCTTTGTCACCCGTACACGCATACGTTTACTGTTTTGTATATGTAAATTAGTTTGTTTAACCTGTACATGTTCAAATGTAGTGACGATCTTGTCTATTTTTTTTTCTATGTTATGTGTCATTTTGTAATGTTTGACTATTTGTCTATGGTAAGTTATGACTCTTTGTTTCTAGTTTTTTTTTTTATATTGGCTTGTATGTAATTTTAGCTTAACGCAGTTGAAAAAGGCCGTACCCACGACCGAAACGTCCTGCAGACAATATAAAGTCCTTGTAATAAACTCGTAATTGTCTATCTGAACCATATTCCCAAGAAAATAACCCTACTATATATATATATATATATATATATATATATATATATATATGCGTGTGATTTTACAAAAGCGACTAGGATAGTTTATTCAGTAATTTACGAGTAATTAAGACATTTGCTTTCTTAGTTGTTGAATATTTAAAAATATATATATATTAAAAAAAAATATTAACGAGGGGCCGAATTTGTTTATGATCCCAAATTTCAAAAATTCGTTTGGCCCTGTAACATATGAACTGTTGGTCCTAGGTGAATCAAGTAAACACATAAAGAAACGTCTATATTTTCTCTAGAGATTGGTGTAAAAATCAACTTGATCAGTGTTAAGGGTGAATTTTGAGAAATTTTTGAATTGTAGCGTGCACGAATTCTGTTTGCTATTCCCTGGTCATTTGTAAAGTCATATCGGTACCTTCTGGGTTAAAAACGAATAAATATATCAAAAATTCCATCTTCTTCCCGCAAGACATATATTTACAATTTTTTTATCCGAAGTCGAAAAATTGGGTAAAATTTATTTAGTTTCGGGCTAAAATGCATTATTTTTTCATTTGCCATTGAATTTACCACTTTTTCAAGTTGGTCTGGCTCTGCCAGCTGTGCAGCTTTAATTGGCATGTCATAATAAGCAGTTTGACAGGGTCCCATGTTTTTAAATATTTAAATTTAATAAGGATTATTAGGCAGGACGCTTTATATATATATATATATATATATATATATATATATATATATATATATATATATATATATATATATATATATATATATATATATATATATATATATATATATATATATATATATATATATATATATATATATATATATATATATATATATATATATATATATATATATATATATATATATATATATATATATATATATATATATATATATATATATATATATATATATATATATATATATATATATATATATATATATATATATATATATATATATATATATATATATATATATATATATATATATATATATATATATATATATATATATATATATATATATATATATATATATATATATATATATATATATATATATATATATATATATATATATATATATATATATATATATATATATATATATATATATATATATATAAGCAACAATATTCTTCGTAGATTACTATTTATACGAAATAAAACTTTATTTGAGTTAAATAACACATTCATTTGATTAACGCACATTAATTTAAATAAAAAAAATAAGTTCAAACAAATGTTTGACATTTTTGAAATAAATATTTGTTTCGAAAAAATTTGTTGTATGGATATTTATGTTTTAATTATTAAAGGATTTCTCCATTTTAGTTGATAATAAGCAATGTTTACTTCTTCCAGTATGTTTAGTAACTGCTGGTAAAGTAGAATAATAATCGCTTTTTTCGATATATGCAGGACAGTATATGTATGTAGTTATACTTATTTTTTGCTTCGTACATAAGCGGTATTTAAAGTGTCATTAACTTTAGTATGATTTTCGTAATACATATTTATATACAGGGTGTTAGAGCAATACGTTTTGGAGTGGTGGCATTTTGCAGTAACCGGGGGTTAGGTTAGGTTAAAAGTGAGTGGTAGAGATGGGACATGTAACTCATTTTAATGATGCGCTTCACTGACTCTGGCTTATTTTACTGAGTCAGTGAGTCGGCTCAATCGAGCTGCGAAACGAAGAAGCGAAATACAGTGTAACCTCTATTATCCGAACATGCGATTTTCCGAATATCCAGTTAACCGAACACGAACAAACTGATGCCCTTATCCGAACAAGCCTCGATTAACCGAACAACGCCGCTCCTTCGATCAAAAATCGTCGTCCCCACCAATCGAATATATAACTGGCGAGCCGCGCGGCGTCGTGTAATCGGTCACGTACGCATCTTAGTTATTCTGTCGAGTTGATGCGTGTTTGAGCTGGACATACGTTTGCGAAAAAGCCAAATTTTTTTATACACAAACGTATAAAAACGACAATTTCAAGGCTAGCTCTGGTTGGCTTCAAAAGTTAAAAAATCGTTATGGTATTCACCAATTATCCATATCAGGGGAAAAGTTATCTACTGACCCTACGGCTGTTGAGCCTTTCAAACATCGTCTTCTTAAGAAAATTGAAGAACTTAAACTTACGGCAGATCAAATTTACAATGCGGATGAAAGCGGCCTCTTCTGGAAAATGTTGCCGCAGAAAACACTGGCCCATGGGGGAGAAAATTCAGCACCAGGAAGAAAACAATATAAAGAGCGAATTACATTTATGTTATGCTCTAATTCTACAGGTACTCACAAATTAAAATTGTTAGTTTTGGAAAAATCAAACAAGCCACGTTCATTTGGAAGCAGTACTATTCCAGTCATCTACAAGGGACAAAATGGGGCATGGGTAACGAGGGAAATCTTCACGGAATGGTTTCATACGTCTTTTGTTCCTGCCGTGCGTCGAAAGATGAACGAATTAAACTTGCCACCAAAAGCTGTTTTGATTCTGGATAATACACCTGGTCATCCAGTAGAATTAGCAAGTGACGACTCCCATATTTCTGTTATGTTTTTGCCGCCCAACTTTACCCCATTAATTCCATTACAGAAAAAATCTTTTGAAAAAGATTATTGAGACGTCGGGAAACATTTCAGAAGAGCTAAAAAAAATTACATTGAAAGATGTTGTGAATTAGCGCAGGCTTGGCAGCACGTAAAAACTGGTCTGATAAAAATTTCTTGGCGGCAACTTTTGCCCCCCTGTAGTTTAGATCAATGGGAAAATGAAGACTTAATTCCCCTTTCTGCATTGGCTCAAACAAAAAGATCAGAAACTACTGAAACTGAAATTAGTGACATAATAGCTCTTTCAAAACAACTGCCAGAAGTTCCGACAGATGAAGAAATTCAAAAATGGGCACTTGGAGATGAGGATCCTGTGGAAGTGATATCATAGAAAATTTGAACTCGGAAGAAGAAGAGGAGAATGAAGAAGAAATTAGCAGTGGACGCTTGACTCACGGGGAAGCAGTAAATTATTTTGATAAATGCATAGCGTGGGCAAAGGAGAATGGAGAGGAGTCTTGCCACATACTCCTTTTAGAACAGATGCAGAACAGGGCAAAGCAACTGGAAAGGAATACTCTCGTTCAAAAAAAGATTACGTCATATTTCGTAAAAAAGTGAAATGTTCATTATTATACGAGTTTAAGTTTATTTTATTATTTAAGTTTATTTTATTATACATTTTAGATCTGTACCTGTATAATTATAGGTAATTACACACTTTAGACTTCTTTTTGTATTATTTGCCCCATATTCGATTATTCGAACAAAAGGGTTAACCGAACAATGGCTTGCAATAAATAGTTCGGATAATCGAGGTTGCACTGTACACTCCTCCGTCGTTTGACAAGGCTCTTAACTCAAGAATTGATTCCCGGACCACCCTGGCAGCTCGTAGTTGTAAAGGACAGTGGATGGGATATCGTGCTCGGCTAGTACGGCGAAGAATCACCGCGACGAATTGGTCAAGTTTAGTGTTTTAATTTTTAACCTTATACAGTCTGACTATGCAGAATTTCTGTTGGAGATTTATCAAATAAATTAGGCTTTTATTTTTTTCGTTTAAGATAGGTAGATAGGGCAGAATCGAAAAAGAGTGTATCGCGGAGCTGCTTCAGTGACTCATTTAACTGAGCTGATTCTTTGAGCCAGCTCACTCCTGAGTTACACATCTCTAGTGAGTGGATCAAACCGACCTTCCACTGCGACTCTGTGGTCTATTGTGGCGCACACCTATGTTTACACTTCCCCAAGCAACTCTAAATCCTCAATGAGTCTTATCATTGCATTTGGGGAGGTATTTGTCAAGTCCTCGGGCAGCAGAATATCCTTACCGAATATAGAGAACTTGATCCTGGCAGTTGCCGGGCATGCACACAGCACAAGGCTCGCTGTCTCGTCATCCTCCATACATAGGCGGCACTCGTATTCGTCTTCAAGCCCCATCCTGTGCATGTGATGTCTTAAACCACAATGGCGCTAGTGGATAGGCCTATTGCTGTTTTGAGCTTAATTCTGTTCATATTTAGCAGACTTTCTGTTATCGTCTTCTTCATGGGAAGGGGGATACATGCTTTTGCGTGGAACAGACCTGGCAGTCCAAGCCAATAGAGCCAATAGCTTTTGCCTTAACCAAGTCCAAAATTGCGCGCTTGGCCGTTTTGTGGGCTACTCATAAAGCTGGTATCTTGTCTCGCTCATTTCTTTGCTGGAAGGTCCACAGTATCCAGATAAGGGCTATTTTATTGACGCTCCCCAGACCAGCAAGTGCCTTTTGGCAGTTCCAAACTGTTTTGGACGTACAATGACTTGCTCCAACTGCTTTAAGTGCTGCTTGAATATCCGAGAAAATGTTTATCTTTTTGGTGTATTATTTGTTGATCTTGCAATATTCTAGCATACAATTCGATAGCATGAACTTAGGTTAGGTTATTTGATCTTATTAACCTTTGCAAAAAGGAAAGTTGTAATTCTCTTTTAATTCTGTTTATGGCTTAAATTAAGGGGTTCCCTGTTCACATATTATGGATTAAAATAATTTGTGCATTCTTTTGTTCTTGAGTAAGGGCCCGTTTAGCTATCGCAGAATACAATTTTGCATTATGCGTTTGTAGTCGCAAAACTTAAAGGAGTTTCTTTGGGTAATTGATGCATTCTTTGTAAATCTTGTATGAGTGAAGTTAAACTTCGAGGATCACCAAAATGTACAATTTATAAAGGGGATACATCTTGACACGTATTTATTGGTTTTGGAGGCGTCTGTGAATAGGCAGACGTCAAAAAGTACCGGACCTAAGAATTTTATGAATAACGAAGCGGTTAAACTCATTTATACAGGGTGGTCGGTAATGAAAAAGCAGGCCTAGATTAAACTCGTCAAAATAATGATATTGAGCCAAATATGCCTTGGTAAAATGTCGTTCATTAATGAGATACAGGGTGTTAAAGTTTAAATCTCGAAATTGTTATTTTTCTATAGCTCAAGCTGTTTTTGAGACATAACTGGTAATTAGGAGTTTTTGAGGGGTGGGGAATACCACTAAATTGTATCTTTTTATGTAATATGTAGAGGGCCCTTATTACTGTCTATACACTGGCTATTTCATGTCATAATTTTCTTGTTAGTTGTTGCATTTTAATATTTTATCAGTCAAAAAATAGTCAAACACTAAAACTGAAATTGAAGTAACATACTTTAATGACGAATAATGAATTTATCATGAACAAAAACGTCACTTCAACAATTGGGCAAAATGTCCACCATTTACTTCTTAGTTCTCTGTTTACTCCTGGTAACATTGATGGCATCTTGAATTTTTTGTAATAGTTACTCCCGTGTCCGAATTTCTTCTGTAAACACTAAAGATTTAATATAAGCCCAAAAAGAATAGAATCATATGAGTAAGATCCGGGCTACGTGGCGGACATGGAAATTTACTGCTACGACAAAACCATATGTGAGGCAACCATTCTTTGTTCATCAAACCTGAAGCCTGGCTGGTAAATGGGTTGGTAATAGGTGTTAAAGGGATTAAAATTATATGGGTGTAGTTTTTCAGTGTGTAAGACTTGTAAAACCGATGTCCTTTTCAAATGTCTAGCATTCGCCAAATGTCTTGTACATATACCTGGATATTCACCTACTCGCACTAAAATCTCTTCTATTTGTTCTACAGATATAGCTTTAGGACGCCCAATATGACTCTGAGGACAAAAAGATCCAGTTTCGCCTAGTCGACCGTATAATCTTTGAATGTGTCGATATTTGGACATTGTTGTTGGTAGCGTCTTGCTGGCGAACAACTGTTAAAATTTACTTGAGCATAAATACAAATCATATCTCTCATTCACTATTGGGAATATTCATTATGTTAGTAGTTAGTTATTTTTTATCACGATTTAAATTAACGTTAAAAGATCTTTTATTCAAATTAATGAATGAAAACACTAATGTATGTCAAGTATCCATGACTTCATTCATGTCTTAAACATAGCCTACTCCATTCTAACAAACTGTTTTTGGGCCCGCGATTTCGCTTGCAATAAAATATTAAAATTCAAATATTTCGAAAACGGTTTGTTTAATCGAATTAAATGTAGTATGTCTTTTTTTTAGTAATCTCCACTCTATAAAAATTTTCAATAAAAATTAATGAATCGATACTAACAAGAAAGGTAAGGCATGAAATAGCGAGTGTATAGGATTGAACAAGCGCCCTTTACATATTACATGAAAAGATAGAATTTAGTCGTATTCCCATGCTTGAAAACTGTTAATTACCAGTTTTTATGTAGATATCTCAAAAACAGCTTGAGTTAGTAGAAAAATAAAAAAATTGAGATTTAACACCCTGTATTTCATTAATTAGCAATATTTTACCAAGGTTTATTTGGCTCAATATCATTATTTTGACGAGTTGAACCTAGGATTGCTTTTTGCCGCATTCGTTACCGACCACCTTGCATATATATAATATATATGCTTTGGTCGATTCTCGACAAAATGGTGAAGGAGTAATCCTTACCGTTACTGGTTTCGTTTTGTATATATATATATATATATATATATATATATATATATATATATATATATATATATATATATATATATACATACAGAAACAATATAAAAGTTGAAGACAAGTACAAATTATTTTGTCTATATAAGAAGTTGAAATATTTAAAGATTATTTAAATATTTCTTTTACAAATATATTAATAAACTGTGAAAAATATATACAATCCTCGCTTGATAATAGAACATCATTATTCACTTCAATTTAAAAATTTGATATGAAAAATTCACAATGAGTATAAAATGGCGAAAAAAAGTACAAAATAACTGATTTAAATATTTAGGATAATTTTCTCTACATCAGTGTCATAAACTGAACTTATAGATAAAAAAACCGATAAGACGAAACATATTATTGTTGCTGCTAAGTTTTTACGTTGATGCCTAAGAAACTATAATTTTCATAAAATACTCGGTTAAATTTAAGCCTGAGGGATCTCTAGCACTGTATACCATTATTGTGCTAGCTCACCTAATTGACATAGAAATGTTTTTTAAATATTTAAATTAAAAAATATGTTTTCTAGAATGTTTTTTTTTTTAAATTGGTATTGGGTTGAAATTTTGTTTTTGACATGTAATGTAACACAAAGATATAAAAGCATTGTATATGTATACTGTTCGTACTATTGGTGAATGTTCATAACTCATAATTGGTTCATGCCATAATGTGTTTTAGGAATAATTTATTTCGACATGGCGACAAAAAATCCAAAAATTATTTTGGATAAAAATTCTTACATAGTTTTACGGAAAGAACCGACTAAAACTATTTGGATGTGCGCGAGATATTTTGGAAATCGAACAGACAGGTGCAAATCAAGATTAGTAACCAGTGGAAAAGACGTATATATTAGTGGAGGTCATAATCACGATCCTACAGTCACTCAACCTATGAAGAATAGTTTATCACAACAAGTTAATATTATTAGAGCTGATAAATAGAATTTTCGTGTATTAATTTATTAATAAAATATTTTGTTAATAAGTATTTATGAGTAGGTCTTGTAAAGTAATAGTTTATTGCCCTTCGCAATGTATCAGAAAGTGCTCCTAATGATAGTGTATTTTTTAGTATATTTACACTACTTATTGACTAGATTCTATTATATTTATGATTATGTTAAAAGTTTTGGCTCTCTGGCTGTTTCATCAGTTTGTAACGTTTGGATTTTTAAAAGCTTTTAATGTAATAGAAGCATAATTTCTTTTATAATTACTAAAAATAAAAATCATTACATATGATAACCTCATCTATGCAAGAGTAAGTCCCGTGTCAAACAAGTTTACCCAAACGTTACCTAGTACCTAGGCTTTTGTCCTAGTTTTCCATGGATTTCTGGAAAAAAATATAAACTGATGTTTTTACAAAAACGCATTTAAGAGGTCTTTTGTTTTTGGGGTTAAAGTTTAATTCGGTGTAGACACATTTGTTTTCAATGCTATAAAGTCAAATGTATGCTGATAAATAAATGGGTTAAGCTAAGTTTCCATACGTACGAGTTAAGGGTTATGACGTCAGAGAGTACTTTTTAAAAAGACCCTTTATTTAAGCTAACAGAATAATCATGTTTAATAACTTGGGTTTATTCACAACTAATTTTACTAGTTTGCAAGCCTACTATTTATATAATTAAAAATGCTGATCTAAGTATATTACAATATATAAACTAGGTCGCTAAAACTGATGATCCTCCGTGTCATGGAAGGTTATTTCTGCATAACCTGAAGAGGTTTTGTATGCGACAGTAACAAAACTTGCTGTATGTTGTATGTCTGCAGGTCAGATGGAGTGCCTTCTGAAGCCTATTCCACCCAAAGATAATGGAAATGGCCAGAATTATGTAAATGGTGTCATCCAAAAATGATTGTGGCTGGTGGCCTATGTCCATGTTTATCTGTGAATGGGTTCTAGATGTTCTTCTTCCTTGGCCATTTTGAGTAGTTCGTCAATTTAGTTAACTTTCAAAGGTTTTACTTTCTATTGTTAGTCTATTATTTTGGTCTTAATTTTTGATAGAGTAAGTGGTTCCTCTTGGATGGTTGTCGTGGAGTTGACGAATGCTTGGTTATTTATTCTGAATACACATAATGCTGGGAGTTCAATCATAAAGGTTCCTTCGAGCACCATTATTTTTGAAGTTGAGTAATGTGGTAAAATCTTGGTTTCTTCTGGAAATATGACACTATAGTTTGCCTCAGACATTTCCTGAAGTGAAGTTGAGTTAATAGAAATAAGGACGTTGTTCCTTATTTCGTTGATAGAGTCTTTGGACTGAGTATTCTTTGATAAAGATCGACTTTGCTAATAAGGCAAATCTTTGTATTGATTAAAGAAGTAATTTGTGGCTATATAGGTGGTAGGTGGAATGATTGTTGTGTGGTTAAAGGTTGGGACTGAGAAAAGATGGAAATATGAAAAAATCTCAGAATGAAGAGTCTAGAATTGTAAGATAAATATTAGTATATGGTTTGAAAAGTAGCCGTTAACACCGATATCGCAGTATTTTGTGAGATGTTCTTCTAAAGTATATAGAGGTTGGTGTTCAAGCATTTTCTATAGTATCTAGGTCATTTAGGTTTTGAATGACCATTTGAAGAGCCAAGTTTATTTAGTCTAACACGTTTCTAGCTTGTAGGAAATGGTTGAAGTCAAAGACTAATTTATTCCGTTCCGAGTTAAAGATTCATTTCGGCTTGAATTGTTTCTTCATTGAGATTTTTTCAAGGGGTTTCAATTTATTTTTCTTTGGAATCTGGGAGTTTCTTATTTAGCATCCTGTAGATTTTTTTGGTCTGCTCTCGGTGTTGTTGGGTATAGTTTTTTTTATCAGGGTTTTCCGAGGGGTTTTATCTATTCGAAATCGAAAGGGTCTTGCCCATCTAAGTGGCCATATAAAATATCCTTAGATCATTGATTAGTTATTGAGTAGATGGAATAGTTATGCCCTAATATGGCTTATAGCATTTGCTCTTTGATCTTGAAAAGATTCCTTTTTTCTCGTAGAATACTGAGATGTTCAATTATTTTTGATTGGATTTTTCAATGATCTCATTTGATTGAGGATTATCTGCGGTGGTATACTGAATGGATATTTTATGGGTGCACACAAATTCTTGCATCAGGCTCTTTGTGAATTCAGTTCCGCTGTCGGCGACTATCATATGAGGCAAACCATAATGAGAAATGAAGAGAAGAATTGCGTTAAGTTCATATATTGACTGCATTATAATTTTCGATAGGATATGCTTGCCAATACGTTGTAAAAGCGTCGACAATTGTAAGAAGCTTTTGACCATTCGCTTTAAAGTCTCTGGATGTTTAATTTCTAGAGGTTTGGTTGGAGTTGAAGCATGGATTTTGGTTTTGTTGGATTCCTATCGTATTTGTTAGCTTGACAAATATCACAGATGTTAATGTGGTTTTATCTGTCTTTCTTAAGGTTTCGTCAGAAATATCTTTGTGGATTTGGTTTTCTTGTCGTCAATGCCTCTATAGTTGATTTTCCCTTACTGATAGTTAATTATTATTTCTTTTTGCCGTTCTTCAGGGTTGACATTAAGTTGTTGCATTTCATTAAGTCATACGCCGGATTTTTGAATGTTCTGGGATGGTGTCATTTGCAAAAATGTAAAGCTCGTCATCTTCGGTCTCTTGGTCATTATTTAGAATTACGAATTAAAAATTGATAAAACATGATTTCAAAGTTAAAAAGAAATTATGCAAAAAAGATTTGTTATTTTATTCGTGGATCAACCCGGGAACCAAACGCGTGTATGTACGTACTATACAATTTAGGGTGGATCGATTTTTAATTTTTTGAATTTTAACTCCCTTTTTATATTAACTAAATTAAGAACTAAAGAAATTTTGAAAATGTCTTAAAATTTCACTCAGTATTTTTTAATGAAGAAAAAGCAATGAAAAAGCTTTAAATAATTTTTATTTATTTGAAACGTTATAATTTTAAAAATCAATCGACAAAACATTCTTATAAAAAAATTAAACGCAATTTGTAAAACTGTTCAAATATATCTAAATATTAGTCTGTCACAGGGGTCGATACTCTTTTTTGTGTTAAACACTGGCATTATTTTACGCGATTCTCATCTTGTCTTGATAAATCCACCTCGTGTTAAGGGACCACAAACAGTAGTAGAAGCCTCTGTGACAATTTTCACACACCTTTCCGTCGCTTGTGTGTAGCAAGGGAAGTTAGAAATTCTTAGCAAAACGAGATTGTCTAAAATCTTAGGGTTTTCAATATATTGCAAAATTTCTTCGTCACTCATGAATTTCGTTAATGGTGGTTCGGCCACAGTCACCTCATTCCAGTTTATAATGTCCATATAATTTTCAGTTTCAAAGTTAAATTTGGGTAGTACATTAGTCCCGATGCAAGGATATATAGTTTTGGTCTGTCGAGCTTTTAGTATCCTACGCAAAGCCAGTATTCTTGATATCTCATTTTGGACATCCAACATGACTAACAAAATACTCCCTGGATGCCCAAAAACCCGTTTCTTTGAATCACCGGATCAATGAATGCCTTCAAGTGGTCTGGCAGTTATCGCGATAATGTCATGGTTTGGTGCAAGCTTAAAATCGTAAATGCAATGTGGTAGAGTCTTTATTCCAAATCACATATGCGCATAGACCTTCAATATAATATTTATCAGTACTAACAGATTTTAAGACTGTTCAGGTGAGGAAACATAAAATCTAGAAATTCGATTTGTCGTTGTCATAAGCCATCTTGAATGCACTCTTTTGCCTGGATTTTTCTTTGAAAAATTTCGATTCATGTTTCAGAATTAAGTGTTCGCACATTTCAAACAAAAAAAGTTGATCTGTACTGTATTCCGAGCCTAGTGGTTTAAATAAGATAATATGCTCATCAATGACCACTTTTCTTGTAGACTCTTCCATAATACAATACAAAATTTCCATCTTTAATGGTTAGGGGCACATTTTTCAAAATATTTCTGTTTTTGAAGGGCACATCGCATTTTGTTTCGGACTACTACATTAGATAATGTATCCTTTGCGAATTTTGTGATTCTCCCGGCTCATAAGCTTCTTAAGATGATAAGGGTTTACTAATCGAAGAAATAAGCTGGATTTCAGAGCGTGAACTGGTTGATCAAAGATATTCAGTGGGATGTTTTTCTTGAAATACCTCCCGTTATCTTTTTCTCTTAAGGTTATCAATTATCTTTTTACTTATCTTCAAATCAATGCTGCCGATACCCATTTTTCGGTCAGTTTCTTGATCAAGCAAGACGTGTCTTTCTAGTATAGGTATTTGCATTATTTTTTCACAAGTACAGCAATCAAAACTCTTACATTTGCGTAATGCTATATTGAAAAGGGAATTTTCTCTTCTTTGAATCGTGTAAACCTTTGTCGGTAGGTTTCAACATCTTTCCTTGATCTATAAGGTTTCCCGTCCATGGCCGAAAATAGGACATTAAATCACTTCGTGACACTGACGTTCCTTAGACTGATTGCAACAACCACGAAATATCTGATCTAAACAGCGGCCGCAACGGTACTAATGACTGGGCGGTGAGCGTACCGCACGTTGCCAAATATTCAAGATTTTAGTGTGCTAGGACTGGAGTAATGCAAGCGAAGTAATTTCTTAAACTAGTTAAAGTGAAATTACTGAAGTATATTTGATCGAATAATAACAATTATTAAAAAAAATATAGTGATATAATGGTTAGAAACAAAAAGAGAAAATATTGCTGATTTTTACATTTATGTCGAAAGTTAAACACTATTGGGCAGTACTAAAAATAAATATTTTTTAAAAATATTTTATAATGAAAATGATAGATGAAGAAACTTTTGCGTACTGGCCAATTGTGATATAATAAGAACACTTTTTTTCATATATTCATTTCGCACCCTAAATTGTACATGTCTATGCCTCAGTGGCCATTAACGTAGATTTAATGTTTTAAAAGAAAAACAATGATGTAAAGGTAAGAACTTTAAATTTTATTGAAAGCCATTGGCATACACATGCAGGGAAACACCATTTTTCTGAAAAAAACTTTTTTTTGCATCCTAGTTATCTGTAATTGCAGGTGGAGAGTGGCAGTTAATAAAATTACTATTAAGTTAAATGTTATTGTAATTTGCTAAATTTTGCTGGAACAAGACTTTAAACTTCGGCTTTTACCTTAGCAAAAAAATTATATCTGCCGACTCCTGAGCGGCTAAAAATTTTTTACAGTTAGATGTAACTTTTCATGATGTAGTTTATTTAATAAATTGCATAATAAAAACACATTTTGACATGTCTAAATAAATTATTGTTTTGAACCCGTAAAATTCGATTTTTAAATGCCTTTCACAGTTGCATGTAACTTTTGGTGACGTAATTTATTTTAAAAAAATATTTGTCAAAATAATTTGTTTTTCTCTATTCTTCTTGAACGGCTCTACATTTTGACATGTAGTTTTTGCAGCTTGACGTAATTTTTATACGCGTAATTTATATGAGAAAATCTTGACCTTTTAGCAGCTCAAATTATTCACACAATTTTCACACTTATTTAAATTTGTTTTTAAGTTATTCTTGTAATAATATTATTTCAGTTATACACAGTGTGTCAAACAAGTTATTTTATGATAACATTTAATATTCTAAATGTCAACACATCAAAGATTTGTAACGGATACACATGTTTGTAAATATTTTAAATGAAAAACGTATCTCAACTGTCATTTTTGCTTTTCTGTCAAAACGTTGTCTGTTCATAACAAATTGACCTACTCACATGCGCTTTTCTTAATACAGTATAGATTTTTAAGTGGAAAAGCCAAAACAACAATTTTTAAACTATCAAAAAATTGCAAAAATTAAATCACTGCTGAACGAAAAAATAGTTTCAAGTATGGACAACACAGTCGGATGCGACTTTTAAATACGAAATTTACTAATGTGAATTTAGCAACCAAAATTACCGCCCTAGCAATCGAGTTTTATATCAACTAAAGTCTATTCAAATTTAAGATAGAGTGTATGTAAACAAAAGTTATTATGCGTGCAATACGCTCTCACAATAACTTTTGTTTACATGCACTCTATGTTGATTTTAAATATACTTTAGACGGCTCATATGTACATGGGTACCATAGCAACCGCCTTATTTACCAAGCTACAGGGGTCATATTTGGCGCTAATATTTGTTTCATATGCTTCTTTATCGCGGTTGTTAGTACAAATAATATAAATTCGGACAGTATCGGAAAACTGACATGTTGTTATTCATTCTTACCCTTATACAAATATGGTCCACAAGAATTAAAAAAATCTGTACATGCAAACCAGTGAATATATCGACAAAACATCACCACCTGATGGAATTATAGCTTGTATATAAATACAATACAAACATTGTGTTTTAAAGCGACAAATACGATTGCCTGGTAATAGCTGAACACAATATAAAGTTGGGATCCATTTAGAGGGTTTTTTATTTTTTATTTGTTAGAACGTCTGTTCGGAGTTTAATAATTTAGGTCTTTGGTGCAGAGTAAGGTTGGATAATGATCCCCCTTAATTTGGGTATGTAAAAAAATTATGCGTCACCCCCAATAACTTTAATGAAAAACTGAAAACTAGGTAAAATTTCTCTGTAAGAATTGTCAATAAATGATGAGCGTTTCTTTGTTAAAAGGAACAGAATAAGCAGAATATATATTTAATAGTATGTAGACTGTAATATACAAAACACCTTGAAAAGTGCTTTAATAAGTACCTATAATCTGAAATGAATCAAAACAGAATTGTTTTGTTAATTATATTTTATCTTAAAACTTAAAAAAATATAAAACCTTGGTTCTTCGGCCAGCGTATACTACACTCTTTCGTTCATTTTCCATTATTTTGACACACTCTTTCATTTCTAGATAGCGCAGATTTTCTGTTTCCAAATTATCAATATGTGGTCAACGGATAAAATGTTTAAAAATATTTTCATATGGAGACTTCGTTTATTTCGGTCGGTCAATGGGTATTCTTGGATTTGTGTTATAATATAATATAAACAGTTAATCACGGTAATATAGACTCGCTGACAGCGTCAACACGAATAGTCATATTGTGTTCTTACATGAATATTTTTATGTTGTATCAGATGTTATATTTAGATAGTTTGTGAAAAATATAGGGTACTAGTATATTCATCGGACTGATTGTCTTGAATTCTTAACTGAACAAAGTCCGTTCTTAGTTTTCAATATTTTAAGTAAAAAAAGACAATAATTGTAATCTGTCTCGTTCCTTTCCTTGCAATATTAATGTAAAATTGTTTATTTTTTCCAAACAAAAAAGAGAATTGAAAAAAGGTAGACAAGTATTATTTATAACATTGTAATAAATGAATCATTAATCGCAATTAACTAATTGTTATATATGGTGCTCGTAATATCTATTTTTATTTTATTCAGGCATTAATCAACCTAATTTGATTATACCGGCTTACAATATAGTGACATGGCATATCAAATCTAGTAAAACTGTTATGCCTTGGTATATCCCATGCAGGGGAAGTGGACTAGCTAGAAGTAAAAAACAGTAGTCGCTAGTTGTTTACATGTTAAGAGTAAAGATGGATCATGTGGTATAAGCCACACGATGTTAGAAAAAGAAAATGACGAAGTAATTATACGCATAATTAATAAAAAAAAAGAAAAGAGAAGACCATGACATATGACATTTCAGCGTAGAAGTAATTTAGGAAACTAGTACTGTAATTGCTAAATATTTTTTGGATAATAAAGAAAAAAATCACTAGATTTTTCGCCTAGCAAAAGCTCAGTTCGATTTGGTTTTATCGATCATTAAAACTGATATTTAAGTTGAATTTCATTACTGTTGTAAAGCACTCGACGGAAAATACGTTCGTGTTATTTGTCCAGCTATTTGCTGCATTCTGGAGTCTAAATCTCCCCTTGAAAATGTTCATGGTACGCCATTGTAAGACAACCTCCCATAATAACTCAGTTACTCTTTTGACAATCAGCACTGCAATTTTGGTCCAACAATCTCTACTCGTAATTTTAGACTAGAAGTTTTAAACATACCTACGTATTATTTGTTGTGCTCTTTTTTTTATTTTATCGAACCACACAAACCATCGTCATATTTATTAATAACAGTTTTAATTCATTTTATTTTATATAGATGTATATGATTTGTAAATTATGTTGAAATGGAATAAAAATTATATAATGCTAAGGCCTTATTTTTTATTTTGGTTTTACCTTTACAATTGTTGCAGATATACCATTTAAAGAATTGTATCAGCATTCGCAGTCGTCACCCATTTTGAAAAAGAATATTTGCGATATTTCCATAAAAATGAAAAATCTTTTAAATATTTGTTTCTGTTACGATGTATATTCGGGATAATAAAAAGGAAACGTCACACAAAAATACAGGCTTGTGATGCGGACAAATACAAGGTTAATACAAAAGATAAGTTCTACAAAATATAAGCAGATTGATCTGATTGATGTCAGTTGTCGATGTTTACTACATAAAAGTGGTTAACAACACCAATACTGGTTACACTCAGTGGAAATGGGACATTCGAAGATGCCTGTTTTGAAAAGGTGGCGATTTAAGAGATTTAATTTAAAGAGACTGATGCAGGAAATTATTAGCTTAACACCAACGAATTAAAGCAATGTCATTCTGACCATTTTTAGCGTTAGAAAAGTGTTTTAAATTATTTGATCTTTATTAACTGTGACAAGAAAAATTTAAATATGAAACCTAAACAGGTAGCTAAAGCCGTACCTCTTCGCGATGATGGTCGCAACATGAGTTATATTGCTAGAGTGCTAAATTTACCAAAAATTTCTGTCAGTGATGCTGTGACGGTATTATGAAACCGGCTGTTATACAAGTGATTGTAAAATGGAAGAGATGATTGTTTTATGAAAGTAAATATAACTTTAAATGTTGTAGAACATCGCTTTAGAATACATCGACAGCTAAGACTGGACTTTTACCAGACGGGCACGCGTCTGGAGAAAAACCGGCAAGCGATATTTACAAGTTTGTGTCTTCCTTGGATGCAAAGCATTGGTTTGGCGAGGCATATCCATACAATGTCGTACAAAATATCAATTACTGCTTCAAGATATATCAGATAATGTTTAGATGATTACATTGTCCCATAAGCAGTTAATAGGTGTCTGACTTCTCTTTTATGCAGGTCAATGAGTGTCAATGTGGCACACTCTAAAGTGTTCAAGGAAAAGGAAATTTCAAAAGGCCTAATTGCTACTAAATATCTTAGTTTTTTCGATTTTGTTATTATTGTGGAACATATATTATTTTTTGAAACTTTTATTTCTAGGAAATAATACCTCGGTGTATTTCGACGTTGGCAATAAAAATCCAAAATTAGTGGTTGATGGTCAGCCTTACCGTGTGATCAAGAAATATGAGAACAAAACTATATGGCGATGCAGTCAGTATTTTGGAACTAGAACTGATAGATGTAAATCACGCATAAGTACTACGGGAAAAAATGTTATTATAAGCAGTGACCAGCACAACCATGATGTTATTGCTAAGCAAGATAAACGATTTGAAAATATGCAATGCAGTAATGTAACAATTATAAGGGAATTTTATGACGAATACAAAGACCTCTTTAAATAAATGTTTGTTAACTTGTATAGTTATTTAAATATTTCGAAAATATTTTTTATTTTGTTTTATTTATTGCCAATGAATGATATTTAAAATAAAATATCTGTTTAAATTAGTAGACAGTTCAAATCAAAGTGGGTTGCTGACAATAAAACACTATAAGTTTTCATTAGCATTATCATTAAGTTATATTAAAATACCTTTTTTTTTTAATAAATATACACAAAAAAAGTGACGCACTTGATTTTTGGCCCAAGTTCAATGTCGTATATCTTTTAAACCAGTAGACCGATTTTGAAGAATTTTACTTTCGTAAGTAGATAATACCTTTGTCTTCTAGCAGAAATGAAACAAATGAAAATGTTCTCAAAGATTCTTGGATAATAATGAAAAAGCTCGAACCATGCTCTTTTGCTATTTTTTGACTTGTGTATTACTTGAGGATTTGAATAGAAACTTTTTATTTACATCCTATATGGAAGACCCTTTTTTGTGTGCATTTTGATTTTTTATCTGTAAAATTGACTGTAATTGACATTACAGCTTTTTTGCTAAAACATTGCCAATCTAACAAAACAAACAAAAGTAGTTATGCTTTATTGCCGCAGAAAAATTTTACAATTTTATGGACAAAGCAAAATATACCTAAAAATAAGACATATCAAAACATTAATCGAAAATAATTTCGACAGGTCAGTGCTTTTTTTTTTACTTGAATGTTAATGAATTGAAATGAATTAATGAAAAAATGTTAATGAAAAAACTTAAACATTGCTTTTAACTGTTTTTTTACCCATACTGTGTAATATTCGAGCATTTTTATAGAAAATTCTTACACTCTACATGAAAGACCCTTTTTCTAAGAAAATTTGTTATTCTGTTCATTAATTTTACAAATTGCATTTTGACAAGGTACCTACAGGTTTTTCAGAAGTGATATTCTAATAAAATAAAAATGATATTAATTTTATAAAACTCTTTTATTAACGCAAAATAACAAAAACTGCATAAAAAAGAACTCGAAGACTGGGCTTAGTACCGAGTATTGCCTCCTCTAGCGACTCTGAGAGCTTCTAATTTGCGTGGCATACTTGAAATTAAGTTTCTGCAAGGCTTTCAAGAGGCCTTTCGCGTGAACGTACCCTTCTTCCTAATTCATCCCACAAATGTTCTATTGCATTCATATTGAGGCTTCTCGCAGGCCACTGTAATGTGGCGATTCCCGCAGTTTCTAGGAAGTTTTGCACTATTGCTGCGGTATGCGGTCGGGCATTATCCTCCATCAGATTAAAATTGTTACCAACTAAATCAGCAAGAGATAACACATACTGCTCTAAAATGTCATTGATGTAAATTTGGGCTGTCATTGACTGCGTAATGGGAAATACATGAAGGGGTCTATTCATGGAAATTCCACCCCACACCATAACTGAACCACCAATAAAATTATCGCATTCTGTTATCAATGATTGATTGAATCTTTCGCCAGTTCTTCTCCATATTATTTTTCTCCCATCCACCATATTAAGGTAAAACCTTGATTCATCAGTAAACAGGACATTTGACCATTCACGATTAGTTCATTCTCCATAAATTTGTACGCAGTATCTCTGAGCAGCACGATGTTGAGGTAGCAATTTAGGACCTTTTACAGGCTTCCTAAGCTTTAAGTTAATTACGGCTAGACGTCTACAAACTTGGCGAAGATCTTCTTGAACTTTCACAGCCGTATTCGATAGAGTCATTAAAGCCCGCAGTCTCAAAAAGCGATCATTTCTAGGGGAAGTTTTTCGAAGCCGACCAGAACTCACCTTCCGAGCAATGCTTCCTGTTTGTTCATATTTCAGGATCGCTCTAGGAGCTGTTGCTTCAGGGACCCCCACAGCACGAGCGGCGTAGCGTTTACTACGCCCATCATTCACTAAAGCGACAAATCTTGCCATTTGTTCGGGTGTAATTTAGGGCATTTTATCACTAAAACCTTTTTTTCGAATAAAAAATGACAATCATGAAGTTAGTGAAAGTAAGGTTTCAGCAAAAAAGCTGTAATTGGGTCAATTTTAGAGATAAGTCGGTGAATACAAAAACAAAATGCTCACAAAAAAGGCTTTTTCTTATAGGGGGTAAACTGTACGAATCCTCAACTGATACACAGGGCAAGTCAAAAAATAGCAAAAAACCATAGTTCTAGTTTTTACATTATTATCTAAGAATCTATCAGAAAATTTAATATTGTTTCATTTTTGCTGAAAGACAAAGGTATTACCTACCTCCGAAAAAAAATTATTCAAAATCGATCCATTGGTTTACAAGATATAAGACAATGAACTTGGGTCAAAAAACAAGTGCGTTACTTTTTCGGGGACTGAGTATATATTCAATAATTCCAGCGAAATATAAATAAATATGATTCATTGAATATAGCACGGAAGCTTTCACGGCTTTGGTTAGTTAGAAATCATGGTTCGTGGGTTTAGAAAGTGTTCCAATTTCAGTAAAGACCCCTGAGATGCCTCGTGCTATCAAAGGAGAAACGTTGGAAACTAATTCCATCTTTACACTGTCTAATACCAAGAACCATGATTGCATAAGGTACATTGAATATTGTAATTCAATTGGTTTAGTAATTTTTTTCCGTGATTAATCCTGACTTACCCATATAATGAGGGAAGGTGCTCTCTCTTATTGCCAATTACCGGGTTTTTACTTAACGGCCCAGATAAACGAAAAATTACAATTTCGTTTTATTTTTTTCTGGCTTTATTTAAAATAATACCTTAAAGTAAATTTTACATTCTTATTGCATCTTTTCGTTCTCTATAAAACTGTAAGCTCAGATTTTAATTTCGACGTTTCTTAAACGAAAAATTACAATTTCGTTTTATTTTTTTCTGGCTTTATTTAAAATAATACCTTAAAATAAATTTTACATTCTTATTGCATCTTTTCGTTCTCTATAAAACTGTAAGCTCAGATTTTAGTTTCGACGTTTCTTAAGCTTGTGACAGATTATTAGGTTGATTTTTCTTAAATTCGGGCCTGTATTTTTTATTGCACTTTTGTAAATTCCAGCGCTCACTGTACCATACAACATCAGTTTAATCGCATTCAAACGTTTCGAACCTAATCAAACTATTCAATAATTCCAACAAATTTTGTTGTATTTGGTCATTTTGGTCATAAATAAAAAAATATTTTATACACATATTTATTTAAAAAATGCATTTTTAGTGAAAATTATCACATCCTAAACAATCCTATTTTATATAACGTATACCACAGATCAGTTGGTCCAATGGTTTTTAGGTTATGTTGTACATGCATTCATAGACATACAGAATCCTAAAAATAAACTTCTAAAAAGTTCAAACGTTTTATTAATCATATTATATATTATTTCATATCTAATCAATGACATAATTTATTTTTCAAATCACAATAATGCAAAACTATTCTGCCCTCCTAAAACAACTTGTCCTACTCCTAAGTGCAAAACAGTAGTTATGAGATATACATGGGTAATTTTTGTTTGAATGGTTGCGACAAATTATAAAACATGGGTTAATAAAATGTGTGCAACAAAAAAAGTTAATTTTTGCATATAGGAAAACTTGTCTTGTAACCTACATATGTAAAATTTGACACTGTCTAGAGCTACAATGTTACGCTGATGTAAACTTATTGAAGTATAAATTTTGTACCATACTCTTAGCATCAATTCGTATTTATATACGAATATGGAAAATTATGATACTTAGCACAAAATTTACTCGACTTGCCTACAGAAAGAAAAATAAAAAAGCATTATTTAAAAAAAAATTGGGATGGGTTATCGGATTTTAATTTGCTGTTGCATCGTCAGGACACAGATTTTATATCCTGCTTGAAACCCATATTAGTCTTTACCTACTCCATTGGTCCGCAGATATTTTCTAACCCCAAATAATACACTACTCTAACATAACAACAAGAAGATCGTTAACGAAAACCATTTGGAAATTTAATATCTGCGAACCAAAGGAGTAGCTAAAGACTGATAATATGGGTATCATGAAGGATATAAAATATATATGTATCCTGAGGATGCAACAATAAAGTTGCAAACCGTCGACAATTAAAAGTCTTTTATTTTTTTTACTGGATCCTAACCCCAAATAATACACCACTCTAACATGAAAAGAAGAAGATTGTTAACGAAAGCCATTTAGAAACTTAATATCTGGGAAATATCTGCGGACAAACGGAATATGTAAAGACTGATAATATGGGTTTCATGCTGGATATAGAATCTACATGTGTCCTCAAGATGCAACAATAAAGTTGCCAAACGTCGACTAAATAAAAAAAAATTTTTTACTGGATCCTGACCCCAAATAATACACCACTCTAACATATCAACAAAAGGATTGTTAAAATCATTTAGAAACTTAATAAAAGTAGTGATAAAATGGGTTTTAAGCAGGATATAAGATCTATATATGTGTCCTGAGGATGCAACAATTAAGTTGCGAAATGTCGACTATTTAAAAAATAATTGTTTTTTATTGGATCTTAACCCCAAATAATACACCCCTCTAACCAACGTTTTTAACATTGTTCCGCCTTATTGGATTTTTACCAAAATATTTTTAGGCCATCCCCATATGACCGTTAATTTTTGGTCAAAATTTGAAGTCAATCGGGTAAGTAATATTTAAGCTATGTCGCGAACCGACACAGCGACCGACAGATGGACCAACGAAATTGATAAAACATGTTTTTTGGCATCTAAAAGGGGCGCTAAAACATGAAGATATGTAAATCCTGAGCGGGCGATTTTCTTCACGATTACATCGCTATCTTGTTCCGACATCTTGAATTAGTAACACATTTTTGCTAGTTGAGCCCTATACCACAATAGTTATGGCACACAATTTGAAATCAACCCATTAAGTAGTTTTTTCAGGCTGAATTTTTAAATATCTTATTATACCGCCATGTTGTTCCGTCATCTTGGATTCGTACCAAAATTTGATGTTTATGCAAAATTTAAGATAAATTGGATAAGCAGTTTTTTCATAATATTTTTTTCAACATTTCACTACTCCGCCATTTTGGATTTTTACCAAAATATTATCAGGTCATACCCATATGACTCTTAATTTTTGATACAAATTTGAAGTCAATCGGGTAAGTAGTATTTAAGCTATGCCGCGAACTGACAGACAGACAGACATACCGACAGACGGACCAACGGAATTGATAAAACATATTTTTTTCGCATCTAGGGACGCTAAAATGTAATGACGTGTAAAACCTGAGAGGCTGATGTTTTCACGATTACATACTTTTTATTTGGCCACCATTTTATTCGGCCACCTTGAATTAGTACTAGAATTTTACTAGTTGATCCCTATACCACAATTAGTTATGACACACGATTTGAAATAAAACCATTAAGCAGTTTTTCAGGCTGAATTTTTAAATATTTTTTTAAGCTACTATTTTGTTCCGCCATATTGGATTCGTACCAGTTGATTCCAATATAATACTTGATGTTTTCTACAAAATTTGAGATAAACTGGATGAGTAGTTTTTTAAAAATATTTTTTTTAAGACTTCACTAGGCCGCCATTTTGTTTCGTCATATTGTATTTTTACCAAGATGTTACTAGGTCTTCCCCATATGGCCCTTAATTTTTGACCAAAATTTGAAGTAAATCGGGAAAATAGTCTTTAAGCTATGCCGCGAACTGACAGACAGACAGACCGACAGACGGACCGACGGAATTGACAAAACATATTTTTTGGCATCTAGCGACGCTAAATCCTGAAGATGTAAAACCTGAGAGGGTGATTTTTTCACGTATTACAAACATTTTATTTGGCCGCCATTTTGTTCGGCCATCTTGAATTAGTACCACTATTTTACTACTTGATTTCTATACCACAATTAGTTATGACACACAATTTGAAATCCAACCGTTAAGCAGTTTTTTCAGACTGAATTTTTAAATATTTTATTATGCCGCCATTTTGGATTCGTACCAAAACTTTACCACTTGATTTCAACATAATTATAGTTTTTTTTGCAAAATTTCATATAAATTGGATAAGTAGTTTTTTAATAATAATTTTTTAACATGTCACTAGGCCGCCATTTTGTTTCGCCATATTGGATTTTCACCAAAATGTTACCAGGTCATGACCCTTATTTTTTTACCAAAATTTGAAAGCAATCGGATAAGTAGTTTTTAGCTACGCCGCGAACAGACAGACAGATAGACAGACAAACAGACGGACAGACAGACAGACAGACAGACGAAATTGATAAAACATGTTTTTCGTCATCTAGGGACCCTAAAACGTGAAGGTCTGAAAAAATCTCGGACAGTGATTTTTTCACGATTACAATACTTTCATATAAATTGGATAAGTAGTTTTTTAATAATAATTTTTTAACATGTCACTAGGCCGCCATTTTGTTTCGCCATATTGGATTTTCACCAAAATGTTACCAGGTCATAACCCTTATTTTTTACCAAAATTTGAAAGCAATCGGATAAGTAGTTTTTAGCTACGCCGCGAACAGACAGACAGATAGACAGACAAACAGACGGACAGACAGACAGACAGACAGACGAAATTGAGAAAACATGTTTTTCGTCATCTAGGGACCCTAAAACGTGAAGGTCTGAAAAAATCTCGGACATTTTTTCACGATTACAATACTTCCTTTTTACGAGGGAAGTAAAAATCGGTATTTCCCTCGTTATGAATCTTTCTTTTAGTGAAGTGTGACCCAATTTAGTTCTGAAGATAGTCATTTACTAACATATATTCTGTGATCTCAAGCACTTTTATTGGGCGATATTTTCTTCCCCCATACCGAATTCGTACCAGTGTTTTATTTGTTTCTGCCTATGCCATATTTGATTTTTTACCATAATTTAAAATAAATTGAATAAGTAGTTTTTTACTCTGATTTTTTAAAATTTCCATTAGACCGCTATTTTGTTCCGTCATGTCGAATTCGTACCAAAATTTTGCCAGTCCCTATCAGATCTATATCACACTTAATTATTACACAGAATTTGAAATCAATGTTATATGTAGTGTTTCAGTGCTGATTTTTTAAATAATTTACTAAGCCCCATTTTGTTTTGCCGGCTTGGATTCGTAACAAAATATTATCAGTTCATTCTAATTTAATCCCTGATTCTTGTGCGGCATTTGAAGTAAATTGGACAATTAGTTTTTTAGTATTTTTTTTAACACTAAGCCGCCATTTGGGCCGTTCTGGATTTTTACCAAAATATTACCAAGTCATCCCTATATGACCCCTAATTTTGGACCAATATTTGAAGTCTATCGTATAAGTAGTTTTAGCCGAGAACTCACAAACGATGGAATTGATAAAACATATTTAAGGGCCCTAAAACGTGAAGATCGGTAACATTTTGAAGGAATGCTTTTTTTCACGATTGTAAACATTTTATTTGGACGCCATTTTGTTCCGCCATGGTAAATTCGTACCACAATTTTATCAGTTCATATCTATATCACATCAAACTTGAAATCAATCTATTAAGTGGCAAGTAGTTTTTCTCCCTGAATTTTCAAATATTTTATTAAGCCACCATTTTGTTTCATCATCTTGGATTTGTGCCAAAATTTTACTAGTTCATTCCTACATAATTTCACTAGGCCGTCATTTAGTTCCGACATATTGGATTTATCCCAAAATGTTAACATGCAATCCCTATATTGTGACCTTTAATTTTTTACCAATATTTGAGGTTAACCGGGTGCATACCTCAAAAATTGCGTGTCGTTTTAATAATATTGGTAGGAATTTGTAAATACAAAAGTGTTCTTATCATATTTTGTTTCTTAATTTAACATTTAGAATAAAGTCAGACATTTAAGATGATATACTTCATCTTAAAATAATGGTTTAGACGGAGTTAAAACTATATAAGTTTTCTTAAAATGTTAAAATATTAAATGTGGTATATTTGACTTAAGTTTTTTATGTCTTGTGTGTCGTTGACATTTTTTTCCTTTTACTTCCCTCGTAAAAAGGGAAGTTTTGTAATCGTGAAGAAATCACCCACAGAGACTTTTTCAGATCTCTACGTTTCGAGGTCTTTAGATGCCGAAAAACATGTTTTCTTGATTCCGTCGGCCTGTCTGTCTGTCTGTTCGCTGCATAGCTAAAGCACTGCTTACCCGATTTTGATCAAAAATTAAGGTTCATATGGAGGTGTCCTGGTAACATTTTGGTAAAAATCCAAATAACTCTTGTGCAATTTAGATAATAATAATAATAACACTAACAAACAACTTTAAACTGCAAAAAGTAGCAATAAGTTAAATATGCAAGTTTATTCTTTTTAAATGCCCCTCTCCTTTAAATTTTATAAAATTCGTTTTAGATCAAATTAGTTTATATAGAAGTTGTAGCCAATAAGAAGCGAATTTTTTGTGTTGAAACTGCTTGAATACAAGGTGGGACAAAAGCTAGCAATTCAAAGGTAAGGTTTTTTAAATGGAATGTTCTGCATATGAGATGATTCGTGTCTTACTGATAATAAATATAGAAAGTTTAATACATTTATATTTAAAGTCGCCCGAGAATATTGACAAAAACTCTGTCAGAAAAACGGAATATGTTCTATAATAAACCATTGTGGATACTTCGCTTCTTATTATAGAGTTTTTCTCAAATTTTTTGGTTGTCTTTAAAAAAATAAAGGTATCTAATCGAATATAGCTATAATCCGCAAGAAAAGACCCATTTAATGGCCAGATGATATATAAAAAAAATTCTACATACAAATAATTTAGTTAAGGAGGTATTGCATTTATAAACAATAAATATATAAAAATTAATATATTTGATAACGCATTGCAAATACGATCCAGAAGTATAGATCTAAGTAACATAGAGGCCCTGTTAAAATTTTAAGTTGTGGCAACTCCGACATGTAAAGAGAGCTTGAGAAGAAAAATATTCAGATAGTAGTTATCGTTGTGTAGCTGATGATAACAAAGTTTTTGTATGGTAGTTTTTGATTGTTATTGTGGATGAAGGAAAATGTTCAATTGTTCATGCTTCGGAGGAGGTTGATGTGATACTGTTCTGTTCACCTTCCAATATCACCGATAAGCTGCAGCCAGTAAAATAATCGGTGTTCAGGGCTATTAAACTCTCTTGGAATCACGAGTTTATAAATTACTGTACTAAAATCGAATATAGTAACTTAGCTAACCAGAGTTGTGCAAACCTGTATACTCTTGTTTGGAAAACGGTAGCTGTTACATCTAGGACAACCAACATTTAGGAGCAGCGCATCTGCAATACAATCTAATGTTAAAAAAACACAAGCAATGCAATGTTTACAGACCCTTTCAGCTGCAGCAGTAAATTCTAGGAACCAGCGGATTTAAACCAAGCGACAACTCCCAAAAAAGAAATAGCTAGTGTTTCTAATGGGAGTTATCATTCGGGGAGGCATGATCCAGATATCAAAAAACTTAGTTTGAGCAGTTGCTAAGAGTAATCGAAGTTTTGCTGCGATTTTTAATCTCTAGTAATCGAAATTTGGCTACAATTTTTAATCTCTGGTTTAAAACTGGGTGTGTGTGTGTATTAAAACTGTGGTACACAATTGCAAAAATTTTAACTGGCCTCCAATTATATATCTCAGGACAATTTGGCCATTTTTTAGTAATCTCCCCAATTATAGAAGATATTTTTTTTTTTTGAGAATATATTCAGCCAATGTAATAAAATGTATTAAAAAGTAAATAGGCATTAAATTAAAGCTTATGCATACCATGAATTGGAATTTTTATTTTTCTATACATATGTAATATAGATGGATAAAAAAGCGATATTTATAAACAAATAGAAGTCTACACATAGGATTGTTCTATACATCTGCGAATTTTGCGAATGCTAAGATATGTGGTTCTACCGATCAAGATACGTAACATGTATCACTTTTATTGCTACACAGGATTGCTCCAAAAATTAAATTAAAATTATTAAATTAGACTTCACAGGATTCTGGCTCGGATCCGAACACTTAACCCTTTTTTTTATCCTGTATAGCCAAAATTCTTTGGTTCGTAATCATGTTCAAACATTTTTGATTAAATTAATCAGAAATGTATTTTAATCCATGTTGATTTTCCGTAACATCAGTTTGTTCCTCAATATATCCTATCTGGATTGCTATGTACAATATTTACAAAAACAGAAATTTTTTTAGCTGCATTTTATATTCAAGGTAATGCTTTAAGTAAATTCCGAAAACATATTTTTATAACTGTTAGTAAAATTATTCTCAAACTTTATAGTAATGGAGATGATTACAATCATAAAAAAATCACACAATTACTAGATTGTTGTGATGTCAAAAATGCGCAAGTCTGGCAGCCCAAACCCAGGGAAGAAGTTATCTGGCAAAAGGTTAAACTTGTACTGGGTCTATCCTCATACTTCGATACATGTGATATTAACTTAATTTTAAGAGATAAAAAAATAAAGTAAAAAGTTGCAGGGTCTAATTAATACTTATTTATACAGAATGTATCAAAAATCTATGGCAGATTCAACATATTTTTTAAAGGTGCCTACAAAATGGGCACCTTTTTGCTGATTATAAAAATACTAGGTATGATAGCTTTACCTTAAGACATCCAAGAAGAAATCGAATTCATTCCTATCAAGCCTATGTGGTAGAATGTTATCCTCTCTCTCCCGTTGTGCATTTAATCTTCGGGATGATAAAATAACGTCTCTGTTCGTAGAGAAGGAACGGAAAAACCACTACGTAGAACACATTCTCTAATATAAAAGTCTAGTGTATACCCTGCAGCCTTTATATTTATTTTTTTTTCTATCCCTTAAAATTAGACTAATATGCGGAGTGGCGAACTATGAGGAAAGACGCCCCTAAATTTTTTCTTTATATTTTCTTTTCTTTTGAAGTTTATTTCTTGGTTTTAAAACTTTTTTAAATTTCTTATTTTTAATAGCATATATGTTATGACAGATTAAGATAGTGCGTTTGCAGACAAGTTCAGCGATATGCATTAGTATGGGTCTGTAATGCGTTTCAGATTTATTGTAATTTTTCTTCAGTTTTTGATCTATAAACGGTAACAAAGTTACCATTTTTTTTGGAGATGAATGCATCGTACGTTGCTTAAACATATATTTTTTTTAGTCATAGATAAAATAGGTTTCTTTTAGGAAATAATTAGAAAAATACTCATGTTAATTGTACACGATAAAACATGTTGCGCAACGTGCGAGTTTCCTGGAAATCACACTAAACCACTAGGTAACAAAATCCAGACCGGCCAGTGAGCAGCAGCGGCAAGGCCATCACTCCTAGGACTAGATGAAGGGACCAGCCAGCGCTGTATCACTGCTGAGGCCGTGACGCACTGCCAAGCCGCCAGAATACGAGTAGGTAATAAACGTAATAAACTTATATAGATACAAGCACTATGTCTCACACACGCACACACACACACACTATACTCATTGTCCTTCCTGCCTCTCTCTCTCACACACACATATTATACACATTGTCCTATCGTTCAGGCCAAGAGGGGTATTGCTTTCCCCGTTTGTCTTTGCTTCCTGTCTCTCTCTCACACACACCACACTGTATTCATTGTCCTAGCCTTAAGGCCAAAGGGGGATCTTGCTTTGGGCGTTGATACATCCTTCCTGCCCCCCTCCCCCCCACACACACCAGATACATTGTTCTATTCTTCAGGCCAATGCACTGGTATGTCCTTGTCCCTTTCACATACATACTTTACACATCTTCCTATTTTTTAGGTCAAGGCAGGGTTCTGCTTTGCGCGTTGGTCTGTCCTTCCTGTCTCTCTCTCACACATACCTACTATAAGAATAAATACACACCACGACATGTGTGAATGTGGTTATATCGATAGCCTAAGGCTATAACCTCTTTATTTCCTACAATGGTTTTTTATTTCTCTTTCTTTCCGGTCTAAATTTAGTGATACTGTCTTTGTCCTATGCACTGACCTCTGGTTAATTGTCTCCATTATATAAAAGCTACCTGTGTGCGTTTGTGGGTCCTTTACCACAGAAATCCAAAGGGTGGGGGTCGATATTCAGCCGTTGGATACTTTAAGTGATATAACCGACAGTGACCAATGTGTACCGATGACCAACGAAGTATCGGAGAGCGTTACAAATTATAAAAATTGAAAGTTTGAAAGATCAAAATCATGAATAGATAGTTTCACATTTTGAAACCTTTATTATGAAAAAGAGCCAGAGAACTAAGTGAAACGCATGTATCCTACCTCAAATACCAATAACGTATTTATTCTATACGCTCTGCACAATATTCCCAATTTGAGTGTTTGTAGTCGCCATAACTGTTTTGTTTGTATTAAAACGAATCATACATATTTTAAAACGGATTAAATAAAGACGGAAATAAGGAAGTGACGAATAGGATGAATTATTACTACGTAATAGTCAAAGTCACAGTTGTATGTTATTCACGAAATAGTTACCCTAAAATTGTTCCCCATTTTAGTAATGACTACGTAGTCTCAGCTTAAACAGGACGTGGCAACACCAAGTTTTGGTTACGTCAATGAAAATACTTGTGATAACAATGACGTATTCATGACTAAAACTGCTACTTCGGAAGTTTTTGAAAATTTCAATACAAGGCTGTAAGTAGAATGTAATTCTAACTTTTTTGGCTCTAGCAGAATTTAAAAACCACCTTAATTGTGTTAATTTGAAAATAGATAAAAAGACTGAAGGAAATTGGTAATAAATCCGAAAAGTTGCATTACAGACGTATACTAATTTATAACCAATGTTTTTGAACTCGTCTTTATACTTTTTATCATAACTTATAATCATATATAGTCCTGTGTAAAATAAGAAAGTTTATATCAGCCTAGGAAAAATGTAACCCCCTGTAAAAATGAAAAAAAAATCATTATATTTTTCCTTTATCTTTTATGGTTTTCCAGATAAGGGTATAGGGCGTCGTATTGCCGTAACCCTGTAACATTTTAACCCTGTGAGACACACAACATGCTCCCCGGGTATGGGCTCCAGACTTGCGCGGGCATGATTATCCTATCGAAATAATCCCTTTTTCATCCTTACTTCCACCTGCTATGGTGCACTAATCTATACTAATTACTGCTGGAGATCTTTTAAAAAATTTTGATGTTTATTTTTCTTACAAAATCGGTATGTCGCTATTTTAACAACAGATTTGTACGCATTTTTTTTGTTCACCATTCCTGATTTGGCATATTCGTAAATCTTAATTTTTTTGCTTTTCTGCGTTTAATACTTTATGTAAAAAAGCGTCTTTGAGAGAAAGATAAAATGAAAAAGTATTCTTATTATATGCTATAGTTGTTGATTACGAATTGGTGAAATACTGTAATTTGGATTGAAATTAAGTAATTTTTTTTAAAACATTTCTTATTGCTATAAGTTATAATTCTTGTAACGCTGATTATTTATAAAATTATAAATAAAATCTTAAATATGTTTAACGTTTCACTATCTCTTAGATATATAAATAAATATACACGTTTTTAGTAAAGTCTAATATTTTTAGGATACATTTATTTCGATGTCGCGACAAAAAACCCAAAGATAATACTTGACGATTACGAATACTTAATCTATAGGAAAGAAACTAATAAAACAATATGGATGTGTACCCATTACTTTAGATCGAAAGAGAATAGGTGCAAGTCAAGGCTGGTTACGACTGGCCGCATCGTAACAGTTAGTGCAGATGTGCATAACCACGATTTCGTTTTCAAGGCAAATAGACACAAAGATATGTTGTCGCAGGCAGTCACTATCATTAGAGAGCCAGCAAAAGAATAGTTTCATTTGCCTGAAGTTTTGAAAATATTTTACGTTGACTTATAAAAAGTATGCAATATGTTAAATAAAATGTGACTTTTTTGTGAATAAATCCGCCCTTTTATTTCGAAAGTCAACAGAAACAAAAGAACTTATTTTACAGCCTGAACTGCCAATTTTCTAATCCTGTTAAGTTTATTTAACCATTATACGAAAGTTCGGTCGACCTTAGCATTTATTTAAACTTGTACTATACACTGTTACGGTTGCTTGATAACATACTTTAATCAATTTACATTTTCTTTTTTATATTTTGTTATTAGATTTCATCTATTTGTCAATTCTAAGCACGTATTTTTTCATTTTAGAGAGTTTGTTAATTTCTTTTTGAAAGGTGACGTGACCTAAATATGTTTTAGTACATATTACCCACCGTGTTTTAGCTGCAAAACTTCCTAATGTAATAAACAATCTGCAACAGAACGCTCGAAATATCTAAAAAACTGGTTTTTCCCATTTAATATACTTAGATTTTGAGTTATGACGGATACGCTGGTGATACGTGATGTTGCAAATTTTACCATTTTTTAAAAATGTATAGCAACTTTTGATTTTTACTGCGTCTTCTATTCAACTGATTGATGAAATTGAAAAGACAAGTAACTACTCTCGACTCAAATTATCGATAAAATGAAATAAATACCTTTAATGGTTAAATTAATTTTTAACTTCGAGAAGCAAATAAAAAGTGTGGCATTCTATAAAAAAATCATAAGTTGCTATCGATTTGGCAACATCACGGACATCACAAGCGGATCCGACGTAACTTCAAACCTCAGTGTACAAAAATTTTATTTTCTAGCATATTTAAATTCTCCATTAAAAGTTAGGCTAAATTTATTAAGGGTTACCCATAACTAACTAAAATGGATTTCGAAATATTTTGAAAGTATTGATTTTTCTCCAAAGACTAAATGAAAATAATCATAGTAGTCAACTAAATAATATAGTGCAAGTTTAAGAGGCTTTGATCAATCAGTATTAATTATTAATTATTAACTGATTTATTTAGAAAGAAACAAACAAAATGTGACTGCTATATTGATCGATTTGGCACTGAAGGAATGGCTGTTCCGTCAATGCCAAACGTCATTGATGACTACTCTTACGTTTTGTTTATTTTTGTCGGAAAATAGTGACTATATAGTGGACAGGAATTTGAATTACTTATGTACAAAATGTCATAAATTCAACAATATTTTTGGCAGCACAGGCAATATTTACGTTATTCGTTTTTAACTTCGTTATTTTAAATGCGACCTCCAGAATATCTTTACATTAACATAAATATATTTAATTCCACATTAAACTTAATTTTGTTTCCTGTACCTAAATGTAATAGTTCTTAAATAATTTCCGTTTTTCTTATTAAGTGTAGTGGTACCGTTTTTAGAGTATAAAACAGTGCGTTATTATGAATATTTTACGGGCCAAGATTATTTAACACTATAAACGCGTTGATTCTAACTTCAAATCTGTTGGGTGTTGCTATAGAAAATAATAATGAAAAAATGGAAATAAAATAAATAACTAAAAAAATATTGTGTCATAACATAATATTGCATATATTTCGTGTAAGGCAATATTAATTCTCAAAAAAATTAAATAAAATAACAATAATATTTCAAAAAATAAGTACTCATTTAGTTGAAATTTGTAACAGAGAATGTATACAAACGAAATGTGACAACGCCGCCTACCCTAACATAAACAAACTAGCAAGAGGTTGTTCTTATCTTTAAAAAGGTTTGTTAAATTTAGGTTTTTTATATCCAAAGGTAAATAGTGGTCACAGTAAGTATATGATTTTTAGAAATATGAACTCTTTTCACAACCGACAAAAAATAACTGCCTGACATCAAATATTCCTTTATCATTGTATAACGTCTCAGTGGGATACGCACATGGTTTCCTGTAAATAATGTTTAGCATAGCTTTTTGAACTTTGTCTAAACTTAGTAAATGATTTTTTATAGTTCGTCCCATGCTATAAGTCTTATTTATATGAGGTTCAAGTAAACCAAAATACATCATTTGGAGGCTTATTGAATTAATAATCGATCTAAGGTATCTAAATCTAGATAGTAGTCATCTATTTTTTTCCAACTGAGTTGTGTGCATCCCATTTTAAATGAATATCAATAAAAATCCCGAAGTATCTTATGCTGTTCACTTTATTGATTGAAAATGGCGGGCAATCGCACTGAAAATTAGTATTAATATTTTCTGTTGCTGGGATTTTCGTTTTTAATGAGGTAAATCGCATAATGTCTGTTTTAGAGACATTTACTGTACATTTTTTATTCTGGTATACATTTTTTAATTCACTTTGAATTTGATTTTGTAGCTCTGTCCAGGTGTTGTGAGAAAGTGCAATGCTGTATCATACGCGAAGCTCAATATTCACCCGGTTGTTTCAAAAAGAAAAAAATCGCTCATGTACAAATTAAAACGGATTGGCCCCAATTCTGTGTCCTGCAGTACCCCGTATTCGAAAATTGTTGTTTCACTACATGCGTTATTTATTTAAACTTATTTTCTGTCGGTGAGATAATCTGTAAATAAATTAAGTGGTATAACCTCTACATCCACTACTTTCGAGAGTATTTAATAGTTGATTGTGTTCTATGGTATCAAAAGCTTTGGCTAAGTCGACAAATACTGCCATAGTGGGTTGTTTCTTATCTAAATCCTTATACATTTCTACATTTCGGTAGGTAGGAACTTTTAGGCTTCTTTCGTCGACCTATTTCCTCTAAAGCCAAATTCCATGGAAGAAAGGATTGAATTTTTTTTTCAAGATCCTAGATTTTAAATTGTTTTCAAATACTTTCGTGAAGTTCGTAATTAATGATATCGGTCTATAATTTGCAAAATTGTGTTTATCTCCTTGTTTAAAAAGCGGTTTGATAATTGTTTTTTTTTTAATATACCGGTACATATTCGATGTAAACGATTGTTTATTATGTATGATATAGGACTCGATATTTCCTCAGAAACCTATTTTAATTACTCTGATCTGATGTTATCATTACCAGGGGCTTTATTGCTTTTAAAATTTTGTATGACCTTTTTAATTTCTAAATTACTAGGAGGATTTAAAAATAATGAGTTATTTACTCATTTTTTTCTTATTGTGTTATTAGGATCGTTGCATGTGTTTATTTCTTTGGAAAAATGTGTGCCTACTTTGGTGAAAAAATTTACAAATATATAACCTTTTGTTTGTCATCGTTTACTTTATAACTCTCCAAATCCTTAATTTCATTAATATGTTTTTGTTTCAAAGCAGTTTTTTTTTACACAGGACCATACTTCTTTCCAATTATATTTGTTTTTTTTTTCTAAAATAGATCGATAATATTTTTTTTCGTTAATTTAATTAAACTATTTAATTTATTTCGATAATTTTTAAATTTAACGATATTTTCCTCTGTATTTGTTGTTTTCATATGTTTATATAAGTTGTTTTTTTCTTTTATTGACTTAACAAGACCCCTAGTAATCCACTCGGATTTTCTAATTATTTCATGTTTATATAAGAAACAGTTTTGTGCAAATTTTAACATATTCTAAAATAATTTTTTCAAAATTACTACTAACTACTAATTTTCTTGTTTAACTAGGTCTCGAAGTTTTTATAGTTGTATGACCGATTTTTCAAAATAAAGATTTTTCTTTAAATTAATTTCAGTATAAACTGTCTGTAGTGCAATGGAGTAGTGGTTGCTAATATCAGTTTTAGGAATTACAGGGATGTGGGTTTTATGACTTTTATTTTAAATATATGGATGATTAATGCAAGTTTTCGAGTTGTTTTTTTCTCTCCTAATACCATTTATTGCCGAGATGTAACCTTCCAAACTAAAAATATTTTGATAATCCTCTGACAAACGGCCATTCTGCAAATTGTCTATATTTATATCACCTAAATAATATTACTCATCAATATTTTTATTGATATTTTTTAAGTGTGCACTAAGTGAAACGAGTGGAGGGAGGCTTATCAACAGTCGTTATTAAATTGTTAATATTGTATAGAGATGTATCTTGAATGTTCCATGTTTCTGATAATGCAATACAGTCAAAATTAAATGAAAATTGCTCCAGAAATAATTTAAACTCGTTTTTTTTAGACTATTAATTTTCTTCTGAAATATTTGTCGATTAGGCAATTAACTATGCCTAAATTAGGATTAACTGTAACATCGTGTTTACTGTAACATCGTCTACTAACTCTGTGTTTAATTTTCTTGTATCAAATTCATTTACATTTGCATCCATTTTGAGTAGTTATTTTAACTTAAGTATTAAAACCTATACATACCATAATAATAAAACTATTATTACTCAATACTGTCCTTATAATTCCAAACATAAGTATCCTTTTTGGCAATAATAATAAAAGACTTGTATAAAGTAGAGTAGAGTAGTTCGATAGCTGTTGTTCGGCTGGGAGATAGTTTCTTATCTTACTTTCCTTTTTTGCTACTGTTTATTTCACTATATTTTCGTCTAGGGTTTTTTTTTAGAACTGTCACATATGCTTTAGCAGGATCAGCCACATGTACATCACTCTATCGTGCATATGTAAGTAGCAAATCAATTAATTGGTGCCTCTTTTAACCACAAAAAAAATTGTTTTTGTTGTTATTCATACTTTTTTTTTAATATTGCCAAAATATGTGTTTCTTCTGACTATGACCTAGCTTTGTGTCATAGACGCTTCATCTTTATTTTTCTTATTGATGTTTTGTTTTTCTAAATTTCTTTTCATTTTTCTATTTTTATTAAGTATTAGATATAAAGTAACTTTTAATTGTAATGGGCAAATTTAATATTTTTTTTTCTCTTGAAGAGACAGCAATTTTTCACCAACCATTTGTTTAAAGTAGAGACAATTTCTTTGAGGTGATATAGCCCATAAATTTCTTTTCATTTTTCCTATTTTTATTAAGTATTAAATATAAAGTAACTTTTTGTTTAATTGTAATGGACAAAGTTTATATTTTTTTTTCTCTTGAAGAGACAGCAATTTTTCGCCAACCATTTATTTAAAGCAGTAGATAATTTCTTTAGGTCTTTGAGGTGATATAGGCCAAGATGTAATAAGTAATTTAGTTTTCAGTAAAACGATGACGTTTACATGACAGAATATATTTCTATTTTATTACGGACCTTTTTATGTCAAGGAAACGTATTTTATTGGCAGATAGATATTTATCTTCTCGCGTGTCATAATGACATAATCTTGATCGGCATTTTTAGTGTCAAAATGACACATTTTTTCTGACTGAGTACCCTAATAGATTCATTATAGTCCTAATACCATAACGGGTTCTTTATAGGCCTGAAAAAACGAACTTAGCAACGAGAAAGCGAGTGCCTTTCGGGAATATTTTTTAACAAAATTTACAGAATGTTTGACAATAATAAATCCATTACGGTCCTAGGACTATTATGAATCCGTTTACTCCATGTTTTTATATAGGATTTGGGCATACTTTAACACCCTAAATCTCAGAAGGATAAAGTTGGTGCCAAGACTTTTCATGAGAAGTTTATACAGACATCATACCATTTTTCTTTCAAAATTGGCACTGCAACAGAATCCCATTAAGACTGTACAGGATTGGCGATTTTTGGAGTTTATTCTCTAAATAGGCGCTTTGGCTCATTGACTATACACATAAAATTAATTAATATAACTCTGGGAATTACCACGGCAAAGGAAAACTTGCTAGATTTTGTTAACTATTTAATTGACGAAATTTTGATTTTATCCGTAATATATATATATATATATATATATATATATATATATATATATATATATATATATATATATATCTTTAGATACCTGGACGATTGTATAACTGCGGTTCCACAAGATAAAATCGATAACGTACTTACAAAATTCAATAGTTATCATAATAAGCTTCAATTTACCGTTGAAATCGAAGAAAACATGAAACTTAATTTCTTAGATATCACTTTACACAGAAAAAATGATGCAATAAAGACAGAATCGTATACTAAAAAAACTTGGTCTGCTAGATTTTAATTACTACTATATACTATAGATACTAATTACCTTTCACAACATACACATTCTCAAAAAAAATCGGTTATAATAGGGTTTGCAGATAGGGCCATTCAACTATCAGACGTAGAATTTAGACAACAATCCATTAACAAAGCTAAAGAAGCTCTTATAAAAAATAGCTATCCAAAACATCGTATACATTCTATTTTTAAAAAAAGAATTCTACAACAAAACCGGCGCTCGATCACAAAATAAAAACCAAAAACAAAATTATATAACACTTCCCTATATTAAAGAACTGTCGGAAAAAATCCAACATGTAATGGCCAAACACAACATACATATTGCCCACAAAGGATATAATTTATTAAACCATCATTATACCAAATTAAAAGCAAAAACCGAAAAATTTAAAAAAACACATGTTATATATGAAATGCCTTGCAACGATTGTAATGGCATTTATATTGGTCAAACTAGCCAATACCTGCAATCTAGATTAGAATCACACAAATACGACAAACGCAACCAAACGACCCTTACCAAACACGAACAAAATGAAAAACACACTTTTAATTTCAACAACACCAGAATTTTAAAAACGGAATCCAATACCAAAAAAAGAGAAATTTATGAAACAATTGAAATTAAAAGAAACAGTCGAGCTATTAACGATAAAATAGATATTAATTGCCTTAACAAAATCTACTTTAATCTAATTTAACATACAATAATAGCATGAAAAAAAAATATATTGGCTTATAAAAAAATCAAAAAAATGTAAATATAAATTTTAACTCCATTTCAAAAATAATTAAAAGAAATGTTTATAACGAAACTTTTATTCTAATTAAGGAATAGTACCTACCTCCTTCCTGCAACGTAAAAATATTCTTTCCGGCAAAAATCGATATTCATATTTCAGTACAGTTGACTCCGGTAAACACACAACAACAGTGTTTTACGGTCGAAAATGTGGCTCGTTTTAAACAGAATATATATGTATTAATGTCGTATTGTTCTATGTTTTTATTTGGATATATGTGGTATGTACTTACGTTCTAGGGTAAGTTGATTTTATATAAAAGATTGTGCATGTCCCAAAATTTTAATTCGTTTTTTTTTTTCATTTATATTGTAGTTTTGAAAAAGGCAAGGATTACCTGCCGAAACGTCAAGTTTTAAAGTATTTTTATTAAATATGACTACACACTAGGTCATATAATTTTTTCATTCCGAACCGATACCCAATACATATAGTTTTTTTTTGAGAAAATTAGTTTTGAACGTTTAGTAAAAATATGGTCCTTTTTATTAGAACGAATAATGTAGTACTACCAACGTATTTATGTAACCAATACTTTTCGTTTTGGAAATTCGTACTTAAAGACATGATTGAAAAATATTTAGTCATTGGTGGTAATTCTTGCACAGTATGTGCTCTCACATAACGAAAGTTTTTAAAAGCATCCATTTTATTTCTTAGAGTCAAAGTACAATAATTGGACGCAATTTAGGTTTTGCTACTCAGGGTTTTAAGCTGAGTAAAACGTTAGGTATTACACTAAAATTTTTATTACAATTTTATTCTCAAACGTGTTTGAGACTTGAAATAGAAATAAATTCCCGAGGGTAGTAAAACTTAAGTATTAACATAAATTTTTTAAAACTTTTGTTCGGCAGACGAACAACAAACTGTTGCGTAATAAATATGAAGGCATTTCCCAATTTTTGAGACAAATTAACTCTTTTGATTAAATATTTATTTCTTCCAATATTTAAACCAAAACAAAAAACGTTTTCGCACAAAAATAATAGATTGTTATGATTATTATTATATTGACATTCCACCTTTTTTTAATTTCACATACAAACCGAAAAATCTGTTTAAGACCGGTTTTGTGTAGCCCCGAAATAATTCATCGACCCTTCCAATTTTTTTTCAAAAAATCACACAACTACTCCGGAACTATAACATATAAAAAAATATGAGAAATTCTTGGAAACCCCTTATCAATGATTTGTGCGTGGTTTCCTTTTAAGCTTTTACCTTGAATTTAATACTCGCTTTGGTTTTATTTGATGGAACTGATATAATTATTCAATCTGTTTTAAAGTTATAATTTAGAATAACAAGTATATCAGGAAAGGGAGGTTGTGTATGCATTTTTATTATGCTTATTGTTTTTGATATAATAAGTTTTGTGTTATACTAATATAGTGTGGTGAAATATGGCAATATTTGAAATCAACTCAAAATGCTTTTAAGAAAATTCATTATTTCTAATAGATCGTTTTTTATGGTATGTAATCATTTTTTTATTATTTGGATATTACCGGGTTTGATACAGTTTATGTTTTTCTGTATCTCTTTGCCGTTTATCTCTTGTAAATGTCATATGGAGTTCCTAAAAATGCAACTAGACACTCTTTTGTACTGCTGCAGATGATGGTATGTTTTTTTCTGATGTTTGTTTTTCGAAACTCATTACTTGTTCTAGACTATAATTCTTGGGGTTATTATTAAATGTTCCAGACTATTTCGTTGGGCTGGCGATAATAGTTTAGCGAAAATTATTAGTGAAACATAAAATATATATGAAACTGTGTTTCATTTTCCTGTTCACATCTTTTTTATAGGTCTAAGGTTTCTCTTATTACGATAAATACGTGCGCGAAAAAAAGGGATTACTTAGATCCGGTGTTAACCGGCATACCCTAGGTAGCAGCGAGCATTGCCACTGATACGTCATTTTTCATTATCTCTTCTTTATCCATTATGGCGAGTTGGCTGATGTACCCAAAAACAGACAATGTATTGATGTTTTTTATTTATAAATATTTTTAGTGCTCATCCTCTATTTTTTGTATTAATTTTTAACGTATCCTTTCCACAACCAGGTCTAACTAGATAGGACCACGATCTTCGGTCTTATTCTCGAGCCCTAGCCTACACCCCACCCTTGAACTACCGTCTAGCAAGTGTGTATCTGCACCAACAATCCTTACCATTACACGAGATATCTGGCCTCTAACCGGTGATGGCGCATGACATAGACATATTTTACACTTTTTGTCTCTGTGGATTTTTACCTTGTATTGTATTTTTAAATCGTAATGAGCTAACAAAACGTGTGCGGCCAGCTTGATTCGAACCTGGCTATATACGGAACCACATTTTAGGCGCCTAACGTGCCTATATGTCATTTTCATCATCTTTTCTTTATCCATTATAGCGAGTTGGCTGATGAACCCAAAAACAGACAATGCATTGATGTTCTTCATTTATAAATATTTTTAATGCTCATCCTCTATTTTTTTATATTAACTTTTAACATCTGCTTTCCACAACTAGGTCTAACTAGGTAGGACCACGATCTTCGGTCATATTTTTGACCCCTGGCCTACACCCCACTCTTGAGCTACCGTGTAGCAAGTGTGTATCTGCACCAACAACCCTTATTCATTACACGAGATATCCGGTCTCATCTGGCCTCTGACCAGTAGTGGGGATGGTATGGTGATGAATGGGATGGCGAATGATATAGACACATTTTACCTTTTTTTTTACCTTGTATTGTATTTTTACATTATAATGACGTAACAAAACGTGTGCGTCCAGCTGGATTCGAATCTGGCCATATACGGTACCACATTTTAGGTGCCTAACGGTTATACTGTGGCACGCATTCGGCGAATTTTACCTTTTTCTATAATTTATTAGATACGGTTAGGGGAAGCTTTTCATGTCAAGAAATTATCATCAGTAAAAATATATAATACATAAAATAGTAGGCACTTGAAAAGTTTTATCTATAACTACTTTATTTTAAACACACACAGACCACCTTGATCAATAATTACTGACGTTGTTATAATATATTTGTTATCCATTCAGAATTTTTTCTTTATCTATTATGGCCGCTAAGGTCCGATATAGTTTCAGAAGCAGGCAACGCAATGCTCTGCTATTTTCTATTCTTCAACTTTATTGCTCACCCTCAAAATGTTTTTAAATCTTTTTAATTTAATTTAATGTTACGATATATTTTCTCTTAGATCTAGGACTTTTATTCTGTAATTTAATAAATAACGTCGGTCTTTCTTATTGCTTAGTTTAGCTTAGAGTGAATTTTTCATATCAAAGAAATATATATTATAACTAAGAGTGTATGTATAAAAAACGTAAAATGGCATTTAAAAAGTTTTATTTACACTTCATTTGAAACACACACTCCATTATGATCAATTAAAGAAAATAATTGAGGATAGCAGTAGTAAGACATATGGTTCTTTTAATCCCAGAACACCTGAAAAAGTAACTTGATATCATATTTTGCACCATTATTCGTTTTAATGGAAAACATATTGCATCTTTGGGCCAATGGATAAATTTTCTAATTTGAACATTTGTAAATATGTATTTAGATTTATTATAATTTGGTTTAAGTTTGTCTATAAAATAGGCAATTTCTTAAATTTGTTTAGTAGGTATTTAAGAAATTTTGGGTAGATTTTTTTATTGCTCACTATTGTGTATTTGATATACAGATTACACCTACCAGCACCATCTGGGATAGTATCAATGTTCGCCATATACCCAAATTTTGAGGCCTTCACTCAATCCGCGATTGCGGCGGAACATCCGAAAGGAATGTATTGGCGATTAGCGCTCCTCAACTGGAAATATGATTAAAATCAGTCTCGCGCTATATTAAAAAGATTCATATCTGGTAGGTGTAATCTGTGTTTAATACTTAGACTTTTCCAATATTAATACATGTAATACGCATCTTCTGGCATTTGCAGTTTCTCAATTTTTAAGATAAATAAATACCTGTAGTTGCAAAATATATTAGTAATGTTATTTATTATATTATGTATATTTTAGGTGTAATATATTTCGACATGGGTACAAAAAATCCAAAGATAATAGTAGACGATTATGATTTTTTAATACACAAAAAAGAATCGAATCAGACAACTTGGTTTTGCAGTCATTATTTTAACAATCGAGTAGTGAGGTGTAAATGCAAAATTATCACCAGAGGCAGAATGGTTACCATATATGGCCAACATGTGCACGATCCCAAACGTAGAAAGGACGCATTATACAAAAACATGTTATCTCAGTCTGTGCATATCCTAAGACATCCATAATAGCAGGATGAATAGCTTATTTATTTAACGAAGAAAATCTTACATCCAAATTTTAAATGTAAGCATCGAGACTGGACGTTTATGGCGAACTTTTATAACTATTTTAGATTTCGTTTCAAGAGTGGCTCCCAAATATGAAATATAAGCGACCAAAGTTTAAAATTATTGAAGATTGTCGACGCTGCAAAATTAAACTGGAGCACATGGAAATCAGATTATTTTTTATCGAAAAACTCTTTATTTTATGTAGGGTATTTTTCACCAATGAATGTTTTTGTCAAATTAAACTAAGTTATTTGCCACATTTCATGTTCGTATAATACCCGATTTTCGAGATACTTTTAATTTTACAAAATTACAATGACTAATTTTAGGAAAGCATGTGTTTAAATTATTTTACCTATACTGTAATAAACAAAATAATAAAAAAATTAGAAACCAAATTAAATATTAAATTAAAAACAAACACATAGCGTGGTTATTTGAATTGGCACATATCTGTAAATACATGACACAGTACGATATTTGCATATCTTGTTAACTGCTTGGGTTTTCACCACAACCTTATTATTTCAAATTGTAAATTATAGAAAATGAAAACATAAACTATATTTTTAGATGAAACATTTGTCTCTTAAGTCGCTTTAACCTATTTCTTAAAAGTATCAATTATATATAGTTTTTAACAGGAAAGTTATCTGCTACTTCGGAGGACAACAACAATAATTCTAGTATCTTAAAAACAAGAATCAACAAACAAATTTTTGATTTTTTTTTGGTAGCAGGTAGGAGTCATTTTCAAACTTCAGAGATCTACCTATCAATAGAAGGAATGGTACTCTTATCGCCTAAAGAAATTGGAAAAATAAAATTGTCGCGCATCTAGTATCTTGTCCAAGAAATTGTGAAACTCTAGCAAGTAGCTCTATACTATTTTTGGATTAAATGTTCAACATCGTTAAATCTGATTCTAAGCATAAATGCAATGTGACTGACACTGGATGATATTTTGTAGTTCATGTCTTCAAATGCGGCACGTTTCTTTCGTTTCATATTTGCCCCCGTTATAGACGGAACATCACAACATTTTTTAGTGAATCTCTATAAGAAAAGTCGTCATATATTCGGATCTCTTACTAATATAAAGTAGTTGATAGACGATCTGGCGTTAACCCTATTGACGAATAACGGGTGGATCGAAAGTTATCGGAATTTTTATTATATAACTTTTTCCTTAGATATACTTTAATTTACTGACTTTTTTATAAAATATTTGACAAGGTTTAGATTTTTGAAACTTAGCATTATAAAATACTTAACGTGTATAAGCCATTAGAAAGACTGTATGTCAATTTTACGAAGTTTAATTCCGATCCTGTTTCATAAATGATCTTCATGGTGAGCCTCCCAACCATTCTCTTAAACCTTCTGGGTTATTCCAATAGACCTTGCTTGAAGTAAATTTGGTGTGTTATGCGCGGGAGATATACAAGATATGTTGTGCACTTCCAACCGTTGTCTTGTTTTACTGGCGTACTGATAAAGCTAAGTCAGGTCAAAACATGATATTGTTCGTAATTGGCTACCGTCTAGCGTTAGCTTGTTCTACTAAAATCTCGGAATGAGAATAGGATTCGTTTACTTTATATCGTAAGCTCTTAAAGTGTAGATGTTAGCACGTCGTTGGGCAGGTCTGTGGCTCGAATCCTTGCTTGGAATGCACGTATAATTGCGTTTTAATGTTTTAATTTCTGGTTCCATATAATTTATATCTTAAAATAATCTGTTAGGGCAAATTAAACTTTTATTACAAAGAATGTAGGTGGACCGGAACCATATTAGCACCAAGTGATCAAAGAACAGTTCATCAAGTGATCGTCAAAGCTATACAAAAAAACATGAATTGACATATTTTACACTGATTTCTACTCCTTCCTCTACGGAATGTTTATATTCTTACCACTTCACCTCTCACATGCCCTCTGTAAGGTCTAGAAATACCTGCCTCTGAAATAGCGCATCAGACCAAGACTATCTAGGAATTTAGCTTTTGTCCTATACTTTACCTCATCTTTTGCCTTATACCTTACCTCATTCTAACACTAGCATTACCTGGTATTGTCGAGAGAAAATTGTTTTCGTCGTTCATATTGATGATCATGTTTCCGTAAACTTCTCTCAAATATCAACGACATCTAGGAATTCTACTTCTCTTCCTTCTGCCTCTTTTTCAATATTTTAAGTTATTTTTTTAATTATCGTACAATAGCCAGGCAGCAAGCCTGGATAGCCAAGCAAGACTTGCTCCTAGCCATCCTTTAGATTTGCTAAATATTAGGGGTTTTGGCTGAAAATTTGGCAAACATTTCATTCTTATGGTGATTGAGTTTTAGATGCTAGTAAATTTCGCAAAGTTTTGTGCCAGATTGACGTAGATCTTTTTCTAACTGAGACAGCAATTTTTTCGATATGGATTTTTTTTGGAATATAATACAATTAAACAAACATAACTACAAAAGCGTTTGTTGTAGTTATGTGTATAGGAAAAATCTTGTACATAAATTTATTTCTAATTTTTTGTTGGTTTTAAATAATTTTTGTTTACTTTCCTTTTTTGTTATTATTTTTACCTTTTCAATTTAAAATATAATGAATTGTGGGCATTCGCTTTCGTGCATATGAGGAAGATTTGATTATGGATAAAGACATTTACCAACTTTTATTTTTATCTATTTTCCCTTTATAATAATGCTGATATGATAGGCCAAGAGACAAGGGGCTCATAAAATAAATGTGGAACTGTCATGTAAGTCGATCTACGCCATCTCGATTCAAAAAAGATCCATTCAATGCTGTTACCAAAATTTAAAAAACATCTAATAGATAAATCGTCAATATTTCAAACTAAGGAAAAGGTTTTAAGGGTCATCATTTTCATAAATTTACATAGGATAGTTATTCTGTTTTACTTTTTTATATTAGAGTGGATTTTAATTTTTAGGCTGTTACAGTTACAGTTAGGCTGTTCGTTGGGAACATTTTTTTTTATTTGATCTTTGCAACTTTGCAAAATTAAAAATATCTTGATATGTATAGATGAGAAATATATACAAAATTAACTTTATATGATGTATACAATTCAGAATTTACATCAAATACACTGCTTCCTTCAAAAAGTGTAAGTTGAATATGGATGTTTTTTAGCAACCTATACGGTCTCAGTTAGTCTAGACTGTATCTGCCAGAGCCTTGACTCCGGTAGGGATATACTTGCAAAAATATTTTATATTGTCTATAGCAGATGCATTTCCTTGTATATTTAGATTCTTTCTCTATTAAGAGATACTCAAATTTTTGAAAAGATAAAAGTAATTTGCACTATGCGATGTAAAACGTTTAATTTATAATGCCTAATATTTGTAACAAATATAATACGTAAAAATAATTTTTTTCACCTAATATTAGTAGACATTATTTATTGATGAAACATCACAGTGAACAATTATTTTTAGATTTTAAAAAGGGACGAAAGTTAAGGTTTCATTTTTGTTGACAAATTTATTTATTTTTATTATTTTTGTTTCGGAAATTACAGCTCACATTTTATAATTGCCGTTAAACTGGCTTAGTTTTAGTATGATCTGTGTATATTAAACCTTCAAAATGAAAAATTTTATTATAGTTTTTTTATATGCTCTTTTTTCATTTGTAGTATTATTTGATATTATTCAAAGACCTAATAGTGTGTCTTATAGTGAAATATGTTTTGGCGCTTAGAGGTCATAATATGTATACAGGTATCTGTGGCTATCTAACCCATTTTTTAATATAGCCAAATTCAATGATATCTTAGAAGTAAACGTAAATGGAAAAAAACAATATATTTTTTATATCTTATGACGAGGTAAGTTAATTATAATCTGGAGGTAAAATATTTGTCTTTTTTGTTCTAAATAGAACCCTTAACAACAATAAATAATTTAAACTCCTTATTTAGTTCTTATCATTTTTAAAAAAACAACAACTTGATATTTAAATATTTTTGAAATATTTGAGATGTGATAAGGGCGAAATTATCAAATCAGCTTATTAATGGTGAGTAACCCATTAAGGTGCGTACTCACTTTGCAAACAAGACCTCAGTATGGAACGCCGTTTTACTTTTTAGTCTGCTATATGCCCGGTATTAATTTAAATTGAATGGGACTTCATTATGGCAATTTATTCTATAATATTACAAAAAAATGTAATTTTAACTGAATCCTTGGAACATCCAGAGCTAAAGCCTTCATATAAATTTTTAACTATCAATTAATTTGATTTAGCTATTAAAATGTATGTCAGGATATTTGGATGGGCCTTTACAAAATTAATTCAATTTTCGTTGTATTATTATAATTAAAATGCATTTTTTTTATTATAATATAATTTTATTACTTACATATTTGTTGATATCAATATTTATCCAATATTTAACGAATACCTTTGTAGTATTCTGTGGGAAACAATATAACCGATTATCAATTTTTATGAATGGTATTTTCATTTACAGCAATTTCTATGATTATCTATTTTCATTGAAACCAATTTTCATTGATATCAATTTCGATTGAATACAAGCCCCTCGAATGCATTTTTATTATCGGAAGTGTCGCCATCTATAGCCTCCCAAAAGAAATATAATGTGTTTACGTGAGTGCGTTCGATAACCCATATTAATTTGCGAATGTGTCGTCATATGAAAGAGAAGTCTTCGCGCCAAAAAAGTTTTGTAAAATTCTGGAGCCCCTCTGGTCTGGTATTCTGTGTTCTGAAGTATGAGCCGACTTCGTTGGTTTGCGTATTGCGCTAACATTGGATTGCATTCTAATAATCTTGCTTGCTGAATTTTTAATGTCATTTCATCAACTCGTCTTTCACGCGCAAATACGTCACATCGATGTACAGCGTTTGGGAGTCAAATAGACCGTAATGCATAGTCATTTGAAAACGTTTGTAGAATTTACGCTTCAATAAAATGTTTGTAAAATTATTAAACTAATTATTTTGAATCTATAGATCTTATTTTCAATACTGTTTATTATGTCCTACCTGTGCACTTGCGGGCAGTAGAAATCGAGATTGAAATTATAATCGCAAAACAAAAGTGACAGATATAAGATATTTCAAATTTCCAAAATAATACATTTTCAAAAATGTGGATTGTTGCTTACCGTCAAGCTGTTAAGATAAATTAAAAAAAAATGGTAATTTAGGATATTTTTACTATAAAAATAGAACAATATGGTTTTAGCTACCTGCATTTGGTTGAACCTGGTTTTTCAATTGCAAGTAAAAACTGAAAATGTCAATAGACGGCACTATGCAGCAACTCAAGTAACAAATGTTATAAAATATGAATGGAAGTTTCCCCTGCAATTATTTTACTTGCAGCATTCTTAATTTTTGTTTTAAATTAAAGTTTTAATCAAAATAAATTTCACGAATCCTCACGATGAGCACTTTAGATAATCTGATATTTTTAAACTTTAATTCCATTTTCTTGCTGAATGCTGAAGAGACATGCGTGGGCATACCGTTGTAAGTGTATCGTGGTGTTAATCATAATTTTATAATCAATGAGTATTAAAATGGGACTCGTATGTTGCGTTATAGAGGCTGCTTTTCTAGAAGCAACAAGGCCAAATTAACTACTTACGATGGTTGGGGCTCACCTGGGCGAGGCGAAGTTTTGCGATGACAAAAAAAAAACGGTCAATGGATTTTACGTATTTGAAGGCCTTTAGGCCGCAACTCAAAATTTACATGATGACAAAAAAAGAAGAAAAGATCCTCAGTTTTGTATTTCGCTCGCTGATGTCTCCCGGGGCCCCCACCACATTTGAGCCTTACGCGTTGTGGCCTTTGCATTTCAATCATTAAATCCCCGCAAAAACATAACGCGCAAGGTCGGTGCTAGGGCCACTGCCGACGCGACGGCGTATATATATATATATATATATATATATATATATATATATATATATATATACAACCATTATTGTTAAGCCCCAGTTTATACAATGATATAAAAATTTCAAACAATACAACCTTTATTTTATTGGTAGTTGTAAAATAAAGCAATGAATGTTCTTCCAGCAAAAGCTGAATCTGATTTTTTATCCAAAAAGTTATTTTTATGTTCTGAAATCTAACATGCGTGTTTAAACGTTCTATCTGTAGCACCTCCACTTTGGGTTTTTACCTATTTTGTTTTATGATATATATTACTGTAACAGGGTTGCCATATCTTCTTTTAGTTCCGAATTTCTGCTATTAACTTTTGTTTTTTAAATGGGGAATATTATGCCTTCATTTGCCGATTTTTTAAAATACTACATTTTGTTGTGGGTATCATTATATATTACTCGCAAAGGCTAACCCGAAGAGCGACATTAAAAAAATGAGTTTTTCTAAAAAATCGTTTAACTAATATTTAAATGGTATAAAAGATGTTTAGTGAATAGACAGATAATTTTATTTTTCCCAGGCTTCTTGGAGGTAAGTTAATAGTTTTTGCCAAATCACAGCACTCTAAATTGAAAAATAAAAATTAATTAAAAAATAAAATTCAATGAGAGAATTACATATGGTTGTACTTGGAATATCTCAACCATTGAGGTGGTATACCGCAATGGTCCCAACGAATCAAACCAGGCAAACATATACAGGGTGTTACAAATTCGAGGTATGTACAAGCATTGAGATCTTGGAAACCGTAAGAGATACAATGTCGGTTAAAATAGGTCAAAGTTGCGCAATTTAACATCGAATAATAAGTAGTTTACAAAGTTAGACAATTCTGACTACCTCCGAGGATATACGTACGTAAAATCAGCTATATACATTTTATTTTTTTCAGGCTGCGTTTGAAGAGATATCACAAAATAAATTTTATATCTTTATAGCTACTTTTCATTATCAACAAGATGGTGCCCATAGATTTGAAATTCGACGTTTCTTCTTCGCGGTCAGATCAACTTATTTTTTTTTAATAGACCTGCATTTTTTAATTTGTTTTTTAAAAGCCCTTGACTTCTAAAAACCAATGATGTAATGCACTCATTCATTTAGGGAACTTAAAATTTTTCTTTGTGAATTTGGCGAGATTCTGGTTTTCTGTGTCTCTCTAACATATTGTCTTTTAAGGAAAAATCTTAAATCTACTGTTCAAACATTAAGTGTGATACATCGTTAGTTTTGGGAGGTCGAACATTTCTTAATAATTAAATAAAAAATACAGTTCCGTATTTAAAAAAAATTAAGTTGATTTTCAATCTGAGTGTACATACTGTTTTCGTAGGTAAGTATTGGTTTCAATTCACACCGTACTAAATTTTAATAAATCGTCATCAAAATTTTAAAAAATGTATTATATAAACTAAAAAAAAAAACAAAATCCTCGACACCCTGTATCTCTAAAACAAAGCATTTCTACACATCTCTATAGAAACGTTTATTCATAATTTTTGATGTAAAAACTACTCCTAAAATTAATTATGACTTTTAGTAACACCCTGTATTTAGGTTCAATTTACTATATGTAGGTACATCTGAATATGATTCCAGGTTTCAATCCAGACAGAAATCACCATGTCGTGGATTCGTATCGATAGATTCTCTAGTATCTCTACATGACAAGAAGGGTACACGTTGCTTTGAATATTTACTGTTATTACAGTTAGATGTGGAGGCATTAAATCTAATACAAGACACAGCCATCAATCGGTTTTTATGACCTATAAAACTATCACATATTTTGCCCTGACTTACATCCATAATATGTGCGTGAGTATCAGAATGTAAGAACTAAAAATAAAAAAAAAAATTAGCTTTGTAGATTACACTTGTGTATCGAGCAAAGAGACCTTGTGAACAAAATTACCAAGCAAATGGGGCATGCATGCTATGTTTTTGTTGTGGGGTATTCTTCAATATAACACGTTCTGCATTCCAACATACGACGGTTTCGGGTTTGGGTAGGTGCAGGAGACAAATGCACCCCGCACCCCCTTCCCCCCGAGCTAATAACCCAAGCAAAAATTACATTATATAAAGCATTTCACAAACACATGAAAACTTTGTTTTTTTTTTAGTCTTCATGCTGATGTTGTTCCAACAAGAATCTAGAACTTCTTTTAGTTATCAAATGTTTGCCTCCCCCTCTAAGACGGCATTCTAAATACACCACTGGGTAGATGTGTTCATTTTTGTAAATTCGTATCTTGACCGACGCGCAGCTTTGAAAGTGAAATGCACATACCTATAAAGTATAATAATTACTCACATATTAAACAAGGGAGACAAACATGCAATTGTTGTAATGAAATATTGTAAATAAAGATATAGTGATATACCTATATAAGCTTACTACAGTTTGCTTTAAATAGGGTGACCAGATATATGCTTTTAAGGAGGAATGTTCTCTTTTTCGGGTCCATGAACTCTGGTACTCTTATTATACGCTGGTACCAATTTTTACATTTCGTTAGAATGTATTCTTTTCATTTTAAAAATGAGGTCAGCCTACTTTAAATCACGTTTAAGACGCCAAAAAACCTGCAGTAGAGCATGTCGCCGTCACACAGCTTCCAGGAGAAATTGCAATTTGCCATTACAAATTGCAGTGTGTGGTAATCTGTGAATTATAGCTGGGAAATTCAAAACCTTTTTTTCTTTATTCTGGTATAAATATAAACACTAAGTCAAAAATCGTTGTTATTGCTCTACCATATATGATTGTAGATTAGACCAGGAAATCATCAAAGGATTGTAGAATAGCTTGTTTTGGAATAGGATGTTAGGAGCTAGATACGTTCGTTTTAACTTTTTTTCATTATGCTCTGTAATTTTGTACGTGGTCGCATTTTATTTATTTTAGGGGTGTATAATGTATTCCCCAATGATTTAATAACTAAGTATTCCCAATCGAACAATAATTAATCACGTTTCAACTGTCACTGATTACCTACGAATATGTTTTTCATTATTCGCATCCGACTCGTCATGACGTTTGATTTTAGATGCACATTTAAATCTTCGAACGCATGCCTAACCAGAAACTCGGGTATTAAAAAATTACAGATTTCTGCTCTTGTTGTCCCTACTTTGCACTAGATCGCTCCACGTCCGATAATTAAAATTGAAACAAGGTGGCTGCATTCAAGGAAAATTGATATTCATAAGAATAGACATTAATAAAAATTCGAAATCGAAACAATGCATATTAAATAAAACCAGTTACCTTATACCCGCTAATCATTTAAATTCCACAACTCTTATACAATTAAATCTCGTATTAACTTTTATTTATTTATTCAAATGTATATTTCAAGTATTTTAATTTCCATGGTAAAGGGTCAGTGTTATATCCGTTTGATGCAGTACAAATTACATATAAACGACTATCAAAATCAAAATAATGAGCATTATTCTTGTAGTGTACGAAAATAATATTATATAATATAATCAATACCCTTGGAAACCCAATAAATCACCGAACGGAGATTCGGTGGATGACTAAAGATAGATGATGTAATTTAGATAACGAGAAAGAGAAGCTCGACAGTTGTTGCAAGAACGTGGAAATAAATAGTGAGTTTTGTAGTAGCTCCGGAGTTTAATTGTGATTTAAGTAGTTGAGAAAACCCTATCAATAAGGGCACTTTACAAGTGGCGACGAGGATTAATTGGATAGCTTTCTAAACTGAAAAAGGTAGGAAGAAAGAAATATTTTAAATTTTTAGTAAAAAAAAAAAAAAAAAAAAAAATTGGGCATAAAAAGTAACGCGAGCGTTAAAGCATACAGGCAATACTTACCCACGTGATCGTTATAAAAATAAGTGAATCACAAAATAGTGTTGAACTAGGATGTTTGGAGCACAAGAATCCAAAAATGGGGAAAAACCCCTCATCAATCCTAAACCCAGAACAAAAGAATATTACTTTTAATTTCGTTTCGAAGCTACTTTATATATTGATATGTATATTATTACTATTACATCATTGATTATTACTTATTAACACTTTCCTTAAATTTCTTACGGAAAAAATATTTCGATAATATGTAACGGGCATTCATTAATTAGATTATATTAAATCAGTGTTAAATATTATTGCTATTAATTAGTAGACAATAATAATAAAAAAAAAATGTTTTTTTTTCATTCTACATACAAATCAATAATTCTTTGTGAGGACATTTATATGAATCATAATACTAAATATTTTGCTTATATAATCTGGCAGATAACAAAAAAGGGTGTTAACTGTTTTTGTAAAAGGAGACAGTTGTTTAATTTCACTCTGTCGTAATAAGTATAAATTAAGTACATAATATTTACTCATATTACCAAACATTTTTATTAACAAATTACTATTCATCCTAGTAATAAAAATAATCAATACATGAATTGAAAACTATATACATATTTATTTAACTAAAAGATATTGACTACAAGACTATTACGAGAAAAAATACACTAATTATACATATGTTTATAGTAGATTTACGTATATAATCTGTTTGATTGTTTTATTATTGTTTAAAAAAAAAAAAAAGTATGCATGTTAATTTTGTATGGGAAAAAAAAAAAAAAAACGGGGTTAAGGATAAACTAGTCAAACTAAAAGGGGTATTGACCTGTGTGTGCCGCGCGAATTAAATGTTCAAATAAAACCTAAGATTTGAAATCTTCCACAGGGCTTATTGACCCAACCAAGGAGAAAAAATGGCAAACTTAATAGCCATGCAGCCCTTTGATTGCGAGGGCGAACCAGCTTCTGTTGGAAAAATGGTTGAGATCATTCCAGATTTATTTGAAAGCGTCAAACATCGATGATCCGGTTAAAAAAAAGGGCAACTATGTTACATTCTGCTGGTAGTGCATTACAGGAGGTCTATTATAACCTTCCAGGAGCTCATGTCCAGTCCGGAAATGAACCAGATATAGACGTGTACCAAGTAGCTGTAGATAAATTAAATGACTATTTTTACCCTAAGCAATCGAAAATATATGAGCGCCATATCTTTTGCTTGACAAAACAGGACGCTAATGAAAAATTTGAAAAATTTCTTGTTAGACTCAGAAATCAGGCTGCAAAGTGTAAATTCACCGACCTTGAAGAGCGGCTTATAGATCAAATCGTGGAAAAATGTTCTTCAAATGAACTTAGAAAAAAAATTCTAGCCGCAGGCGACAATATTACTCTGGATGGTATTATAGCAGAGGCTAACGCTTTGGAAGCAGTCAACAGACAGTTAGAAGACTTCGTCGATTCAAAACCAAAAACAATTGAATTAAACTATGTAGCCAACGTAAAAAAATGTTCGCGCTGTGGTGGAAATCATTTGCAAAGCTTTCCGAAATGTCCAGCCAAATTAAGAACATGCACTAAATGTGGTTACAAAGGACACTATCAAAAGTACTGTCGAACTAATCCGCGGAAACGGCATCATAACACCGAAGCTGGAAACGGTGGTTACAAACAAGGAGAAAGACCTGAGAAAATGCAAAGAAAAATTGCTTCAGGAAATTCGGCTAAACACCACACTAGAGAAGAGGAGCTTGACTATATATTTCATATCGATGAAGATAGTATAATGAAATGTAACATTGGTGGAGTTGTAGTGGACATGCTTATCGATTCTGGTAGCAGAAGTAACGTTATAGATGACAGAACATGGGCTAAATTAAAAAAGGAGAAAGTTCAAGTTTGGAACCAAGAAAAACATCCGGAAAAGCTACTTTTCGCCTATGGAAGTACAGACCCACTCCATATTCTTGGATCGTTCGAATCAAACATTTCTGTTGGGAAAAATACCGAAGTAGCAACGTTCTATGGCACCAGATGTCTCTTAGGCAAAACCACTGCCATTGCCCTTGGTGTCCTAAAAATAGGTTTAGGAATAAATGCCATTGGACAATTTCCTAAATTTAAGAACGTTGTGGTCGACATCCCAATTGATGAGTCAGTAACACCAGTATGTCAACCATATAGAAGAATTCCAATACCATTAGAAGCCAAAGTAGAAGAAAAACTCAAAGAACTTACGGATGCGGATATCATAGAGCCAGTAAAAGGTACAGCGAAATGGGTATCGCCAATGGTGCCTATTTTGAAGGAAAATGGAGAAGTGAGAATATGTATAGACATGAGACGAGCCAACGAAGCCATTCAAAGAGAAAATCATCCTTTACCAACAATGGATATATTACTTCCACATTTTAGAAAGGCAAAATTTTTTAGCAGGTTGGACATAAAAAATGCATTTCATCAAATTTAAATCTCTGAAACGTCCAGATATATTACGAAATTCATCACTAATAAGGGTTTGTTTCAATATAAAAGGCTTATGTTTGGCATATCATGCGCGCCCGAAATATTTCAAAAAATTTTAGAAAGAATTTTGCATTCATGTGGCGGAACCGTAAATTTTATAGATGATATTCTCATTTATGGTCAAGACGACAGTGAACACGATGAAAGGCTTAAAAAAACACTTGAGACGCTAAAGTATAATAACGTATTCCTCAACAAAAACAAGTGTGTTTATAAAATATGCAAAGTTGAATTTTTAGGCCATGTCCTTTCAACAACAGGCATTAAGCCATTAGACACTCATGTAAAAGTAATAAAAAACTTTAGACCACTAAAGACAATAGATGAAATTCAAAGTTTCTTGGGCCTATTAAACTTCGTTGGAAAGTGGATTGCCAACCTTGCAACACTGAGTGAGCCTATTAGAAAAATATTGCGTTTAAAACTAAGTAAACATGCTAATATTGAGAAGTATTGGATGGAAGAACAAAATAAAGCATTTTCAAATCTAAAAGAAAGTCTATCAAATGTTAATACACTAGGATACTACGACCCCAAATGACAAAACTCAAGTTTATGCAGATGCGAGCCCAGTGGCTCTAGGTGCCGTTTTGATCCAATACGATAGTTCGGGAGCAAGAGTCATAGCCTATGGAAATAAAAGCCTTACCGACTGTGAAAAACGCTACTGCCAAACCGAGAAAGAAGCTCTGGCATTGGTCTGGTCTGTGGAACATTTTAAAATATATTTGTATGGAAAAAGATTTGAACTTGTAACTGACCATAAGCCGTTGGAAGTCATATTCGGAAAAAAATCAAAGCCTTGTGCTAGAATTGAGAGGTGGGTACTTCGCCTACAATCCTTTGACTTTCAAACCATTTACAAGCCGGGTAAAAACAACATAGCAGACCCACTATCGAGACTTTGCATAACTCAAACACACATCGTACCATATAGCGATGAAAAATATTTACACCATGTAGTTGAACACTCAAGGCCAAGAGCGATAACCCTTCCTGAAATTAACGAATTATCCTTAGCAGACAAGGAAATTTTATTGGTAAAACAAGGGCTATTTCAAAGCATATGGGACGACGCTGTATCCAAATACAAACTATTTCAAACAGAGTTATGCTTCTTTAAAGATATATTATTGAGAGGAAACAGAATAATTATACCAAAGGATTTGAGAGAAAAAGTTCTACAAGCCGCACATGAAGGCCATCCAGGTATAGTGGCAATGAAAAACAGACTCAGAACAAAAGTTTGGTGGCCTAGAATTGATCAGGAAGCAGAAAAAATGGTCAAAACCTGCAGTGGATGTACCCTGGTATCAGCACCAAATCCACCAGAACCAATGAAACGCAGAGAACTTCCATCAGCCCCATGGATAGATGTGGCAGTCGACTTTATGGGCCCCCTACCGAGTGGAGAGTATCTGTTTGTAATAGTAGATTATTTTAGCAGATACAAGGAGATCAAGATTATGCGAAACATCGCTGCAGCCGATACTGTCAGAATACTTGAAGAAATATTTTCAAGGTTAGGTTTTCCTATTTCAATAACCGCAGACAACGGAAAACAGTTCACATCGGAAGAATTCAAAAATTTTTGTAAAGAAAGGGGTATAACAATTTTAACACCATTCCTTACTGGCCACAACAAAATGGAGAGGTTGAAAGGCAGAACAGAAGCATACTTAAACGAATGAAAATTAGCCAAGCAACAAAAAAAGATTGGAAATCGGAACTAAGGGACTATTTAATCATGTATAATAGCACACCTCATTCTACTACTAAGAAAACCCCTTCAGAACTGTTTTTTGGTAGACCGTTTAGAGATAAGATACCCAGCTTAACAAACGCAAATCAACTTATCGATGAAGAAATGAAGTACAAAGACAAAATTGAAAAGGAAAAAGGGAAAGTCTACAGTGACAGAAAAAGGAGAGCAAAAGAAAATGACATACAAGTAGGAGACAAGGTTTATCTAAAGAACGTGGTCAAAGGTAACAAAACAACTCCAAATTTTGACTCTACACCACACGTAGTGGTTTCAAAAGATAGTGGAGATGTAGAAGTAAGAAACGATAATACGGGAAAACAATATAGAAGAAACGTGATTCACTTAAAGAAAATTGGAAATGAATGGACAGTTACAAACAGAGACAATGAGTTGCACGAGGACATTACTTTAGATAGTAACCAAGATAAAATAAATCATTAATTTAGCATGTAAGATTGTAATGAAATATTATAGTGTTAATTAATATTATGTATTATGTGTACTAGTTAGTTAGACTCTAAATATTAAACAAAATTCCAACAAGATAAGTTACTGTTCAATTTATTTGTATTATTTGTACTTTCTTGTTAATTTTATTGTTCTAGTTATTTAGATTATATTAATTTAGGTTGCACTTTAATGTATAAGAACATGTCAATGTAATATCTTACTAATATTTAATATTCTGCTACCAGTTTATTTATTAGTCTTTTAGTTCTGTTATTTGTTGTAAACAATGATCAAAATTACATACAGATACAACACTACTCTTTAATTGGTTCGCAATGATTGTTAATTATTGTTATTGCTATGATTATATATTAGTTGAGGTTATATTTTAATTTATTTTAATTTATAAAAAGGAAGGGATGTAGTGTACGAAAATAATATTATATAATATAATCAATACCCTTGGATGACTAAAGATAGATGATGTAATTTAGATAACGAGAAAGAGAAGCTCGACAGTTGTTGTAAGAACGTGGAAATAAATAGTGAGTTTTGTAGTAGCTCCGGAGTTTAATTGTGATTTAAGTAGTTGAGAAAACCCTATCAATAAGGGCACTTTACAATTCTATTTACATATTTATGGTGTTAATGGAATTAATATTTAAAAAAAATGATATCGTAAAAGATCCTTTAATTTTTTTTGATATGCGATAAAAATAAATTAATTTTTTTTATTACATGACTTCTTAAATCAGATTTGCCTTCATACGGTTGAAATAAATTAATCTCCACAAAGTCGTTATTGCATTCTAATGTTTTTTGTATTAATATTAATTTAATGCGATCAAGTTTGAAGCAATTACATTTTAATAAGAGTCAATATATTAAATATTTAAACAGATTTTTGTATATGGCATTTATTTCATATCAATTTTTATTAACATCGATTTGATGAAATGCAATAACTAATGAAAGACGCATGTATATAGAAATTTTAAGGAGGTTGTATACGTGTTAAAAAAGGATAAACAACTACTTTTTTTGTGGTATCAATTGAAATGGTCTGCAAAGAAATTGCTTATCATAATAATGTCATTCGGTAAAATCGGTATCCGCAAAAATTCAATATCGGAAAAATTAAAACGAATAAAAATTGTATGCAGGTAGCATCGTTTATATGTTTTGCAATTAAATTTGGTATCAAAGACGCGTATGACTAAAAAGTAAAACGGCGTTCCATACCTCACGCATACGCTGTAAACGTGCGTTCGTTTTTAATTCGTGCGAAACAACCGACTGTCGGAAAGCGGGCGAACAACACCATATGCATACGTTGGGTCAATGTAGACGTTAAAGCGAATATTGAACCAATGATTTTCATTGCAAGTGCATCGCTTGTAATTCTTAATGAGGAAGTGCAAAAGAAAATGCCGCTGTTACATGGCATCTATATTTAAAAGCAGATATAGGGGTATAGAACTAATGCAGTACCTCGGAACTAAATGCCTATGGGAGTTGAAAGTGGCGGATGGCATATAATCCATATAAAATTCAGTACTGTTGGCCATTACGTGATGAAAATCGATTAATAAAATTTTAGAAAAAGCAACTTAAAGTTTTAAAGATTTTCACTATATTTGTTGTCAACATGACATGTTTCGCAGGTACTCGGGTCCATTGCACTTAAAATTTATCTAGAATGGGATAAGTAATATTATATAAATAATACAAATTGTTAAAAACTAAAATAATTAATAGAATTAGAAATGAACTTGGTGCCCCTAAAAACCCCAAAAAATATATGAAATGCGAAATTTTGGTTCATCCCTCCTTTCTATTTACTGACACAACAAATATGTTTTGATAATATTTAATATTACCTACCAAATTAGCTCGATCAGCAAAAAGTTTGTATCGACATTGATCTCAGGGGATTAATTACAGTTTGTGTGTCAAATTTTATTATTAATATTTAATTAAATTAAAGCATTCAACTTTCTCGAAAAAAATCAAAATGGCGCCATTACCCAATTTTTATATTTATAAAATCTGTTCACTATAAAATGCTTGAATAAAATCATGCAATTTGGCCAAGTCTTCCCAGAGAAATCAATGTATTTTGATCTTAATTCGCTGCCCATAATATTAGCTTAATTTTAAAAGATATGAAAGATAGATAAGAAGATAAGACAAAGTTGTTAAATGTATAAGTTGCAGGATTTACTACATAGTTAATAAAATTATATTCTAATAATGTTCCATTACAAAAACATAATTTTTGGCATGTAACACTTGTGTAGAGAAGATCAGACATCAAACTTTCATTGCTGTGGCAAATCGAATATGAACTACAACTTAAATCCATGAATGTCCAAGTATAGGATAATCCATTGTTATCATCTGAATGGCCGGATGTTCGCTTAAGAAGTCAGAAATAGCAACACAAACAAGTGAGTTCCAGTTTTGAAGCTGTCGCTCCAAGTTATTATCTCATTCATTAATGTGCGCATGGAAAAAATCTGTTCCAAAATTTGATTAATGCACTAGATAAACGATTGCAAATTGTTACCGATTGAGTGCAGCTGTCAAATTATAAACATTTAATTTTTGTTTATAAAATATTTCGAGGATTGTTTGTGGGTAAGTATGTATTTTGAGCCAGATCTGCAATAATCTTTCCAATTTCACATTTAGTTGAAAGCATATATATAGAATTTTGCAAAAAAAATTAATTTTAAGTAAATTGTCGCTTGAAACCCTTGAAATATCAGCAATTAAAATATCAAAATTAATTAGACACATCTATTATTTTTTCATATGTTTCGTACCTTAAATAACCCGCAACATAATTGATATCATTTTAAAATATTGCTCAGAATTAATTTAGAGTTTTTCACGTTAAAATGATATTCTAATGTTTTTTGGTTTTTCTTACTGTACTAAATGTTAGGATGCACCATAAAACGTTGAAAAAGTTTCTCATTACACGTTGGTTTAGATTATTTTTACAGCATTTGTTAGTATAGTCTCTAGATACCAAAAAACTGCTTTCCCACATCCGTCAATCTGTCTGTTCGCTCATACATTCAAAGGCTTATTTAACCATTAGCGCCATTAGAACAAACTACTCGATTGACTATCCATAAAATGATAATGGAGGTTCCTGAAGTAGAATATTCCGGAGTCAAAATACTTGTCCGTTCGGATCTCCAGGTGAGAGGTACTTGTGGCGCTCCACCATCGAAATGTAATTTTTCATTCATCAATATTTGTCGCTTGAGTAAAAATCTCAACTCCGTTTACCAATCCTGCAAGCCTCATATTCTCCTCCTACCCGAAACGAAAGTAAGCCGCAAAAATGCTACCAATCACTTTTTGTTTTCTTACCTTTGCGCTTACGTTCGTAGTAATCTATCCTGTACAAGACTTCCGAATCTTTAATCGAACAGATCCAATATCCTATCGCTCAAACTAGCCCTGAGAACTTCCACTTAATTTATTTGTTGTATCTATCTATTCCTTCAGCGAGCTCTTCGACTTCCTTTCTGGTAAACTGGATTTCCTAATCTCTGAATTCCTTTCCTCTGAAATCATTATCATTGGCGATTTTAATGTTCATAATAAAGAATGGTCAGGGTCTGCTAAAACGAATTCCCAAGGTAGAGCAGCAGAGGCCTTTGCACTCAGCCAATCTCTTACCAACCTCATCAGAGAACCTATTTACTTCCCACGCATGGCCACAGGGAATGATATTTGTTTCTCTAACAACGATCCTTCCGAAATTTCTTCACAAATCTCAACCTTTATATCACGTTTTATTAAAACTTCACAAAAATAAACCTTGGTTTTCACAATTCTGCGATAATAGCAGACTAGAAAAATCCGTACTCATAACAATTTTCTTAAGAACAAAATCATTATAATCGCATAACTCTCGAAGCTAAAAATGCCTTCAACACGCGCATAAAAGGCAAAATTCTTTTTTGCCAAAATAGGAGTCAATCCTTTTGGTCCCTTGCCAAAAATGTCAATCAAAACCGAGCCTTCGATACTGTCGACGGGCTGCTGCTTCAGGAGCTCTATTGGTTTGGAATTCGAGGACCACCATGGGAATGGCTAAAATCATATCTAAGTGGAAGAAGTCAATTAGTCGAGATTAATGGTCAAAGGTCAGAGTTCCGGTCGGTTAAAGTGGGAACGCTTCAGGGCTCATGTCTATCGCCAACTCTATTTAATATACTTATTAATGATTTGCCAGGTAATATTTATCTATCAGGTAATCCAGTTCTATATACTGCTGACTGTAACGTAATTGTTCAGGCAACTAGCAGTGGGGAATTTTCTACTAGCAGTAGCGTCACTGTAGCCACAATGTCATCTTGGTGCAGGTCAAATGGGCTAAAGCTGAACACAACCAAATCTTTTGCAACAAAAAATTGGAGAATGGACCTCAGCTTTCTAATAAGAACCGAAGATAAGTCGATGGAAAATATATCTAGTACAAAGTTTCTTGGTATTTTCATTGACCAGAAACTTACATAGAATAACCATGTGGATAGTATTCTTCCCAAACTTAGTTCCTATAGTTTTCTGATTAGAAACTTGCGAGACATTGTAACCAAAGAGACTCTGAGATTAATTTACTTTGGATGTGTCCAATCAAGGCTCTCGTGGTATAATATATTGGGGCCAATCTCATGAATCCACCGCAGTCTTTATAGCGCAGAAAAAAATAATAAGAAATATGCCTAAAATAACTTCTCCAATATGATGTAGGGAACATTTTCTTTCCCTAAATATAATGACTTTTTTTCCTTTATATTTATTCAGTTATAGTTTTCACGATTAAATCTAAACAATCTCTTTCGAGAAGGAAGGACATTCACAATACTCGTTATTAGAATGAAATTAATTTGCCATTTTCAAGGCTTACTATCGGACACCAAAATACCACATACTTTGGGAGAAGGTGCCTGAATAAATTGAATTTACTGACTGTCACATTTATCGACTTAAGCATGAATTTTGTGTTAAAAAAAAAGTTAAAATCCTTCTTTATAATTAAGTGCTATCATTCCTTAAGTGAGTTTTTTGAAGATTCCTAGGCCTATGAATCAGTGTATGTTTTTTTTGTAATGGTATTTATTTGTATCTGTATTGTTTATTTAGCTTTATATGTTTGGAATGACTCTATATTTTAACATGAATTGTAGAATAATTTGACGATCCCATAATATAGGAAACAGCTTGTATACATGTATTAAGTGAATTAATAAAGATTATTATTATTAAAACTTCTGTAAATGCTCCTTTTCACCCCTAACTCCTGGTGATGAAATCGTCTCCATGTCTAAAGCAAAAGCTGAGCTTTTTGCAAAACAATTCGCGGCAAATTCTACTTTAATCCCTCCTCATCACTTCTCTTTTCCATTATTATCAGCTTTGCCATACAATATGCTTAATACCAAAAATCCCTCTGGTCTTGATGGTATTCCGGCCAAAGTGCGCATCTGAAATAGTGGGGCTATTTCATCCTCACCAGGTTATTTCAAATGCCCTATGACAAGGGATTTCTCCTAAAAGCTGGAAATCTGCTCGTATACAGCCTGTTCCCAAAAGGGGTCCAAAACTTCCCTCTAATTACAGACTCATATCCCTCCTCCCATAGCATTTGATCAAGTCTGGCATGACGCACTTCTTAACAAACTTCCTGCCTATGATCTTCCTCCAAAACTTTGAGCCTGGATTGCCACTTTTCTTTCCAACAGTATTCTAAAGTGGTTGACGGCCATTCATTAAACTTTCACTAAATCAACGCTGGCGTTCCACAGGGTTCAGTGTTGGCACCTTCCCTATTCCTGCTTATCAATGACCTGCTTTCTTCTTCCAGCAATTCTATTCATAGCTATGCTTACGAAAGCGCAACTCCACTCCAATATACAATTTCCCAAACCTCTTTTCAAGATGATTGCTAGGCATGGAGTAGTGACTTTATCCCTAACCGAGGACCTTATTAAAATCGTAGAATGGGGAGCAAAGAATCTTGTCCAGTTTAACGCCACTAAGACACAATCCTGTTTACTACATATATCAAAAATTATGTGCCAGTACCCACACAATTCAAATGAAAAATTAAATGCTTGAAGCCAAAGATTCCTTTAGCATAGTGGGTATCATGCCCGCCTTAGTCAATCCTGCCAGGGAGACATAAGTATAGACCTACATGCATCTCTTCACTATCCATATGTCATTCCTTCTTCTCTTAATCTACAAGTCTCTAAATCCCGCATCAACAAACTGTCCATGTCTTTATTTAAAGCAACCATGGTACCTAGTACATAGCCTTCGGCCTTCGCGGTCTGCTCATAGATAAAAAAAAACCTGCATATTAGACATAACATGAATTTTTTATTTTTTGTCTATTTTTTTTTAGTTTTTGTTGTTTATCTTCTTTCTCTATATTTTTTACGTTTAAAATATTAAAAATAAAATGTTTTGTGCTATTTTTTATTTTCGTCTAAAAAAGGTTTCATGAATAATATTTTAAACATTTTATTGGGTCGCTATGTTATTCGGTTATACGAAATTCGTATAACTGCTAGGCGGCCTCTGGCAGGCAATTGGATAAGTAGTTTCTAATTTATGATGGCGAACAAACGTGTTTTTTTTTTGGCGTCTAAAGGCCTTGAAAGGCAAATATCTGCAGCCAATACCTCCTCTAACGCGAGTAAGAAAAACGAGTTGAGTAGATAGAGAGTAATAATAATAATTAAAATTGTTCAAAACCATTTCCGAATTTAATATAAAAGGTTCAGCAAATTTTAAAGGTTGAAAATAGTAAAGCAGCTATTTGTTTTAGGCGTGATATATTTTGAAATGGGGACTAAGAATCCTAAGATAGTTCTAGATGCATATGATTATCGGTTATATAGGAAATTGGAAGGTAAAACTGTATGGCGTTGTAGTCAATATTACTGTTCGGATAAAAAAATAAGATGTAAGAACAGGATTGTAACGGGTGGAAGAAATGCTTATGTTTACGAAACTCACAATCATAATCCGAAAAGGCGAAATCAAAAGTATAATAATATGTTGTCTCAAACTGTTACGATTTTTAGGCATTAACAATGAAGTTATGCATCTAGGACAGTCATACTCAACGCATATCACATTAGTATTCGTAGTACAAAAAAATAAAAGTAAATATAAAACTAAATTACAAAAAAATTTATGAAACCAATACTACAAAACTGATTAATTGATATTTGAAAGTCAATGTTATTTTTGATATTGTGACATCTTTTTTTTAACTATGTCAGATATATAAGGTTTGTAATTGATACATGCTACTTTTAACAGGTCATCACGGTGAGAATCAATGAACCGAATCCTTTATACATTTTTTGCATATCCCATTTTAGAATATGATGGTTCGCAAAGACAAGTCGATGCATCCAACGTCAGCAGCAATTGGGCGTTTTGTAGTCGTCCGGTACTAATTTCCAAAATTCCACTCTCTTTCATCCCTTTTCCTTGAAAACAGCCTACTAATCTATATTGTTAAGTTATTAAACTCATCAAGTAACTTTACATGGTCATATCCCAATGTAGTTAGTTTTCAACAAGTAACAGACACTTTTTATTTTTCTTAAATCCTGAATACCTTATTTGCATTTAGTAATCATTTTATTCTCACCTTCTAAATGACAATTGAATTCCCAAAGTTTGCATGTGATGTCGCACACAAGGGCTAGAAGACACCACCAACTGTTATTTTTAAGTTCGCTGTAAATCTTGTTACTCTTTGTAGGAACAAAACATTTCATAACCGTTCGAGAACTTTCCCTCTTTTGCATACAGCAGCGTTATATGCAAAAGAACATCTCCGTAATTACTGTCCATTTCTACCATAAAACATCTTAAATTCCTGTAGTTCATTTCTCATGCTCTAATATAGCTCATTATATTTATGAGTGTTTTCATTATGGGCGGTGCCGAAAATACGTGCTACCAAGTTTTCTTGACGAGTTATACATTGAAATGGTAAGAGATGTGGCAAATTATACTTCTTTGTTAGCAAATCCATTTTGCGATCTCGTCATGAAGGACACTCATCAGTACACACATAGACATAAATAACTGTTGTTGGAACATGACATACATAACTACTTACATTTGTGCGCTATTTCTGTTTAGGAAATGTTTGGTGTGTGCCTGCTCCGGGACGCATATGAAAGCTTGTCGGGCCGCGGTCTGCACGTTGAGTATGGCTGATCTAGGGTATATTATGTATACTTATAGAAACTTCAACTATGTGTTAAATATTGTATAAATAAACGCATTAAATTTTAAATTTAACTATTTTGGGGATTATATTTTTGATACACTTTGATGTGATTTGAGTTTATTATCTTTTTTATCTATATTTATTTTTTAAAAGAAAATATCTAGCCAAGTCCATCAAACTTTTTGGACTGATTTAAATCATTGCATATTTTAAATTCAAACTATTAATCCGACATAATATAAAAATATTTCATTTCTAACAGTTCACAGAGATAATAAAGTAAGACATATTATTAAAAAACTTTTTTTTTGTTAATTACTATAAAATTTTGATAAGCATTGCGTTACTCAAATTTAATTTTGTGTATAAATATATTAATTAAAATATTAATTATGCTTTTGGAGTAGCATCATACTGTCGCAATGAGTTTCCAGTCTAATAACAGTTTGAATTAATTCCATGTTTCTGTATTTCTTGGGGACAGGAAATATTAAAAGCCAACAAAGAAAATGTAAGAAAACTTAAATGATTCCAAACATTGAGGGACGAGTATTCAACATTTAGTTTTAAAATCTAGGAGGATTGAAGAAGTTTATCGATTAAAATATATGTGAGCTTTGCTCGCACGAAAGTAGATAAGGTTCAAAAATAATTATATCAGCATAAAATATACTAAGGAATGTAGTCTTTTTCTTTGTTACATAAGCGTTCGAGATAGGATGACGATATGTATCGGGTGATGTATTCATTCTCGTAAGATTCTTTGTGTAGTTAAGAAGTTAAGTGTTCTAGCAGGAATATTTGTGTGTTTTATTTAAGAAAAATCTAATTTGTGCTAACATCGGAAGTGGGATAGACTCACTAAAAGGACCACCTAGTCGGTCGGCCGTTTTGGGCGCGCGCGTGTGTGTGTGTGCGCGCATTTTGGACCCAATAAATCGAAATCTGTGTGCCAGTGAGTGTGTTAATCGTTATTTTCGCTGTGATAACTGATAAGTTAAGTGTATCGGTATTGAAATGGAAGAATTAACAAGTGTTTTAACCGCTGTTCTTAGGGAAATGCAGCAGCGTCCCCAACAAGAAGCTGCGCCTGTGATTCATACGCCTTCGACTTCGGTGCAAATAGACATTCCTGCTTTCGACCCCTCAAAAAACGATACAGGGGCGGTCGGATGGTGTGATGATGTGGAAACTTTGGCGGCCACTTTCAAGTGGACCGATTTTGAACAGCTTTGCAGAGCCGCTGGTGCGCTGCTAGGTGATGCGAAGGAGTGGTACGATAACTGGCACTCAGCAAATAAAAATTGGGCCAGTTTTCGAGCCGAAATTTGTCAGCCTTACCCCGTGAAGAGGAACCTCAGTGAGCGTTTGCGAAAGGCAAGCCTATACAGAAGTGACCAAGCCGCAGGATATTGTGAGTACGCTAGAAAAAAAAATTTCAATGCTAAATTCTTTAAATTTTAATTTGAGTGATAGTCAAATAGTTGAGTTAGTTATTGGTGATATAACAGACACCCATGTCAAAACTGCGGCATTTAATAGTAGAGTTAATTCAATTTCAGCCTTACTTGATTTGCTTAGTAATTACCAAATTAATAAACAGAACTCTCATCAGTTCCAAGTAAGGGCGCCAAAACGCCCAAATCCTTTTAAGAATAATGAGGAAGATAAAGTGTGCTATGCCTGCAAAAAACCTGGTCATATCCGCAGAAATTGTTGGAAATTGCCTAAACTATTGAATAATAATAATAATAACAATAATAATGCGGGTAGCTCCAATCTATCCGAATTTACAAAAACAAAAATATGGGAAATATGTAAAAAATTTGGACAGAGTTCAGAAAAATGTTTCTTTAAAAATAAAAATGTAGGAAGTTCGTCAAAATTTTCAAAAATAAATTACTTTCACGTAGACCTAGATAATGATTTTTGCACAAAATTTATAATACAAAATTTAACTGTAAACTGCTTGATCGATACGGGTGCCGAATGTAGCTTGATTTCCGAGAAAATTGCACGTAAGTTGCATTGTCGTTTCGAACCAACTTTTATCATGCTAACAGGTATAGGTGGTAACTCAATACCGAGTTGCCAAAGGGCCAATTTATTGCTCGAAAGGGACGGCACGGCGTTTGAAATAAATTTTTATGTTGTCGAAAGTTCAATTATGAAGATGGACGCAATTTTGGGTAGGGACTTATTTAATCATAAGGGAATTAAAATTTACACAGATTCGTGTGACTCTAAAATTTATCTTGAGGACTCAGACAAAATAGAATCTAAAATGGTTCAAAGCATAGTTATTTCTCGTGAACAGATTAAAACTTCTTTGCAGGGAAATGATTTTGATATCTTGTTAAAACTATTGTCAAAATACAGTGAATCTTTTACGATTGGCAACTCCGTGAGGGCAATAACAACCGGTGAGATGGAAATCAAATTGAAGAACGATAAAATAATTCATTATAACCCTTACCGAATGTCATTGTCCGAGCGAGAAAAAGTCAAAAATATTATTGACGATCTACTGCGAAATAATATTATACGCGAGAGTACGTCGCCTTTTGCTAGCCCAATCATTTTAGTACATAAAAAGGACGATAGTCAACGTTTGTGCGTAGACTATCGTGCCCTTAATGAGATAACAATTAAAGATCGATTCCCATTACCTCGTATTGACGACCAAATTGATCAGCTGGGAGGAGCTAAATATTTCACGACTCTCGACATGGCTGCCGGATTTCACCAAATCCCAATAGCTGAAAACTCGATTGAAAAAACAGCATTTGTGACTCCCGACGGCCATTTCGAGTATTTGCGGTCACCCTTTGGTCTATCTAACTCCCCTGCGGTATTTCAGAGAGCGATTTGTAAAGCTTTGGGTAAGTTAAAAGATACTGATGCGCTGGTGTATATGGATGACGTAATCATTTCGTCGAAAACTGTCCAGGCAGGTTTGGATAAGCTCGATCGGGTGTTAGCCTCGCTCTCTTCGGCTGGTTTTACCTTGAACGTGAAGAAATGTACATTTTTTGAAAAGCAAATTCTTTATCTTGGTCATGATATCTCTCAAGACGGCGTAAGACCTGACAAAGGAAAATTAGAGGCTTTGTTTAATGCACCCGATCCAAAAAATATAAAACAAGTACGGCAATTTATGGGTTTAGCCGGGTATTTTCGGAAATATATCCCAGAATTCTCCACGCGCACAGCATGTATTACAAAACTTACAAAAAAGGGAGTCGATTTTATTTGGGGAACCGAACAAGATATTGCCAAAAATTATGTTTGCGCCTTTCTAAGTCAAAGACCCCTTGTGGCAATTTTTGACCCCACTTTAGACACGGAGCTTCACACAGATGCCAGTTCTCTGGGTTATGGAGCCATACTCTTTCAGAAAAGCGATAATAAGTTAAAGGTTATTTCTTATTTTTCAAAACGGGCTACTAAAGAAGAGAGTAACTATCATTCTTACGAGCTAGAGACTCTAGCAGTTTATTACGCGGTAAAACATTTTCGCATTTATCTATTAGGAATAAAATTCAAACTAATCACTGACTGTAATTCATTAAAATTAACTCAAAAAAAGAAAGATTTATTGCCCAGAGTTGCAAGATGGTGGCTGTACTTGCAATCCTTCGACTTTGATATCGAATATCGAAAAGGAAAATACATTCCACACGTAGATTTTTTAAGTAGAAATCCACCGCAACCTTCTAAAGAATTCGATCACATGACCCCCGTGAATGTTCTTACAACTGATAACTGTAGTATCAAGTCAAAGTTACTTGAGGGTCAGTTGACTCATGACTATTTTTGCCAAAATAAAGTTTTATTTAGGAAAATTAACCCGGGACAAAATCCGCCAATTTACAGGGCCTTCGTTCCAAAAGGCAGTAGACTCGGTTTACTAAAAATTTTCCATGATGAACAGTCTCATGTTGGGCCGGATAAAACTTTTGCAAAGATAAACCATTATTTTTGGTTTCCGCGAATGGCACGGTTCGTAAAAAAATACTGTGATCACTGTCTGAATTGTATTGCAAATAAGAAATATACTGGCCCTAAACAGGGACTGTTACATCCCATTGAAAAAATTCCAATTCCCTTCCATACAGTACATTGCGACTGTGTAGGACCATTCCCCTTAACAATAGAAGGTTATAAAAATGTATTGCTTTTAATAGATGCATTCACAAAATATTTATTTTTAATTCCTTTGAAAACTCTGTCTGGTCCGGAAACATGTGAAAAACTAGAAATTTATTTGAATATATTTGGAAATACTAAAAGGTTAATATGTGATAGGGGGACTAATTTTACCGATCAACAAGTGAAACAATTACTTTCAAAATTAAATATTACTCAACACCTTATTGCCAAAAGTGCCCCGCGTGGAAACGGACAAGTGGAGAGATACGTCTCTACAGTTTTAGATTTACTAAGAGTAAATGTAAATGACAACAAGTCATGTCAAGAATGGGCGAGCGTTCTGCCGAAGGTACAATTAGCCCTTAATTCGACTATCCAAAAAACAACAGGTTTCTCCCCACTTTATTTGTTAACAGGACAAAATATAGATACGGGAGATATTCAAGGTTTAACGGAAAGTATAAAATCAGTAACAACTACTGACCGAAATTTACTTAACTATCGCAAGACAGCTTTCGAGCGGTCAATTCGTTGTGGGTTAGAGTCAAAAGACAGATTTGATAAAAACAGAATAAAGAATAAAACTTTTAAGGTAGGAGATTTAGTTTTCCATCCATCTGGTAATTCCCATCTTTCTAAATTAGATCCAAGATATAAAGGTCCATTTGAAATCATACAGTTGTTGCCTAATGAGCGAGCAGAAATTAAAAATTTAGCTACTAATCGCAAAAGAGTTGTTGCTACAGAGATGATGCGGATATGGCCAGGGGAATTTGAGGCAGACTTTTAAAAACTTTCTTTTTAAGTATTTGTTTTTATTGTTTCTTGTTATTGTTGTACTTAGGTATTGTGTTACAAATGTTTGTTTTCATAAATTGTTTGTAAGTGTTTGTGAGTAGTACTTAGAGCTAGGTATGCTTATATTATAATGATACCATAAGTATTTGTCGAAAAGAAAAATGCCCGTGTGAGCTTTGGTTATATAGATTAAGAAAGTCAACTTTTAGTTGTTTGGAAAATAACAGAGTAAAATAGTAATACAAAAAAAAAAAAAAAAAAATATATTGAAAGACTTGCTCTTTGCATCAAGGTCATTATAAGACTTGATGTTGAAATGACGTGCTCTTTGCAACGTTTGTTTATTATTTACTACTGAAAAGATTTGCTCTTTGCGTCGGATCATGAGTATCCAGATGTTGAAATGACGTGCTCTTTGCAATGGTTGTTTATTGTTTATTTTGTGAAATGATATGCTCTTTGCAATAATGGCTAGTACTTTATTGAAAGTTGAAAGGCGTGCTCTTTGCGTCGGATCAAGGGTATCCAGATGCTGAAATGACGTGCTCTTTGCTATCATATGTAACAAACATTTTTAAAAAAAAAAAAAAAAAAAATTAGAAAAAAAAAAAAATTCGAGAACGAATTTATTGTCAGGATTGGCCGTGTGAGCTTTGCTCGCACGAAAGTAGATAAGGTTCAAAAATAATTATAATATCAGCATAAAATATACTAAGGAATGTAGTCGTTTTCTTTGTTACATAAGCGTTCGAGATAGGATGACGATATGTATCGGGTGATGTATTCATTCTCGTAAGATTCTTTGTGTAGTTAAGAAGTAAAGTGTTCTAGCAGGAATATTTGTGTGTTTTATTTAAGAAAAATCTAATTTGTGCTAACATATATATGATTTGGCTCTTCGTGGCTTTTGAATTTAAGTTAAGTAAAATAATACTATCTAGGTTAATACATTTCACAGTTCTCGAGATATTTATCTTACACTATTTGTATTTTTCTGTCTGGGTATTACAACACGTTTTTCAGGTTTTCTGTGCTGTTTTGGATACTGAAAATGTACCCAAACGGCTGCCATACTTAAACCACTTATAGGATTTTTTAAAATTATTTAGTTAAGATCAGCATATGTGTTCTCAATATATGTAAATGTTTGTTTTTTAAACTCATTATTATGTATGTGTTCCGCTATACAATTTTGCTTGTTTTTTTACTTTGTTAATTCGTCTTACGCCATGTAAGGGTATGATTATTTAAAATTATATCCTAAAAATATAAAGTTGATTCTACTCCAATGAAAAGATATTTAATTAATTTTATTTAAATTTAATTACGCTTTTTCTAACTATAGATATTTTTTTAATTCTCTAGTTGAGTAAAGTCTTCCATAATTTCAAGGAAAATAATAAGATTATAGATATTTTTATAGGCAATTTTTTAACTAAGTTTGGTTTATAATAGTCAACAAAGTCTAGTTGTTAAACTAGTTAAGCGATTCCAATTAAATTCGTGTTATAATAGGCCAAACACATTAAAATTCGTTAAAATTCCAGAACCATATTAATTTAGATTTTTTATGTTTATAGAGTACAATTAAATTAACAAACAAAAAGGGGTTAGCAACAAGTTTGAGGCACTTATCAAACATTTTAAATAAATTATTCAACATTACCTTTTGCTATAAAGCTTGTTTTGTTTTAATTTAAAATTTTGATGAAAACAAAATTCAACATAATTTCAGCTAAATTTGCCATTAATACCTTGGATATAGTAATCTACAATTATGTACCGAGTGAACACACATATTGGTCAAACCCCTTAAGTTAAGGATTTTTATCACTACAGAAAATTCAAAAAAAACTATTTAGTATTTTTTGTTTACGTAAAGGTATTGCAAAAAGTGCAGTGTAGTGAAGACTATGCAAAAATAATAGTATATATAATAATAGATAGAATGGATGAAACAATTAATATTTTTTAAATGGGACACTTTGTATATTAGTACTTTATTTAAAAGTATCTTCTTGTTGATTATAAATGTTCCATGTTTGATATCTTTGTCTTTAAACAAACGGAAATTGACGAAAACCCTGCCATAAAAAGCAAAGCGGTACTTCTAACAGTGGCGTAATTAGAATGCCTTTCTAAGGGGGGCAAGCATTTATATTAAATAGCGACAAAAAAAAAAGTTAATACCTTCATGAGAATTAAGGACGATAACTAAAAAAAAGTCACACTTAAATAATCTTAGTAATGCCATATAAAATAATTTTTACTTTCAAACTTCAAAAAAAAATTTGTTTGGGTTATTAGGTTCTGGGAGACATTTACCCCCCCCCCCTCTAAATAAGCCACTGACTTCTAATATATAATGGATGTTCCATTTGAAAAATTAAAATATTCCGGTTTTCCCTGTATACATTTATATTACATAGTTTTTATGTACTCGTGCAAAAAGTAAACTCAAATCATAGGAGCTAATACTTTTGAATTTATGGTGATAAAATAATAAGTTAAGAACGTGGATATTATGCGTGATCACCTTGTGGGTAATTAGATTGCTGTATCCAAAATATTCTTTGAATATTTAGGTGCACTTATAATCTCAAATTTTGTTTTGACAAAATTTCAATGCAGATGTGGAAACATTTTGCTGACAGTTATACATATATTAATTTGCTACTCCAGTCCTTCAATTTAAATTTTTTTATTTGGCCTGTTTACATTTAATTTATTAATTTAGTAACGCTAGTTTTATGAGGAAACGGATTTTGGTAAAATTGAAGATTTTATTTAAAATATTTGAAAAGCGCGACAATATTGTTTGTTGTACTGTAATACCAATTTAAGTGTCTATTTATAATCTCTAAAAAATGTATCGCAGAGTAGCAAGAAATTATATAATTTTAACAATTTTAGTATGCCGTGAAATTAATTAGAGTTACTCTCACCACGCGACTTTGATTGGAACCGTTTAAGAACTAAATCTATAAAAAATTTGTTACTGTTCGATAAATCACCTGTACATGCAAAACTATAAAGTATTGATCATTTTTAGTAATCAATATAAATATAGCTTGTAAGATTCTACCTTCAGTAGAAGTTTGTATAATTAGTCCGGAGTCACCCTGTATATATTGCTCCGTCAAACACAAAAAAAACAGCCTAGGCAAACTTCATGTTACCTAACTGGCAAAGCCTGAAAATATTTACTGTTTTTCGTGCTTCGCCTCGTGTATAATCCGGCAACTTAGGTTTACCCTATGTGAATTAGGCAAAGTCCGAAATATATTTTTATCTTTATTATATTTATATTCTTAAATAACAAAATTTAAAAAACTGTATAAAGTGTTAGATAATCCATAATATAACATTTATAACACTTGGAAATAATATATTATTTCTTGGCACACGAAAACATTGTGTCACTGAGTTACGAACAAGATTCGCTGTATTGCAATTAGAGGACATCGTAGTGAATTTTTTTATTTTGGTACAGGCTATTTGGTTATATTTTAAACGATACCCTAGAGAATTTATTATATGAGTTATCAAAAAACTTTAAATACAAAGGTTTTTAGATTTTTTGGATATCGTTAGAATTTACAAAAAAGAAAAGCAAACAAAATACGATCGGAAAGATAACAAATGGGCATTAACTTCGTTCTTTTTAATGGAAGTTCTTATTGTAGTTTCTCCCAGATTTTCAGCTTTTAATAGATCTCTATCCGATTCAGGTAGAGATTAGATTCCACAGATTCATATGGGAGTTATAATTATAAAGAGTGATTGTTATTATTAAGTGGGTACTAAAGAATGAAATATTCAATATATTAAAGACATCAAATTCAAATTTGCAAAAATGCATTTTTGAAAATCGACGATTTAGCGACACTAAATTAAAACTTCGGAAGATTGACAATTGGAATTCTGGTTTGGTTAACACAGATCCTTAAAATATAGTTGTACTAAAAATATATACTATGAACTCCTGTAAATGCATTCCTGTTGGCCTAATTTATATTAGGCATACCTACATTTGCCGAATTCCACAGTAGGCAAGACCCAGAATAGTAAACAAGTTTGGACTTTGTCTGAAACTTTAAATATAATAATTAAAATTATTTTTAGTTCCGTTATATAGATTCAAGTGCAAAATATTTTCTGCTATTTTTGTTTTTGATGCTATTGTAAAAATCACTAGCGTTTTAGTCATTTTTATAATTCTTTGTATTTCTATGGATAAAGAGTTAGAGATAATTCAAATTTATATTTCTCACACCTTTAGGTAAATTAACGGAAAATAAAAAATAGATAAGATGCTGTATTTTCAGAAAATTTTATTTTTTGATTAAATATCAAAACAGCTAATAAAGCACATAACACGAAAGTAGTAAAACATATCTAATTAAAAGTTAGTAGGGTGTCTTGACAAGCTGGGTGTTTATCCAAATTAATAATCGATTATCGATTGTTGGAATAAATTGATTCATTTTGAACAATATATTTATCAGTGCATTCGATTAGCCTCTAGTAGTCTTCAATAACTACTATTTATTGTTAGTAGGATTTTGAAGTCAGTATTTGAATTAAAAGCAGTAATCTTTCGTAGTTATTGTAAGGTTTCCCGGCCGTATATTTTCCTAAAAAAAACACAACATGCAATGTTTTTCCCCCCTATAACAAAGTACCTCTATAGGGTAATTTATTACACAAAATGAGTCACTTTATATAGCAATTCTAGTAAATAAACCAAACAGAAATAAACATAACCCTAAGATTTACTACTGAACATGCACTAACAGATTTTTTTTTCTAGGCACTGTTACAGTTCATTTCCGAAAGTCTCCAAGATCTGTAAATGTTGTTTTTCAAGGAAATTCGTATTCTGTAAATAATCATTTTAAAACTAGGACTATATGGATATGTACCTCGTACCGCAAAACGAAATGTAGATCCAAGCTGGTGACATTTGAAAATAGACTTATATTTAAAAATGAACACAACCACCCGAATAATGCTTCACATATCGATTTAAGTACTTTGATTAGTCAAGAAGTTAAGGCCGTGTTTTCAAACTATGATTAATCTGTACATAAAGTATTTTTTGTAATATATTGCAAACTATGGACCTATAAATCAGTTTTTGAACTACTTTTTTAGAAGTCGTTGCATGCGTTTTTTACAAGGGCTAGTCATAAAAACGTAAAAGCAGATTTTATAATAGATTTAAAAGTAGCAAAACTAAGTGTTAAATTTTAATGGTGAAAATGGGTATTATATAAGTTCTGAGGTTCTCACGCGGCACAGATCGTATTTGGAAACGCATTATTACAGATATATTCGAACGGGAAAAGCTGTTTAAATTAGTCAAAATCCTCACTGTGTATTAAATTATTGTGGAGTGAAAGAAAAAGCTTCGGCATTCACATCACCCTACATTTATTATATGTTGCTGTGTTAACAGTCAGATAATCCATTCTAGGATTTATTACAACATTGTCAGTTTGAGCGAAATATCCTAAGGTGACATGATCATTTGTAAGAATATATGAGCAATGTTCTCATGCAAGCTGCTGGGCTTAATGAAGTCTTATTGCAGAATACATATACCTGATTCGATTGTGTCAAATTTCTTTACTGTAGATGTTTTGCCTTCGATTGCACCAGACATCTTCAGGGTCTGCATTTTGATTAGAAATTATTTTAAAAGAATCATCGTTTAGCAGTGTTCTCACATGGAATAAATGAACAAAAAAATGACAACATTAAGATACATTACTAATATCTCCTGTTATATAATAATCATCATTAGAATTTCTTATACTTACATTTTTTTTATTGATGTTAATAGGTGAAATGGTATCGTCTATTGAATTATTTGTATTATTTTTATAAGTACACTTTATGTGTAATGACTTTACTATAAGTAAAATTGAAATAACCTTCATTAGATTTATCTATACCTATATTTATATCTATATCTTATTTAGTTTTCTGTTAAAAAGAATTTTTTTATATTTTAGTTGATAACTAAATTTCAAAAAATTAAGGTAGGCACGATTAGGAGTTGGAGATTTTTAAAATTAATAACCGATTAATCGTACTCGGATAATCAATCAATATAATCTATTAATCTACTATTAATAAAAACAATTTTTTTTGCCACTCACTATTTAGCTTTCAAATGTGCCGGATATTATTATTAAATTGTAGATAACGGAAAGTTGAAATAAAGTAGTGTAAACGGTTTTGCTCTAACTTAAACAGTTTAGATCCTATAGTGTGCCAAAATGTCATACTTTATTATTATTGTTATTATTATTATTATTATTATTATTATTATTATTATTATTATTATATTAAATGTTGGGTTCCAATCCTATCCCGGATGCATGTATGTGTTGTCCTGTAAGAAATTTCTCACTATGTGGCAAGTACAAGTGTTAGTATGCAGTCCTATGATTTTCAAGTTGTGTTCTAGTGTTTTTGGAACTAGTCCAGTTAATGATACGATGATCAGTATTACATGAACTTTATTCAGTAGCCACATCTGCTGTATGCTCTTGATATTTATCCAAAACATTGTTATTGTTGGGTATAGCGACATCTACTAAATAAGCTGTCTTTAATTCCTTATTTAACAGTACCACATCAGGCCGCTTATTCGTCACCCGTTTGTCGGTGATAATTGCCCGGTCGTAGTACAGTTTGATGGCAATATTTTCACACAACACTTAACTTGGTTGATATTTATAATAGGGCTCAAAGGTGTTCAGGAGCTCGTATTTATTGGCATGCTTTCTGGTGAATGATAAGTGTAGCCAGATATTATATTATGCTGTATAGTCTCTGATCTCTCGCTACATTTTCGACACTTATCGGATTCATCGGACCGGTCTTTGATGATGAATTTCGTGTGTTATAACTTGGTCCTGTATTGCCATCACAGATCCTTCTGTCTCTGGGAATAGTATTCGTCCATCCTTCAGCCACCCGTTGGATGTTCCCTTATCTATGTGTGGTTGATTTAAGTCATTGTGATGTCGGCCGTGCAGTGCCATTTGAGCCCACTATTCTTGTTTGACGGGGTCTGAAAGTGATTTAGTGGAGAGTATGAGTTGTTACTTAGGTCACTATGCGGTGGAGACTTGATGTTTGTGCCATGTTGGTAAAGAAATCTCTCAAGTTTTGCAGCTGTCAACAGTGCGAATTGGTTAAGTCAACAAGGGATCTTCCACCTTCTCTTCGTGGTAAGGTTATTTGGAGAGTTGATGACCTTGGATGGTGTGACTTGTACTTAGTCATCATTACGCGAGTATTTTGTTGTGGTCCTTCTAGCTCCGTGTTAGTCCATTTCAAGATTCCGAAACTGTGGTTCAGCATAGGTGTTAATTGCTTTAATGAGATTTCCGGCGTTAAATTCTGTCTTCAGAAGAGCTCGCAGTCTTTGGACGTACTGATCTTTCATCTTGGTCTTTCCTTGCTTGCCATCGAGCACTCTAGCTTGTTGAAATCAAAGGTATTTGTAGATCTCTCCTTGGTTCATCGCTTGAACTATTTCTCCACTGGGTAGGGCTACATCACTATTAATGACTTTGCCTTTTTCGATGTTTAAGGCTTTACATTTTTCCTTTCCAAGTTCCATATGGATGTCTTTCGAGAAGGTGTATGTCACGTCAATAAGTTTTTTGAGACGGTTATGGTTTCCACTATAGAGCTTAATATCATCCATATACAGAAGGTGGGATATGCTTCGGGAATCGTCTCTATTAATTGTAATGTTGAAGCCACGTCCTGTATTGTTGAGCAACGTGGAGAGGGGGTTCATCGCTAAGCAGAACCACAGTGGACTTAACGAGTCTTTTTGGTAAATTCCCTATTGATGTGTATCTCATCGGTGATTGATTGATTGATTGCGAGATTGATCGCCATAATAGGTTCGTTCTCCACTGGTTGCCAGGAAACTGATGATCATAGGATGAATTTTGTATATGCGTAGTACGTCTATGAGCCAGGAATGTGGTACACTGTCAAACGACTTTTTATATATATAAAAGCAGTTTGTCTGTTGGGTTGTTTCTTCTGTGCCTGCTTAGGTACCACAGAATCGATAAGTTCTTCTTTGCATTCTTCATCTTTGATGATTACCATTTCTGATGTCCATTTCATACGCTTCCTTGGCTTTCCAGCCTTCGTGGTCTGAGGATTGGTTACATGCGTCTCCTCAGAAACAGCGAGAGCTGGGTGCGTGGCGTCGGTGGTTGGTACAACAAAGGAGGGTGGAGTTGTTGCGGTAGCCACACTCGATATCACGCTGATTTCGTCGCTAGTTGAGGGAGACTGTAACTCACTTAACACACAGGATCCTCTACCTAAATCCTGAGCGCGACAAGAGGTTATGGTGGTACAATGTCGATTTTCCCGTTTATTCCGTAATTTGTACATTTTAAAGTGGTGCATTTTACCTACTGCCAGGGATTTTTACACTCTGCGAACGAGGTTTACTCCTCGGGGAGTGATAGGAAATATGAGGTAAGGGAGAAAATGGGTTTTTGGGGACAGTGAGGTAATAAGAGGGTAAAGGACATCGGAAAGCTGGCTAGGGTACCTCGGGAGCGCGTGCCCGTGCATAGAGAGATACAAAAGCATTTCTCTATGCCCCTGAGGTATTATTATTATTATTGTTATTATTATTATTATTATTGTTATTCATTATTATTAATTATTGTATGCTTTCCTACAAACTTTTGAGTCACTAGTAAATATTCGGTAGTATTCGATAGAAAAATACATTTTTTTTCACAAATAAACCGGATATTATCAGAATGCTAAGAAATTCGTAAAAAAATCTGAGACATTAATACGAAAATTAAAAAAATAAATATGTACATAATGATATGTATAACCCCTTGTGTTTCGAAAGCGAAAGATTTATTGACCCCTGTTATAAGAAGTAAAAAAAGAAATATTTAAAGTTGCTCGTTTATTCTAATAAAGACAAAATCCATCCCGATTTTAAATCTAATATGTTGATCTATTGTCTAAGATAGAGTTTATTTACTGCTGGTCAATGGTTCGATAGCTTTCCAAGGTATTTCCTATTTGGTAAGTAAATCTAACTCTTTCATTATTATATCACGACAAGCCAATACTTATTGTTTGCTTATATTGAAAAAATTATAATATTTTATTGTACTATTGGTGAAAAATTTTCTTCTCTGTAAGTATTTGACTGGCTAGAAAAGTAATTTAACAAGTTTTATGTTTTAATCTATCTATTACAGGCATATTATATTTTGAGCCCACTGGAAAAGGCAACGCAAAGTTAATTTTAAATAATTCTATATTCGAAATGTGCGGGAAGTCGACTATAGGACATACTTACTGGAAATGCGTCAACTACTACAAGACCAAATGCAAATCAAGAATTAAAACTTACGGAAAAGTTGCCAGGATTGGATCGCATCCGCACAATCACCAGATAGTTCCTAAAGATTGTTCGGGATTATTTTCGCAAGTGTTTTTTATTGAGTATTAAGTGAAGTGTAAATTTTGGATGATACCGTATTCTTAAATTTATTAACTGGTTAAATATATGTATGTACTGATATGAACAGAAACATACTTTTATTTTTATGCAGAAGAAGGTCGATTTCTAATGATGCATACGTAAAACTGACGATGCTAGATATAATTATAATTTTCTTATTTTTTTAAGATATCAAAAACATATGTTATGGCTAATTATCAAGTTTTTTGTAACATTAGAAAAAGATAAAAAGTATCATTTGTCAAACATATAAATGTAACTTGCATTTTTAATGAGACAATCTAATTATACCGGCATAGTAGAAATAAATATCGGGTTTGATACCCTTATCTTGAAAGGGTGAAATAAGCGGGAAAATGATGAAGATCTCCGCCAAAGATGAATGCGTGTGATACACTCGTTCTCCTTTTACCGCATTCATTTGTTATTTAAAACTAGGTAACTTGCCAAACAATTTATTTTTTCGATCATTTTGATATATCTAAAAGTAAAATAAAAAAATAGCTCTTCTGTTTTAAAATTTAAAAAACAATAATAAAATCATTAACAATTGGGCTTATGAAGTCCGCGTTAAACTACTATTTTGATTTGTAATATATTTATTAAAAATATATAGTTATTATAGAATTGCATTTATTACTGTTAATAACTGACATTACTATGACCTCCACTTCTCATGAATAATTGTCATTTCAGCTTTTTCATGTATTATTATTATTTAGAGAATTTCTAATTTACTTATTGCTTTTATATGTAAGCAGCCAATACAAGTTAGACATTTTATTTATTGATTAGACCCTATTAGAAAAAACTAAAAAAATAATATAAAATATGTTGTAAAGTTGTATTTCATAAAATACAGAGCCGCTCATACATTGATGCGATTATTTTAATATCAGATATCACAACGCATAATTATAAATAACGAGTGAGATAAAATTAAAATTTTGTTTTTATTTTTTCCAACTATTTGAAAAAATGACTTAAAATAAATTTTGCATTCCTATTGGAACTTTTTATCTCTATAAACCTGATTAATTCCGGAGTTCCGAAAAAATAAAACAAAAACCTATCACATTTTGTCTAAAAAGTTATGGTATTTATCATATTATGTTAGATTAAGGTTAAATACTATGGAAAGCAAGAGACGAACGTGGGAAGATTTTTAAGGTCCATTTTATATAATCGAATTAGCTTGTAGTTTCAGCACATACTCAAAAAAAATCACGTGAGGAAAAAATATCAGGTTATTGGAGATTTAACAACAGCTTCTGAACTATATTTTGAGACGACTACTCATTGCATTTTAATGCAATATTAGTTTAACCTCAATAAAACGTTTTGGACCTAATAAAACAATTTAATTTAATTTCAATAAATTTATGTTTTGTTTTTAAACCTTTCTTACTGCCTATTTAGATTAATTTGAAAATAAAAACAAATTTCTAAATAATAGGTTTAAATTTATGAAGCAGTACTAGAATAGTCCAAAATGGTTTTAATTCAGATCGCTTGTTAAGTTCTCATTGATCATATTCGCTTAAGTTTTTGTCCTGTATTTGAAAAAAACTTTGTCGGAGATGCTTTCATTCAGAATATGCTTGAATAGATCTTTGAGATATTGTTGATTTTCGATCACATCTATAATTCATATTTTAACTTGCTTTTTTTGCTTATATGATTCCAATTAGTTTGCACAATTATTGTACTGAAACTATGCTAGATCAATAATTTGCAAATGGTGTTTAAAATGTTCCTACGTTCATCTTTTGCTTTCCATATTAGCATCGGCATTACGAATCTTTAAAGGCCCCCATCAATAAAATAAGAATATTTACTAGGTTTTTTTTTATTTTTTAAATTAATTTAAATAGGATTATGACAATTTTATTATTAATTATAAAGGGAAATTAAAAAAAAATAGTTACAAATATTGAAGATGTTTAGTAGGTTTGAATGGTTTTAACGCGATTAAATTAATACTGTAGCACTGGAGTTTACAAAACAACAATAAAAATATAGGCACGTATTTAAAAAGCCGACCTTATAATAGTCGCCAGCATACGAAACGTCGAAATTAAATTCTGAGTCTGCCAGTTTTATAGAGAAAAAATGTTGCAATAAGTGTGTTAAATTTATTTTAATATATTATTTCAAATGAAGCCGAATATTTCGGGAAGTATTTGGAACTTTTTAAATTTCTCAACAGTATACCTCGAGTTTGTAACGGCCTGTATGGCTTTATAGCTTTAAACATTTACCAGAATCTCGTAAAATATAAAATGGCTTCCATATTTTAAGTCTTGATGGTATGGATATTTCATCACTTCTTTTCGAGCTTTGCAAATATTTTTAGACGAATTATTTTAGGGTATATTTCAACTTCTAATAATATTTTTATAATAACTAAACCCACGCATATCTTACCTACGTGTCTATACAAAGACACAAAAAATATTTCTAAAAACACTAAAATCTTGTCAATCTAACCCGATATCACGCTAATAGATTTTGCATTGCTCAGTACATTGTATTATGCCTGTAAAACATTCTCAAAGTAAAGTCTTAATAGTATATTGTACAACAAAATTCCACATTTTTCGCGAGGTGACGTCACACTGTGCGAAATAATATTTCTCAGTCTATAGTGGTGCCACACTGCAGCCAAATGTTGAACTAGTCATGATGTGTAACAAGTTCAGCTGTTGGCTACAGTGTGGGGCAACGATAGACTGCGGGAAACATTATTTGGCGTGACGTCATATCGTAAGAAATGAAGAATTTTCAATGCAAGGATGCCATGCGGATTATCTGCATTTTCACAGTCGTCGCATAAAAAATAAGTTCTTGATCTAGTTTGGAAAATTTAAAAAGAAACATTCTACTAAAAGTTAAAAAACATCAACAATTATTAACTGATTAATAAATAGTGACCACCTATGACGCCAAAAAACTGTATTGCGGCTGGTGACAAATAAACAAAAACGCATCATTATTAAATTAAATTGCTTTGTCATTTAAATGGTCATAATACTACTGATTTAATTGCCAATAACTACTTATTAACTCTAGAGAGATCTAGATAGAGAAGAACAAACCGAAAATATCAAAATTTAGCGCATGCTGTATGGTAATCCTTAAAAATTACAGAACAAAAAGAGAAAATCGGAGTAATTATAAAAATTTTTTATTATTCGACGAAGAGAAAAATTTCTCAAGTAAAAGTATGCTTTTTTTTATAATGTTCGGATTATTTTTATTTAAATTTTTCCTATGTCAAAAAGTTTCTCTTTTGGTTTGTTGAAAAACTGTAAACTTTTCTATTATAAACATTGAATACATTTTTTTACATCAGCACGTTTTTTAAGATTAAACGCCATATTTTGTATTGAGCTGAACATCCATCCGGCTCGTTCGCTACACTAGTCTGGTTTCCGGTTTCCGGTTAAACCGCTATGGGATACGCACATATTTTGTTATTCGGATTTTACGTACATGGTTTCTATTTACATTTTGAACAAGTTCTGCAATTCCACTGCTTGCTATAAATAGTCTATATACTCATATAATTATTTGGTAATAACTTTATACAAATCCTATAATCTGTAATTTATTTAAATTTTTTGAAGATTTTAGTTTATTTATTATTATAATTATTATTACTATTATAATTATTGCTATTTATTTTTTAAATGAATTATGTCCTTTATTATTTTTTCCAAAAAAAGAAGGTTTTATTCCAGGAAATGTAATTTTACCGAATATTTCAACATTTTATTAGGCCGCCATTTTGTTCCCCCATATCGGATTTTAACCACACTGTAACCATTTCATCACCCATATGACCTTTGATTTTTGACCAAAATTTGAAGTCAACTGGATAAGTATTTTTTGAGCTATACCGAGTACAGACAGAACGACAGACCGACAGACTGACGGAAATGGGAGAACATGTTTTTCAGGGTCCAGGAACCCGAAAGCGCAAAGATCTGCAACATTATCGGAGGGTGATTTAAAAATGTTCAATAAAAACATTCTATCTGACGGATATATATATATATAAAAAAAATACAAAAATGTAATTGGAAAATAATTTAGCTGCAATGTGATAGAAAGACACAGAACATTTTAACTGCTACTAATAGGAACAGGAATTTTTTCGGTTGTCTTTGAAGATAAAGCTGTCAAGCGTGCTATATTTATAATCAGCAGGAAGAGATCCATGTAATGAAACAAATTATAGAGGGTGTTTTATTTATAATACCATATAAAATACCAAAAAATTGTATTAAGCCAATTATTAACGTTTTCGAATTTTAATGTTAATTATAAGAAAATGGCATGCTGGTTAGTATTTGTTTTGTCATCCAATATACATTTTTTTATTGCAAATACAAATTATTACGTTTTCCAGTTGCAACAGTGAAATATCAAATTTAGTATTAACATAAATAAATGATATATTCTTTTAGATATAATACACTTTTGCGCTGCTCGAAAGTACCCACAGATGATATACAAGAACTACATTTTTAAAATTCATTATCAAGCAAAGGGTCGGACTTACTGGGAATGCATATCAAAAGCGAAAATAAAATGTAGAGCCAGAATAACAACTAAAGATTCGACTGTAGTAATTACCGAACGACATAACCATCCCCCTTTAAGTGAATTACCAAATGTTTTAAGTAGTCAACATGTAACAGTTATTGCTAGAGATAAATATCTGAAATAACTGACTTTGTACAGTGCGATCAATGTCTGATCACATTTTAAATGTTAAAAACTTGTTTACTTTTTAACTTATCGGAAAGCACCTATAACCAAGTTATAAGGTTACTTCAACAGTTTTTTTCTGCTTATTAAAAAGCAAAATACTTTTCAATTTTACAAGATATCACCATAAATTGTATTTTTTTATGATTGATATATCACACTGTATGTTTTAATCCAGACTTATTTGGAAGTATGTATAATAATTATATAGTATGATAAAGTGTGCCATGGAAATAAAATAAATATGTTCTATTTGTTTTTATATTGACATATTTTTTTTGTACTGACAACTAGCATTATGTAGTGTGATGTGTCGATGAAATCAGAACAGAATATACTATCCGATGTAGAAAATATATAAGAGTAGATATACTGTCTATGTCCTGAGTTAACTAACACGACCGACGGTTTCCCTTTTTAAAAAACTTTATTTTACAAAAAATGTCTATATTAAAAGTACAAAATTATAAGTTATAAAAATGGATGCTTCTAACTGACTGACTCGGCTCCGCTGAAGCGTAATATTATAACAGCCTCGTTGACATAGGATCCGCTGGCTCAGCAGTTCTTGGGGATGGAACGTGACATAACTCCTCCCTCCTCAGACTTAACTACTCCTGGTATGGGGTAGTTCAATTGGTGGGCGGCTAGTTTCTGGCTGGGTGGTTGTCTTCTTGAAGAACTTTCTTTGAACCATCACTTTGCACAATGCTTAGCCGCATAGTATAATTAAAATAATGTAAATTATAATTGTCCATAAGCTGGGTAATTTTGAGATTTTGTCAAAAATAATTCGTGGTTGGTTTTTTGAAATCTTGTTCTTTAGTGCATGTAATTCATCTAGCTTAATTTTTTGCAAGTGAATGCTTAAGTTCAGTAGTGGTAGGTATGGCTGCGTTTTTTCAAAATCAGGAAAGATTATTGGCTGTTTCTCGAATTTGGTTGGACTCTCGTTGTTGATTAATGATATTCCATCAAATTTGGCTCGGCAACCGGTCGGCAGAGTAACTAGGTAACTTCCGTGTAACTTCTGATGTTCTTCTTCCTGGGAACATTTTATGTCGATGGCTGTACTTCTAGGAACAATGAGTAACCATTTATTAGAAGTATCTAGCTGGTTTGCGACTGGTCGTGTTACAGTGACGTCAACTTGTTTACATGTGGAGGTGCTTGTACTGGGCTGTAACAGCTGAACTTCACAGGGGCTCCATTGGTCTATTTCTTTCAATTCTTCATTTTCGCAGATAAACAGATTGGGCTGTATTTCTTGGCATGGTGTTCCTCGATGAGAGTAGTGCAATTGATTTTTAATTAAATATTTATCATGCGGTATGACAACCTTAAACAGACTCTGGTGCGCCATTGGTACAGAATATAAATGATAATATTCAAAATTGTAAGGAGCAACTATTGGTACCTTTAATAGGTACGTTATTTTGTTATTTAGTATAAAACAGTTAATTTCAATTAGTTTTTCATAGTGGAAAATATTTTCTAGATCAGTGGGTAAAGGTAATCTATTGAAACCTACTATTTTTCCAACTTTCGTAATTTCTTTTGACAGATCGGTTAATTTTATTATACTTGGATGAATAATTTTTAATTTAGAAAATGCTATCGAGTTTTCAATATCCTGTAGGATTAGATCTATGATTTCATACAAATTGATAATTTGGTTTAGAATATCTTTAATAAAGTGCATGTTTTCCCTATATGTAGTTTTTTGCACGATTATGCTAATTTGATTTATTCTATTTTCGATAAGATTTTCATTTTGGCCTATTTGTCGAATAGTAGTGTTAAATTTGTCGATGACGCTTGAGGAAATTGAGTTTTGGTCTCGAATGTTTTCAGCCAATTTACTTTGATTTTCTTCTAACTCTTTTATTAGTTTTTCATAATGTTCGCCATCGGCTGCATCTAAATTTCCTGTCACTACTTTGAAAACAGAGCCTACTATATTTACTAAGCCTCTTTTATTTCGTTGAGGATTAGGTATAATTTCTTTTAATTTGTTTTCTACCCTATCTTGTGTAATTTTTAATATTTTTAAATAATTAGTCGACTCAGCATAATATTCTTTGTGAGTAATTAAGGAGTTGGTTATGTTTTGTGATTTATAATGTAATTTGTTAATTTGTACTATAATGGGATTTAAATCATAATAATGTATAAGTGTGAAGGTGTATTCTTTAAGTTTTGCTTGTCCTAGTTTTTGGTTTTGCTGGGGAATGCAGTACTGAAGAAATAATTATTTGGTTAGAACCATAATTTACGGGAATATCGCAGATGGGGATTCCTACTATAGGATCTTCGCTTTCGTTGGTGTGTACTGTCATATTTTCATCAGGTGTTTTGTCGTCAGCTGATTTATGTGCTCTCATATCATTGACCTGTGCGAGGTCATTATCATCAGCTTGTGCTACGGTAGACATTTGGTCTAGATTTTCTTCTTCCCTTAGGTTTTCTTGTAATTCTCGGTTAAATTCTTCGATATATTGTTTTAGTGGGAAGTCTTCCGTTGTCTCTTTTGTATGCAGTTCAATTCGAGAAAGAGCATCGGCGTTTGTGTTTAATTTACCCTTTTTGTATATTATGTTGTAATCGTACTCGTCTAGTTTAATTCGCCATCTTAGTAATTTAGAGCTAGGATCCTTTAAGGAGAAAAGCCATTGAAGTGGCTTATGGTCAGTTATTAAATTTATTTTTCTGCCAAATATGTACGGACGAAAATACTTGGTGGCCCAGACAATTGCCAGGAGTTCTTTTTCGATTGTCGAATAATTCCTTTCGGAATCATTTAGTGTCCTTGATGCGTACGCTATAGGCAGGTCTTGTCCAATTACACCCTGTGAGAGGACACTCCCAATACCCACGTTACTTGCATCTGTGGTTAAGTTAAAGGGTTTTGAGAAGTCTGGGTACTGTAGTATAGGTTCATTTACTAGCAAATTTTTACACATATCGACACATTCTAAGAATTCTTTATTATGTTCTATAGTGGCACCTTTTTTTAAACACTTAGTAAGTGGCTTTGTTATTCCCGCGAAGTTCTTAATGAATCGCCTATAATACCCTAACAATCCTAAGAAACCCTTAATCTGTTTCGTTGTTTTAGGAATCGGAAATTTTTTGATAGCTTCTATCTTGTCCGAGTTTGGTTTAACGCCATTTGCTGTGACTACATGGCCAAGATACGCTACTTCTTTTCGCAAGAATTCCGATTTATCTAATTGGATTTTAAAATTAGACTCACGCAGACGCTGAAAAACACTTCTTAATCGTTCTAAATGTTCTTGAAGTGATGTAGAAAAGACTAATATGTCATCCAGGTATACTAAGCATTTTTCGTTCTGAATTCCGCGAAGAATGTTGTCCATTACCCGCTGAAACGTTGCGGGGGCGTTTTTCAGCCCGAATGGCATTCGCAAAAATTCATAGTGCCCATTCTCGGTGCTAAACGCCGTTTTTTCAATGTCACTGTCGTGTACTTGAATTTGATGAAATTCACTAGCCAAATCTAAGGTTGTAAAATATTGGCATTTGCCTAATTTGTCTAATAAGTCTGTAATATTAGGGAGAGGATAACGATCATCAAGGGTCTTAAAATTTACACCCCTATAATCTAAAACTACCCTATATTTAGCCACCCCCGAGGCATCTGCCTTCTTAGGGACCACCCAGATGGGTGAGCTCCACGGAGAACTACTAGGTTGTATAATTTTTTGGTCTAGCATCTTTTTTATTTGGTTTTCCACCTCTTTTTTGTGTATAAAGGGGTAGCGGTATGATTTTGTATACACCGGTATCTCATCTGACGTTCTAATTCGATGTTTTATTTTGCTAGTGAAAGTTAACGGGTCGTTTTCATTATAAAATATGTCCGAGTATTCATGAATTAATTTTAAAATTTTAATTCTTTCTTCATCATTTAAATGGTCTATGCGAAATTTAGAAAAATCTAATTTCGATTTGGGACAGTCATCAAAGTTATTTAACTCGATCTCACGTAATTCATTTCAATTAAACTTTTCCACGGTAATCGTCTCTGAGAGATCTAACGTTACGGGCTCGCAAGTGTTATTTAACACTGTTGTTATCGCAATGCCTTTTCTCGCAACTGATAAACACTCCGGTATCTCGCAGTTATGTAATTTTTGATGAGGTATTATTATGTCACCATTTTTTATGGAAGTCTTGATTTTTATAACTTGCTCGACACGGGCCGGAATTGTTATACAATGTATTTGATTTTGTGTTTTATGAAATTGCAATTTAACGCGCGCATAAGGTGTTTCTAGGAATCCCTTATGATAGTCAAGGTTGGCTTGCAAAAGTTTAAGATTGTCGAGTCCTAGGAGACCGTCGAACACATTGTGGAATTTAAGGAGATAAAATTTCATATTCTTGTTTACGGGTAAATTAAATATTTTTGATGAAGGTATAAAAGCGCTGTATTGATGAGCCGATTTTTGGAATACTGTTGAAACCAAAAATGGGTCATTAATTATACAATTGGGATATCATTTTTTGGCAATATTTGGGTCGATAAATGATCTAGTCGAACCTGAGTCTATTAGTATTTTTAAATTTATTTCGGGAAATACGATATAGGAGAGTTCGCTAGAATTAGACATATTAAATGAAATTACTTCAGTTAAGTCTTTTTGTCTTGTTGCGTCGGGTTCCGAAAATTTTCCTTATTTTCGGTTGTTTCTTCATAAGAATATTGTTCAAGAGGCGCGCTATTATATATGTCAGATTGGACATTTGCTTCCTTATATTCATTATTTACATAAGAATAAGAATTATTTTGGTCATAATATTGATACTGATATTGATCATTTTGATTATATTGGCAATATTGGCTATCGTCATATGAGAGTTGCTCTGGTTGGTATAGATCTTGAGTTTCGACGTTATAGACCTCTTCAAAAACTAGTTTTGGAGGGTTATAATTTGATGTGCTAGGCAAGGGTTTAAAGACCGACGTCTCTATCCCCGACATAGGCGTGGGTGTTTGTAATTGTTTCTGTTGGTTTGGTTTAAAAACGTTTGTTCTGTTGCCAGGTTTGCCGAAAACTTGAGAGTTCGAAAAATATTTTGGTTGTGGCCTATTTGGGTTTGGGCGCACATTTATAGGTTGTGTTGGAAAGCTGGGTCTAAAAGCGTTGTGTGGTGTTTGCGAATTAAAAGGTCGATTTTGGTTTATTGCGAAATTGGGTTGAAAACTATTAAAATTATGTTGCATGGGCCTAAAATTACTATTTTTTGGGATTGCTGGACTAGATTTGGTTTGATTCTGAAAATAGTGTATATTGTATTCTTGGGTTACAAATTGCAATGCTTGCATTAAGTTTTCTGGCCGCATACACCTTACGGTTGTACCAAGCGGTTCTTTTAGCCCTGATAAGAAAGTTTTAAGAGCAAGATCATTATATAGCTCGCGTTTTAAATGTTTCGCAGATATAGTATTTTCATGTGAATCTATATATGAACATAACAGATTTAAAATGTGTAATACTCTATCATAGAAATCATTAGGCTTTTCATTCGGTAATTGTTTCATCATAACCAAGTCTCTATTTAAACAAGCTTCATCTCTATGATCCGCAAAATTACGACGCAGGGTGTCCTTCAGACTTTCCCACGTACCAACATTTTGAATATTTGCAACTAATTTTGCATGGCCAGTAAGTTTCCCTATTATAGAGTTAAGTAAATAAATGTTTTGAAAATTTTGTGCATTATTCGTATCATAAAAACTATCGATAAGTGATTGGCAAGTTGAAAGATACCTGTTTAAATCATTCGGATTTCCATCAAAAACAGGGACACAATTTAGGTACTCTGGCTTAAATTGAGCCATATTGCTTGTAATTAAATTATTTATTGATTGATTATTGATATCTAAATTTGTAGATTCTAAATTTTCACTAATATTATTTGAGTTTGTGTTTGTATTTAAATCTAATGCCTCTAAATTTGTATTAGAAACAGAGTCAGTTGAAGGTGTCGAAATTTTTAAACCTTGTAATTCCGCGACAATATTTTCAATAGACATCAAGAGTAAATCAATTACACTTACAAAAGTATTTGAAGGGCAACTCTGGTCATTTCTATAAGGCAAGCTTTGGTTGGGCGATTGAGGTCCTTCCCCAAATCTTTGTCCTTGCGAAGACAGGCGATATTGGTCCTATCCTCCGTTGGTCAGCTGTTCGATGGTAATCCACATTTCTGCGATAGATTGGAAATTTTCGATGTCCGGAAAATTTCGCTCTGCTTCAAGCACCTCCGACAACGTCACAACAAATTGTTCTTTTCCGGTTAATCCGTAGAAACGGAAAAATCAATACAGTCGATATGTATCGATTTCCGAAAATCCGTTCCGACTGCGCCAGTTAACTAACACGACCGACGGTTTCCCTTTTTAAAAAACCTTATTTTACAAAAAATGTCTATATTAAAAGTACAAAATTATAAGTTATAAAAATGGATGCTTTTAACTGACTGACTCGGCTCCGCTGAAGCGTAATATTATAACAGCCTCGTTGACATAGGATCCGCTGGCTCAGCAGTTCTTGGGGATGGAACGTGACATAACTCCTGCATTAGCTTTTTTTAACCTAAATAAAATTTGTCTAACCCAAATTTATCACCGATTCAAATCGGGCTTGACCCAACTTTATGACTCAAATAAATCTTGTTTAACCCAACTATGTGACATTTTTAAACGTAAAAAATATTCATGTAACCTACCCAATTAGTTCGTTTAAATTCCTCCGTAACCCAACAATAGCCAAATCCTATACATCTCTTCACAGATTTTTTATGACTTTCAATGATATTTCTTTTTCAACAATTTTCTATTTTAAACATATTTTTATGTAATTTCTTACCCATATTAATAAAGGAATATGTTATATACTATATGTGTATCTATTTTATACATCATAATATGTTGACACAATATATATCTATATCTATAAAATTTATATTTTCAAATCTATTGCCTAGCCCCCCGGTCTTATTATTTTATAACTAGAATATTGCAAATAACCTGCATACAATTTCAAAAATTCACAATATCTGATTTGATATTTCCTATAATCATAAGAGTCGACTTTTTTTCATAACAACTCGTGAATCTCCGCTACTTTCGATAATCAGACTACGGTCAAAGTAAACCGAGTAAAAAGATTACGGTTATCGGAAGATTTTATATGCAATTATAGAGATAAGTTAGCTGAATATATGATACATATTGCTGATTGTAAGTTGAATAACAGGCTTTAAACCCATGAATCTCTGTTACTTTTGAACATCAGACTGTGGTAAAAATAAATCTGTTTAAAAAAAGGTGGTGCAGAAGTAGGCGAGAAGCAGTACCACAACTCGATTAATTACAGTTATCGGATAATATATATATATATATATATATATATATATATATATGTATATATATTTATATATATATATATATAAATATATACTGTTTGGGGAGGTGTGAGAAAAGATATACATTTAACAGGAATTCCTAATATGGTCATTAGGCACTCACAGGAGTTTAACTGGTATATAAAAATTAATAATGACATCTAACGAATATTTAGGTGAGCGTAAAAATTATTATATTGTAGACATAGAGAGTTCATCAGAGTCTGAATATTCTGTCGATTATAAAATTGTACATTTGTTACCTACTGTTACATTAAATGAATTAGAAATATGAAAAATAAGAAAGTGAAGCATAAAACCAGTCCAATTTATCTAATTGCAGTGGAGATGAAAAATATTTGTGCTCCAAACTTTTGTAATCACGACTTTTGTTACACATGTTTAAACCGATGGACGAGAGAAAAGAAATTTTTCAGATATTTTAATTTTGCAATTGTTTTGAAGGAGGCCAAAGAAAAACTCTCCGTTAAAAAATGATGAACTCAAGCAAGCTGCTGTGTTATATATTTATCTAAGAGATTCAACAAGCTTATTGTTCAAATTACAATCAGCAGTATTTATCATATATTCAATTGCTTTATTTCTATACTCGCTTATAGAAATCCTCTGATAACTGTAATTTATCAAGTTGTTGCACTGCTTCTTGCCTACTTCTACACTATCTTTTTTTAACAGGTGTATTTTTATAACAGTCTGATGTTTGAAAGTAAGGGTTTAAGGCATGTTATTCAACTTAAAATCAGTATTTATCATATATTCAGCTACTTTATCTCTATACTTGCAAATATCTGTAATCCATCAAGCGATTTTACCGTTCCCCGTCTATTTCTGCACATTCATTTTGCGAGGTTTATTTTTCCGCTGTCTGATAATCGGACTCGGAATTACGACTTGTGAGACAAATGAGTCAGCTGTTATGACTATACGTGTCCTTAAATGAGATATTGTGGATTTTGAAATTGTCTGTATATTATATTTATTCCTAGTATACAAAACGTATACTAGGTATAAAATAATAAGATTGGTGAGCTAGACAATAGATTTGAAAATATAATAAATTTTATATTAAGTGTAAATATGACTCGAGATGTTATTAACATATGACGTCCGAAATAGATAAAAATATGGGTAAGAGATTATGTTAAAGCATGTTTAAAGTAAACAGTCGTTGAAAAAGAAATATAATTGAAACTCATAGAAAATCCTTGATCAGAGGATTGTTTTGAAAATCATTTAAAAATAATATAATGCTGTAATAAATCATCTGTAGAGATTTTTTATTTTTATAATTAACAATGGCCCATTTGGGTATTGCCTTCAAAACATACGGTATCTCAAGGCCCATATATAAACTCACACCTGCATTCTGTAATAACTCAACTTGTCAAAGCTTTTTTTAATCAGAGACCCTATTATTTCCGGCCTGATTGTTCTTTCGGCGAGGAACAAAAGGAGGGTCGCGAGCGCATCGACGCGACGGGTGGTCGATCCTTTCGGTAATGGGCATTCTATTGTGTTTAATGTTAACTCGAATTGGTATTAATGGTAACAGAGTAATTTACTAGATATTTTGTTAGTTAAAAATTATTGTGTTGTAAATATTATTCCGTCGATGGATTACGGATTTCAAAGGGACTGATTGGGAAGGTTACATACAAATTTTTTACGTTTAAAAATGTCACATAGTTGGGTTAAACAAGATTTATTTGTGTCATAAAGTTAAACAGATTTTATTTAGGTTAAAAAAACATTGCATACATGGGTTATTCCCTCTGGAGGAGGAACCAATGAACAACATCGATAGCATATCTACTTTAAATGTGTCCCATTTTAAAAAATACAACTTATGGTGGTATCTTGTAAAACTGACTTTTGTTTTTTTTTAATATTAGAAAAAACTTTAAAGAGACCCTACAATTTGTTTTTGGTTTAGATGTTATCAAGATAAATTGATCGCACAGTATCTGTGGTTCGAAATAACTAGAAATTGAGTTTTACTTATATATTTGATTTGATTTCTAGAACAATTTAAAATTAAATAAATTATTGCGGCGTTCAAACTATTTTAGAGATACTTACTATATACAAAGCATCAATAAAAATATTTACTAAGCAAAACATATTTGTTAATGTTATGTGTGTCTAAAGCAATTGATAAACAATGTTTCTAATTTAAAAGCAATGTGCACCATAACAATATATTAGACAATCAAAACCTGAAGAAGAAGCCAAAACTGATGACAATTTATAACAAAACTAAAGAGGGTTTTGATCAAATTTATCAGATAGTTGGCAACTTCAGACACGACGTTGACCAATTATTATTGTTTAATACAAAATATCATATTGCAGTTCTAAATGGTGTTTTTCTTATACATAGATAAATAAATCATGATTTTGTATTACGAACTAAATTTCATAACAAAAATTCGATATGGTAGCGGTTTCCAACTAAAACTGCCTAATTTAGCAAAAAAGCAAATCGAATAAAAATATGTGCACACTAATCTTTAACACAATACTCTTAAAAATGAGATTACATTTACATGATTTCAAGTAACTAACAATGTTTGTATAGCTACCAGTAATACATTATTGTAATTTTATTATATGTAAAGCAGAAAACAATTTTGCTGAAGGAAAAAACCAAATAAAAGGTTTTTTTTTTCTAAAAGAAGTAACAATAATTATGCCTTTTATGTGAAGACCAAATTTCAAACTTACAAGGCCGATAAAAACAATACACCTAAGCATGTTTTATTAGATTTCCAAACAAACCAAATCAAGATGGTGATTTTGCATCGAAAATTAAAGAAAAATGTGTTCGAATTGCCCTCCATAATGAGTAATTTAATTTGTTTCAAATATACGATATCAACTTGCAGAGAAGACAGTTTTTTTTATTATGTAGATGGTGTTTGGATTAGTTACTGTTACTGTTCGTTCTAATGATTAAACATTTTGGTGTATAATTCCTAGAGGGACAAAGTGATTCTGAGAGACTCATGATATACATCCTAGTGTTAATTTAGGATGCTGGAGGAGTAGTCTCTCCTTTAACCTTTAATATTATTGACTCAAGGAATGTTTCTCCCGATTAATGGTCTAAACATCACAAGAACGGTTATCTTACTAAGCCATTGCCGAATTGTGTGTAATCTCACTCTGTTTTACAGTTACTGCTATGAATTCTGCTTTGATGGGTTATTATTCATTATGCTGTTTTTAGCAACAGTTATAAGGGAGACAGAAGCATTGTCCCCGATGCATCCCTTCCCCGTCTGTTTGCTCCTGTATTTCCAATCACAATTATTGGGTCTGCTACCACCAAATGTCGTTCCCTCTTTCCCTAATATGCAGGTCGTTAAAGCCTGTTTCAATAAATATTCCTTCTAGCAACCACGTTATCTAGTACTAGGCTTTCAGCATTCGTGGTCTGGTTATGGATAAAAACATATTTACTTTTGTTTTTGTTCTAAGAAAAATTATTTAATAACATTTTTTCTAAAATTATGTCTGGACTGGTTATACTGCTTATGAAAAAGCATTCCTTTTTTCGCCATTTTAACATGAAAACAAAAATCATACTTTCGTTTTAGGAGTGGTATATTTTTGCGCAGCACGTGTAAATCCTAAGTTAATTTTTAATAACTACAGCTACAAATTACAACTAAAGTCAAATGATCGAACATACTGGAAATGCATTCTTGCCGAAAAAAATAAATGTAAAGCTAGGTTTGTCACCACAGGCTGCATGGTTCAAATTAAAGAGGCATCCAGTCAGCATAATCATCAACCAAGTGAATTTAATTTTCAGGGCCTAACATCACAAGTAGTAAGAGTTGTCAAAAGATTATAACTTAAATAATTTTTCGATGTTTTCAGATTATACCTTAAGCAAGGGATATATGTCTTGCGAATTTTTTTGTTTGTTATTATATTATAATTTAGAAAAGTTATGTAATTATTTTTTTATGTTTTATTTTTAAAATCGTAGGTTTGTTATATTTAATTGGCCGCAAAATAAAATTGAATTAGAGCAGTTTTGACATTTTTTTAACCAATGTAAATGATCTATTAAGATGACATTGTTATTCCCATTCCTTATGAAATACAAATGAAAAACCATTTTAGGAAAAAATCAGTGTTATTAAAGACCTATTATACTTCGAATCCACGAGTCAAAAAAAGGAGAACAAAAGACTCCTGACATGGATTTTAACTTTATCCCTTTAGTAATTGTTTGGAATTATTATTGAAACATTTAGTTTATTTTACTATTAATTAAAGTATCATCCATTTTCATGTTTTTTAATTAATGTAATGTAATTTAATGTTATTATGAACATACCATAATCCGAATCGTAAATATTATAATCAATACAAAACAATTAATATAATAATTCATTCCTATATCTACATTTCTTTAAACTCTTCCGCGCATGCGTAAAAGGGAGTGTCGAGAGTCGTCCATTATGGTAGAAAAGGTGTATCTAAGCGCAACCAGTTCTCATAATTACATTTTACCATTTTCTCCAATTTCATAATCAAGAGAAGGGGCCTCTTTATTTATGAAGCTTTATATTATGAAGTCAAAGAAGCCACTGGATTTGGGTGAGTGGTGTTTCGTTCATTTCAACTGCATACAAAATTTATCATATATATAATTTTATTTCTTCCCAATCTGCATTTTTATACAGTCCATTTGAAGTATTATCTTGCTTTTAATAAATTACGTAACATTTTGGTCTCTTCGACACGGATGATTTTGTTTCAATATTATTAATTATGTTTCGTCAAACATCTAACGCCATATTTAAAATTTAGGTACGTTAGAAAAAAACTACCATCTTCTTAAATGTGCTATCAAATGCGCATGGCAATTTAAAGATTCACATTCAGGAATAACAAATTTGCTATCCTTTTTCATTTTCATAAAATACAATACTCATCAAGCGAACTTTATCCTCGTTTATTTTGTTGACATATATTTTACTCTCGTTTCAAACCTGAAACAATTTTAACACAGGATTGAACTTTAATATTTCCTTAATTACTACTATAATTACTCTTAAATATTTTGTACCTTAATTAAAATGACAGAAAAAGTAAAAAGAGCGAAAGTATTTCGTCAGATTGAAATTAATCGAACTTACAGAGTGGTCGAAAAAAGCCTTAGTTGACAACAAATTTCATATCGAGTTTAAACAAAGATGTAAACAATTAGATACAATTTTTTCTGAGTTTGATAAACAGCAATCATTAATTTTGTCTTCTATGATTAATCAGGAAGATCAAATTCCAATTGAGGATAAAATTCGTTGTGATTTTGAAAATAGTTTTTATCAAATAAAGTCTGTATATTCTGAATTATTTGAAAAGGAAATAGATAATCTAATTCAGACTCAATCTCAAAATCCTAATCTTAATATCTTGCCTAAAGTTAAATTACCAGAAATTAAAATTAATACATTTACGGGTGACATAAAGCAATTCACAGCGTTTATTGATATTTATAATGCTTTAATTCATAACAATTCGTCTTTATCTAATATCGAAAAATTTACGCATCTTCATTCATACTTAGAGGGCCCGCCGAGAACTTTAATACAATGTACTCCTTTGACTAGTTCTAATTATATTGTAGCGTATAATGCTTTAATTGACCGCTATACAAATAGCCGTATCTTGGCTACCGCACATTGGAATGAGATAGAAAATTCCCCGCGTCTTAATAATGAAAATCCTCATTTGTTAAGAAAGTTAATAGATACCTTTAATGAAAATATTGCCGCTTTAACAAACTTAAAATATCCCACTGCGCAATGGGATTTCATATTATTCAATATGTTATTGAAACGTCTTGACCCTGTCACATTATCGCGTTTTGAAATGAATCATAGCTCATCTACTCTACCAGCGTTCACAAGCGTAATTGATTTTTTAAAAAAACAATGTATTGCATATGACAGCATTGCCTTTTCATCGATACCTAAACCCAAATTTAAATCACCGCCACAACGTTTTCAGCCACCGTTGGTATTTTTGAATACAACGGAAAATACCCACAAATGCACACTTTGTTCTTTGAATCACAATCTTTATCAATGTAGTTCATTTAATGCTAAAACTCCGCAAGACAGGTTTTTTTTCGTGAAACAAAAACAATGTTGTATTAATTATGTTAGTAATACACATAATTCGGCTAAATGTAACTCTACGTATACTTGTCGAATTTGTAATTGTCGTCATCACACTCTTTTACATTTACACAAACAAAAAAGTAATATAACTGATCGTCCGATATTTAAAAGGGAATCACCGTCAAATAATACGCAAATTAAAAATACCCGAGACTTTGTCAGTGATTCATGAAAAAATTAGTAACAATACCAGTTGTGATAGTACGGTTTTGTTGGCAACTTTAATTGTTGATGTTTTAGATTGTCGTGGAAATTTTCAAAAATTTAGAGCCTTGCTAGACTGTGCTTCACAAGCAAATTTTATTACAAAAAAGTGTTTAAACAAATTAGGGCTTACTGTGCATAAATTGTCGGTTTCAGTGTGCGGTCTTGAAAATATGTCGCAAAATGTGAATTCTGGTGCAGTGAATTTAACTCTAAAACCAACGAAAACAGTGTCCCCTCAATTCTGTGTTGAAGCTGTGATTTTAGACAAAATCTGTAATGATCAACCAACTGTTCATAATATGCCACATACCTGGTCACATATTAAAAAATTGGAATTAGCTGACCCTAGATTTAATCAACCTGGTAAGATTGAGATATTATTAAATGCCGAAATATTTTCTCAAATTTTATTAGACGGTTGTATTCGGGGAAATGCGAATACCCCTACCGCAATTAACACTGTTTTCGGATGGGTTTTAATGGGTCAAACAAATATTTTAAATAATAATCAATCTCAGATTAATTAATTTTTTACTTCTATATTTAATGATTTAAATGACTCTGTCAAGCGTTTTTGGGAACTTGAGGAAATACCCCATCGAGATAATATTTCTCCCGACGATAAACAATGTGAAAAATTTTTTATTGAAAATTTTATTCGCACTGATACCGGAAGGCATTCTGTATCGTTACCATTTCGAAGTAATATCGAACCAAAGTTTGACAATTCTCAAACACTTGCGTTAAACCAGTTTTTATCGCTGGAACGCCGCCTTATTAGGGACTCCGATCTTTATAAAATGTATTGCGATTTTATGCAGGATTATTTAGATTCCGGATATATGATTGAAGTAAAAACTAACTTTGACACTAATAAAAATTATTCATATTATATTCCACATCATTGTGTTTTAAAACCCGAAAGTAGAAGTACACGTTTACGTGTTGTTTTTAACCCTAGTAAAAAGATATGAAAAATAATTCTTTAAATGATTATTTGTTAACGGGTCCTAAATTGCAAAACGATATTTTGCAAATTTTATTGAATTTTAGACTTCATAAAATTGTTTTTACCGCAGATATTCGACAAATGTATAGACAGATTTTAATTAATAAAAAACATCGACATTTTCAAAAGTTTATGTTTTTTAATTATTATGAACATACCATAATCCGAATCGTAAATATTATAATCAATACAAATCAATTAATACAATAATTCATTCCTATATCTACATTTCTTTAAACTCTTCCGCGCATGTGTAAAAATTCCATAAGCCTAGCAAAGGAAGAAGGGAGTGTAGAGAGTCACTTATGGTAGAAAAGGTGTATCTAAGCCCAACCAGTTCTCATAATCAGATTTTACCATTTTCTCCAATTTCATAATCAAGAGAAGGAGCCCCTTTATTTATGAAGCTTTATATTATGAAGTGAAAGAAGCCACTGGATTTATGTGAGTAGAGTTTCGTTCATTTCAACTGCATACAAAATGGTTCGTTCCCATTTTCTTTCTTTTATTTTACATTTTTATTTGGGAATTTTTATTTAAAATTAATTATAAAATTGATTATTTATAATTGGGAAATAGTTTAATATCTTAGGCTTAATTTACTTTTTCAACATATATATTTCAATACATTAAATTTTAGACTGCCCTGGTATAATAAAATATTATTTACTTTTACACACTAAAATTTCATTTTATAATAATGTTTTGACACGCTCAATACATTTCCTATATCCTTCCTTGTCTATTCATTTGCTTATTTGACCCTTTTTGTCCCTCTACAAATTTATGGAGATTGAACGAGATACGGAGAGAAGAGGAAAGGGAGGAAGTCAAGCATAAAATTTACCGAAAACCGAACGACCACTGTCCCGATAGTACTGACGGCACTCATTTACTAAAGTGATTTGGCTAGCCAATGTTTTTTCGCGTTATTCGTACTTATAACGTGATATATAGTCGTGCCCTAAAATTACTTCGCTACATACAGAATACTTAATTGGACCATTTGTTTCTACGGATTCCCCTTTTTCCATTCCTGAAATTATGAACCATTGAGGTAAGTTTCAGGACATTAAATAATATATATTTTTTATATATAATTTACATTTAAATATTTAAACCAAGATCCAAAATTAGTATACATACGCGGATGTAGATCAAACCAGCGTTCCCTTAAATTCACAGTCCACAATTGGGCCTAGCGTTGGTTTTCCCGAAGATTTTCTAAAGGAAAACCCACGTAAAACCCGCACAAAAACTTTTATTGGTCCTTCGAGCCGGATTTTTTCGGTTTATATCTGGATCCAGTTCGGAATTTACTGATATTGGATCTTGTACGAACTACCAGGCAGTTTTCTAACTGATAAAATTACATAACTAAAAAAAAAAATATAAATTTTTTACATAACTTAAAAATATAAATATTTGCAATACCTTTTATATCAAATGCTTTTTACTATAATTGTTTTTAAAAGTTTTACAAATTAATAAAATTCTGGATATAACATTTAAGTTTGTTACTAGTAAATAACCATAAAATTGTCAAGGTTAAATTCCGACAGCTGCTAGCCTGCTCAAAAAGTTAAGGTATTTGTTTTTTGTGAAACCAAGCTTCCTTTCAGGTTTTAGTTGGTAGTTGCGATTTCCTACGTAAAAATTAAATTCATTTATTGAGTTTTTCGAGATCATTTGTAATTGTATATTTTTACATTTTTAAAATGGTACTTTCTAGCGATGAAAAAATATCTCGTGTAAGTGCCCTTAGGCAAGTCGTTATTGATCAGTTATTATTAATTGAAAAATGTGCGGTCGACGCAAAGCTAGATCCTACAAAAATTAACCTTACAAAATTTAAATTATCGTATAAAAATTTAAAGAAGCTTCATAAGGAAAAGCATCACAACTCTATTGTGGTTGCTCTAGCAGGAAATAATGATAAATTAAATCAGGAAGCCAAATGTCTGGATAATTTTAGTTGCCGTTATTTAGATATTGAAGTTACATACAATGAACTTATTACTGAAAAAGAACAATTACAAAGAACTAGCTCTACTTTGGCTTCTACTTCCATAAATCAAACTTTACCGGCTTTACTCTCTAGTAATGGGTCTTCATGCCTGCCAAAAATTGACTTATTTCAATTTACAGGGGATGTTCAAAAATTTCCCACATTTATTGAGATGTTTGATGCATTAGTACATAACAGTCGAACATTATCCAATGTTGAAAAATTTAATTATTTGCTTTCCAAGCTTTCTGGACCTCCTCTTGCTTTAATAAAAAATATACCTTTGCTTTCTGATAACTATTTTATTGCTTACAATACTCTTAAAGATAGATACGATAATAAAAGACTTAGAGCAGTCAATTATTGGAAGGCAATTGAAAATTGCCCACCAGTTACAAAAGAAAATTTTCAGTCATTAAGAAATTTGCTCGATACTTTTACTGAAAACTTAGAGGCTCTTAAAATGATGTCATATAATATTGATAGTTGGGATTTTATAATTACGAATATGCTGCTGGATCGTTTAGATTCGAGTTCAAGAAGGGCTTTTAAACAACAGCATGCTTCTAATAATATGCCTACTTATAAAAATGTAAAAGAATTTTTAATGAAACAATGCAATGCATTGGAAACAATTGCTCTTTGTTCAAGACCCAGGGAGTATGCCCCTAAAGGCAATCAGGACCGAAATAAATTTTTAAACAACCCACGAAACTCGAATGCTTTTCTTGTACAATCTGAGGGCGATGGCGCTAAATCGGACGTGTGTCTCCTTTGTAAGGGTACTCATGTAATTTACAACTGTCCTACATTTTTAGACAAAAGTGCTTCCGAACGATTTCATTTTATAAAAAATAAAAAAGCTTGCATAAATTGTTTAGCTGATCAGCATACTACATCTAAATGCACTTCTCAAAAACGTTGTCGCGTTTGTAAAAAAACGCATCATACTTTACTACATTTTTTGCCTAATAATGGTGAACATAATTTACAAAATAATTTTCAGAATACTGTCAGCTCCGACGTTGGAAGCCGAGTGGTTAATGTTGGTATGCTAACCAAGGATAACCATGAGGTATTGCTATCTACTGTGGCTAGAGCCGTTATTGATCCCGGTGCCCAATCATGCTTTATTTTAAAAAAAATTGCGGATAAGTTAGGTTCACCTAAATATAACATTGCTATTACTTTACAAGGTCTGGAAAAAATGTGCATGCCTGCTAAATCAGGCGTTACCTGCTCTTTTTCCCCGTTAGAAAATAATGTACAAAATTTCAATGCGGAATTTATTGTAATTGAAAAAATCTGCGAAAATATGCCGGTCGCAGATTTTACTATAGATAAATTTTCGTACTTAAGTGGCCTTAAACTCGCTGACCCTCTTTTTAATAAAAAGGGTGAAATTCAGATATTGCTTGGTGCAGAAATTTTCCCATTTATTCTAGAAGACGGACGTATTATTGTAGGGCCTGATCAACCCGCGTGCATTAATACAGTTTTCGGGTGGATAATTATGGGAAAAGTACCTCTTGCGAAAACCTCGTACATATCACCTAATGTAAAAACTTTCTTTACAACGTTTTCGACAGATGATAGGTTAGATAACACTTTAAAACTGTTTTGGCAATCTGAAGAAATCCCCGAGTTTAAAACTATGTCACCTGAAGATGATTTTTGCGAAAATTATTTTTTAAGTACTACTAAACACAATACTGACAAGAGTTTCACGGTTTCATTACCATTTAAAATCAATGCCCCTGATTTCGGCGATACGCGTTCTTTGGCGATGCGCCGATTTCTGTCACTAGAAAATCGCCTTGCAAAGGACAAAAAATTGCACTGCGCTTATAGTGACGTCATAAAAGAATATCTGGAATGTGGACATATGGAGCAAGTGCAGCCTCCAAGTCCACAATTTCGGCATGACAGTTTTTATATTGCCCATCATCCGGTTTTTCGAAAAGAATCCACATCGACCCCTGTGCGAGTAGTTTTTGATGCAAGTAGTCATGCGTACGAAAAAATATCTTTAAATCAAGCATTATATACGGGACCTAAGCTCCAACGCGACTTAATTGCAATTCTACTTTATTTTCGTATACATAAATATGTAATGATTTCTGATATTCGACAAATGTTTCGTATGATATGGGTAGAACCTAACCAAAGAAAATATCAACGTATTTTATGGCGCTTCTCACCTGAAAGCCCAGTTTTAGACTTTCAATTAAATGTTGTGGTTTTTGGGGTTGCTTGTTCGCCCTATTTGGCAATTCGCACACTTTTGCATCTAGCTAGTCTTTATTCCGATTTGCCATTAGCAACAGAAATTGTAACCAATCAAACTTTTGTTGATGATTGTTCTTTTGGTCATGATGACCTTAAAACCGCCATATCTATGAGAAATCAACTTATAGAGCTACTTAGCAGAGGAAAATTTGAACTGCGCAAATGGGCTGCTAATAATAAAACATTATTAGAAGGGTTACCTGATACACATATACAAAATATTGATTATTCCTTTGATCTTGAAAGGGACTCTACTCTGAAAATTTTAGGCTTAAAATGGAGCCCTACAAGGGATGCTTTTTACTATCCTTTTACATATATCAAATCAAATTGCACTAAAAGAACCATGCTCTCAGAGCTTGCTAGAACTTTTGATCCACTGGGTTTTTTAACACCTGTCACTTTTTTTATGAAACTGCTTATACAAAATTTATGGACACTGGGCTTAAGATGGGACGATAGTCCACCACAGGACATTGTCGATAAATGGAACAACTTTTAAACAGATCTTATTAAACTTTCGAATTTTGTCATACCGCGTCAAGTAGACCTATGCAATATGGAATCATGTAATTTGATTGGCTTTTGCGATGCCTCAATTAAGGGTACCTGTGCAATTACATACATAAGGGTTGTTTATAAAAACTGCTCAGTAAAAACATTTTTTTTTTATGCAAAGTCCAAGGTAGCTCCCCTTCAATTAGTATCTTTGCCTAGGCTAGAATTAAACTCCGCGGTACTACTTGCAAAATTAATTAAATTTGTTATTAAAGTTTATCAAAATAAAATTATATTTGCAGACATTTTTGCGTTTAGCGATAGTATGGTCGCGCTCTTCTGGATTAAAAGTTCTCCCCACACATGGAAAACATATGTGGCAAACAGAGTCGCATTTATTCAGGAAATTTTACCGCCAAATAAATGGTACCACATTTCTTCTAAAGAAAACGCAGCTGATTGTGGCTCGCGAGGGCTTTTTCCGTCGGAGCTTATAAACTCTATTTTATGGTGGACTGGCCCTCAGTTTCTTTTAACACCCAGAGAATCCTGGGACTTAAAATCGCCTTCTAACTCAATAGCTTCGAATGCTGAGCTAGAACAGCGAAAAATTATTTTAACCACTAATATTACCTTAATAAATATATTTGATACTTTACTACAAAGATTTTCTGTACTTTATAAAATTAAGAGAATACTTGCTTATATAATCCGCTTCATACAAAATATAAAAAATGGCAAATTACAAAAAGGAAAACTTACTCCTGAATTACAGCTAAAAAATCTAACGTTTCATGAGTTGAATTATGCTCTATTATTACTAGTCAAACATGTTCAATATGCTCATTTTAGACAAGAAATTTTATGTCTAAAAAACAATGAAACGCTACCTAAAAAATTTAGATGTCTAAATCCATTTCTGGATGATCACGAAATGCTTCGTGTGGGTGGTAGACTGTGCAATTCAAATTTAAAGTTTGATCAAAAATATCCTTTGCTTTTACCCAGTAATTCAATTCTTACTACTCTAATTATTACTGAGATTCATCTTGTAAACTTACATGCAGGTATACAAACAACTGGTTATTTGTTAGCACAAAATTTTTGGGTTTTTTCTGCCAAAAAATTAATAAGGAGCATAATTTCCAAGTGCCTTCCATGTTGGAAAACGCGTCCTAGTACTTTTCAACCCCCTATGGGTAATTTACCTAATTTTCGTGTAAGGCAAGCGCGTCCTTTTTTGAATATTGGTGTTGACTTAGCGGGGCCATACCATATAAAACTAGGAAAATTGCGTCATGCAAAAATTACTAAGGCCTGGATTTGTTTGTTTGTGTGTTGCGCCACGAAAGCTTTACATATAGAATTACTTTCCGAGCTTTCTACGGAATGTTTTTTAGCCGGGTTTAGGCGTCTGATAGATCGACGTGGGCTTTGCAAAAATGTTTATTCGGATTGCGGAACAAATTTTATAGGTGCAAAAAATTATATAAATAAAATATTTTCCGAAGTAGCAGAAAAGGAAGCTATTAGGTGGTACTTTAATCCACCCGCGGCCCCCCATATGGGTGGTTTTTGGGAGGCCAATATAAAATCAATAAAAACTCATTTGCAAAGAGTAATCGGTCTTCAAGTACTGACTTATGAGGAATTGAATACTGTGCTTATTCAAATAGAAGCAATCTTGAATTCACGCCCTTTATGCCCTCTCAGCTCGGATCCCAGCGACCTAGCAGCATTGACTCCTGCACATTTTTTAACTTTAGGTCCATTTAATTCACTTCCCGATACTGATTATACAGACTTACAAATAAATAGGTTGTCTCGCTGGCAATTATTAACACGTATGCAAAACGATTTTTGGAAAAGGTGGAAAAATGAATATCTTCATACATTAACTCAAAGAGCCAAATGGCATTTACCTGATTTACCAAAACCGTCAAGCGGCGCAATGGTATTAATAAAAAATGAAAATACTTCTCCTCTAGAGTGGTCTTTAGGGAGAATTACCGAACTTATTTCTGGTTCTGATAATATATGCAGAGTAGCAGTTGTCAGGACCGCTAAGGGTTCATTTAAACGGTCCTTAGTAAAACTATGTCCTTTACCTTTGAATTAAGTTCAGAAAATACCTTAGGTATTTTCAGGGGGGTGGGAATGGTTCGTTCCCATTTTCTTTCTTTTATTTTACATTTTTATTTGGGAATTTTTATTTAAAATGAATTATAAAATTGATTATTTATAATTGGGAAATAGTTTAATATCTTAGGCTTAATTTACTTTTTCAACATATATATTTCAATACATTAAATTTTAGACTGCCCTGGTATAATAAAATATTATTTACTTTTACACACTAAAATTTCATTTTATAATAATGTCTTGACACGCTCAATACATTTCCTATATCCTTCCTTGTCTATTCATTTGCTTATTTGACCCTTTTTGTCCCTCTACAAATTTATGGAGATTGAACGAGATACGGAGAGAAGAGGAAAGGGAGGAAGTCAAGCATAAAATTTACCGAAAACCGAACGACCAGTGTCCCGATAGTATTGACGGCACTCATTTACTAAAGTGATTTGGCTAGCCAATATTTTTTCGCGTTATTCGTACTTATAACGTGATATATAGTCGTGCCCTAAAATTACTTCGCTACATACAGAATACTTAATTGGACCATTTGTTTCTACGGATTCCCCTTTTTCCATTCCTGAAATTATGAACCATTGAGGTAAGTTTCAGGACATTAAATAATATATATTTTTTATATATAATTTACATTTAAATATTTAAACCAAGATCCAAAATTAGTATACATACGCGGATCTAGATCAAACCAGCGTTCCCTCAAATTCACAGTCCACAACTGGGCCTAGCGTTGGTTTTCCCGAAGATTTTCTAAAGGAAAACCCACGTAAAACCCGCACAAAAACTTTTACAAAATTTATCATATATATAATTTTATTTTATTTCTTCCCAATCCGCATTTTTATGCAGTCCATTTGAAGTATTATCTTGTTTTTAATAAATTACGCAACAGTAATATTGGGATCCGTACAGAGCTTTCTGCGGAACTCAACTCATATCACGGCCGGAGTTGCCAGTCTTCGGAGAGCTCCGACATATAATAAGTTATCCTAATTGTCTTTTAAAATATCATTTTGTTAGTGTTTACACTTCCAATAGCCTTGAAATATACATTACTATATTTCTAAGCAAGTAAACGTAAATAGCGCTACTGACAACACCACGTTAAATCTTGGTGCATGCGAGCTAATATTCTGATTAAACGTCCATAGCGATTGTGGTATATGAAACTACCGCAATGAGTGTCTACGGAAAGTATAATCGAGCTTTGGTTTAATCAAGTGCTGAGAATAAACTCTAAAAACTGGCTGAAAACTGGAAAAATTCCCAATTTTTATTTGCAAAATTAAATCACAAAAACTCGATATTGAAGTTTTCAGATCCCCAAGCGTAAGAGTTAATGTAGAGCATCTAAACCGTCTTCATCACCTTATTTGACAACATATAAGACAGCAACATATTTTTTTTAGTTCCATAACAAATAAGATTTTAGTTGTCAAATACTTTTGATTGTCATTTTTGTTTGTTTTATAACGTTTTTGTAATTCGGATCCTTGAGGCTCCGATTTAGTCTTACAATATTCGTTTTCTTGTTATTGGCATATTACTTTTAGTATCCCAACCTCTCACATTATTTTTTGGGGGTCACGACTCATTTTAAAGCCCGGAGCACTATCCTAGTAACCTCGAGCACAGAAAATTATTTGAAACTTGCTTTCGATTCTGTCATATTTAAAATATGTTATCTGAGATATCCCTGAGCGCTAGCAAGATGAATTTTCCTTAGCGTCAAAAATTGTATATGTTTTAAAAATCTAAAAATAATTTCTTTGAATAACTTGAGACTAAAACGGGTAATATAATATTTCTCAGATACATTATTGTGTGGCAATCTAAAATATCATTAACTGCATTGTATTCCTATTGGAATCAGATAAATTGTATCTATATTTTAGGAACAGTACATTTTTGTGCAGGACGAAAGCTTCCGCAGATGATTTATAATAACTATGTTTACAAAATAAATAATAAAATTTCCGGTAGGACTTATTGGGAATGTGTATCCAAGGCGAAACTGAATTGCAGAGCGAGATTAATTACAAAATCATCATTAGTTGTAATTACAGGGGATCACAACCACTATCCTTTAGACGTGCTTCCTCAAATTTTAACCTCTCAGATTGTAAACATCATAACCAAGAAAAAGTTTCATCAGCATCTCGTATGATCTGTACACAAAATGTTATCATAACACGAACACAAATTAAAAATTAAAGATATCATCACACGTAATATAATAATGTAAATAGCATTTATAATTTTAGTTTTAGGAAGCGCAGTTCCTTACTTATATTTAATTTCAGTTATCACGACTTTTTGCAAAACAAAAACTAAATACGAAATAAGCAAGTCAGGAGTTGTTAGTGTAAATCTGTATTTTGCTTAATTATTTTTATATGGAGAATCCTGGAGAACAAAAAAAATTATAAAACTTTTTTTACATGGTATAGGTGATGATTATGCAATTTACAACGTTAACAGCTGATACGGTAGTAAAATTTTTTTGTATGGAAAGTCTCTGATGTCGTACGTATTTGGGAGACATTACATTTAACATATTAAAATGAATGTTCGTTTTATAGCTATTCTTAATTACTCGACGCCTTATATACATGAAGCCACAATCGGTGACCTACAGTACCAATATGCTTTCCAATCAGAGGTTCTGTCAAGATTTTTTAAAATCAGTACGCCGCGTTCGAAATAGTTTTTGAAGACTTAATTCCAAACACTTATTATGTGTATAATATTTTATAGGTGGCATTGTTTACTGTCTGTTCGTTTTAGGAATAGTACATTTTTGTGCTGCACGAACCAACCCAAAAATTATTTTTGATAACTATAGCTACAGATTACATTTGAAGTCAAATGATCGGATTTACTGGAAATGTATTCTTGCTGAAAAAAACAAGTGTAAGGCTAGGTTTATCACAACGGGTTCCATGGTTCAAATTAAAGAGGGATCCAGTCAACATAACCATCAACCAAGCAAACTTAACTATGATGGCTTAAGATCACAAATTGTTACAATTTTGAGAAAATTCTAGAATTCTTTTATATTGACACACTTTTAGGAATTATTGTTTTTATTAATTTTCGATACACTGGTATATTCTTCTATGTAATAAATTGGCAAATATATCTCAAATTTGTATTTATATTTTTAAATTTTTTCCATGTTGTAATTTGCAATGTCACTGTGATAATTACTTAATTGTGAAAGATAATTCACATCTAAGATAAGAATCTAGTGTTATATGATACTAAATATATATAAGTTATTGTATATCAGGTTTCTAAATTTAATCGGTTTAAAGATGTTAACCTTTCTTTAAACCCATGAATAATAGTTTAGTTTAGTTTTTTGCAAATAACTTGGAAACTATTGAACTTAAAAAGGAAGAAACTACCCAGGAATAATAAGGCTATTGAACTGTCAAAAATGATAAAGTAGTAAAAGGTGTTAGTTTTATGTCACGTCCTTCGGGAGAAGATTTACCAAGTGAAAGAAGCAAAAAATACGTTTATTACTGTGGTCCCCAAATCCTTCGTTTTCGAGATTCAGGGCGTTGACGGTATAGTTTTATATTTTAAATTATTTTTTGAGATCTCTGATTACGCTTATAAAATTCACATTGTTTAACAAGTGATGAAAATAACATAATAAGCGAGAGAACAGTTCTAGTCTAGCCCATAAACTCAAAATGATGTTAATTACGTGTAGAAAAGTGTGCAAAAATTTCAAACCCCCACATAAACATTTTCAAAAGTTATTTGGACTTGAGTTTAGTTTAGTTTTTTGAAAATAACTTGGAAACTCTTGCCATTTACGAATTTTTTAAAATAGATTCTTAAAAAGGAAGAAATTTCCAATAAAAAAGGCACAACTCTTGGAACTGTATCTCAGTTATTAATAAATGTAATTTAATGTTCAAAATAGAGCTCCACGTGGCGAGCGCTAAGCCGTTACGATGCCCCAAAATCGGCAGTTACAAGTAATATAAAAATTTTATTTTTTTAAGTATTAATTTGAAAATTATAAAAAATATGGTATCATCTAGACACACACACATATTTTTCATAAAATGAGACTATTGTTAATTAACACATTTTTTTTCTTTATATTTCTGTCGAATAATTGTTAAACAAGAAGAACTAAAATTATTTTGCTTCATGGAAACTTTATAACAACTATTCTATGTAATATTATGACGTTGCCACGTTTTTAATTGTTATAATCTATTATTTATTAACAAATTGAAGCTAACAAAAAGCGTTAATTTTGTAGATTTTTGTTACCTTGAATAATTAATAACTAAGATTATAACAATTTAAAAATTCACGATGTCATAATCTCATAGAACATAGTTGTGATAAGATCTCCAGTAAGCAAATTAAGCCACTAAGCTTTCGTTTAACAATTATCTGACTTGGAATATAAATAAAAAAAATCTAAAAGAATTGTAAATCAACAATAGGCTCATTTTATGAAATAGTCATTTTCCTAACTAGTGCGGAAAGTGATGCTTTCCCACACGCGACTGTCGTTGACCCGAACGACCGGGAAGCGGAGTTCTGGCAAGCAGTTGAGTGCGGGAATATATATAATAAATATATTCGGGAAATTGACTACAAGAAAAAGGCGTTCCTGACAAAAAATGGCCCGAACTGCATTCCAAAACATGAGCAAATTACTAACAAGCCGTGACATCGACATAAAATTATGACCGCAATATTGTGAGTGTTAGTTGTGATCCGTTCTATTACCTAAACAATTAATTAAAGTAATCGGTAAATTTCCTTTACCCGGAACTTCTCTCGTTATGAATATTTCCTTTAGTAGGAATAGTAAAGCATGGCTTTTTCGCATGTGTTAGAAGCAAAATTTTTCTACGACCGTGTATTATTAAGACTTTTTATAAATAATACATTGCTAATATTAAAACTACTTTTTTATTATTGACAATATTGTGTACAATTTGTAGCATTTTGTAAATAAATTACAGAAGACAATTGATGCTTTAAAAGGGTGACTTCATCAGGACGGTATGTTGATAGCAACTGATTATTTTGGAAGATAGATATTGAAGAAGCTGTCAAATTGTATCCAGATGACGACCGCTGATCATGAGAACTAATATCAAGAATTTTATTGCACGTCTCTTTCTTTTGTTGTTCTAACTCTTCAAAGTACCCTTTGGTTACGGAGGTTGAATTCCTGCTTCGTAATCTTTTTATATTTGTTGTTCTCTCGCTAGAATCTGTTCGGTATATCGTTCCGGATTAGATAGGAGTAAAAAGGCTGCTATCTCGGCCGGCATTTTTCCAAAAGTATTTACGCCCACAAGCTGGACAGTACATTTTCCAATTTTAAAATTTATGAATAAACAACCAAGTGAAATGCTTTTGGGTTGCATTTCTATATCCTTTCCTATATATAACTTAAATATTTCACACCATTTATTTCATCTGGTATCACAAATGTTTGTGCTACGTGATTCTTAAGGTGTCGACTGACTTGTACCCACAATTCGCGTGTAATGTAACGTGTTACACATCGAGCATTACATCAATGAAGACAGAAAATCAAACCGCTCGCTCGCAATCCCTTTGAGTATTCGCAGTTCTAGTCAATCAGTGCATCGGTTTCCTCGTTGCGAGCGTATGCGAATGTCGTGTTTTCTCCGTGGTGTATATACTTTTTTAGTTTTTGTAAATCTTGATGCAATGGGATCGTGAGAAAACTCTGCTATTTATTGATAAATATAGAGAAAAACCAAATCTCTGGGATCCTCAACATGAACATCATTATAACAAAATTAAAAAAACGACGCATGGATAGAACTAGCAAATGAAATGGAGGCAGATGTGGAAGAATGTAAAATGTAATGTGTAAATGTAAATGTTAGAAGGGAGAAATCTAAAGTAAAGAAAAGCAGCGGAACAGGAAAAGTTTAGTTATTCCTATATCAGATAAGTATATTTTGTTAAGAAGCAAGTTGGTTAGTTCATACGATTTGAATGAATCGAGGTCATGGAAGAGTATATTGTTTATGGTACTTGGAAATAAACTAAAAAAAAAATTAATATTTTTTTAAATTATTTGGATATTTTTTATATTTGTATAAAGGGTTGTTTAGGAAAAACGAACAATATTTTAGGTGCGTTTTCAGGAACTGAAAAGGAGAAAAATGTCTAGCCCAAAAGCCCAAAAAAAATTATTATAAATAAACATGGGTCAATCGTTACTAAGATAAAAGGGGCTTTTTGTTTTGAGATTTTTTATTGTTCGTATATACAGGGTCTTGATTATATGTACGTCCCTACCTAGAGCCTTTATTATTTGAGATGAAAAAAAAGTTTTATGCAAAAGTTGTAAGTTTTTTCCTATATTATGTTTTAAAATTTCCGGAGGAAAAATAGTTGCATCGAAAATGGAAAAATTAGGGCAACTTTAGTTTTCTCCAATGAAACACTCTGTATATTATTAGGTATTTCAAAAGATCTCTGCTTCCTGATTATAAATATATCCAAGTTTGTATCTATATCTTAAAAGATAGCCGACCAAGTCGACAAAAACCCCGCCATAAGAAGTAATGTATTAGAAAGAGAATTAATTTTACACATCCCCTTTCTAACATATTATTCTTATGGAACGGTTTTTGTCAATTTGCTCCACTATTTTTTAAGATAGAGATACAAATTTGGGTATATTTATAATCACGAAGGAGAGATCTTTTTAAATACCTAATAATATACAGGGTTTCTCACTGAAAAAGTTAATGTTAAGCCTTAATTTTTCTATTTTTCGATGCGACTTCTTTTCCTCTGACAATTTTAATGGATAATATGGAAAAAACCTAAAACTGTTGTAAAAAACGTTTACATAATAAATTGTCTAGGTAGGGAGTACATATAATTAAAGACCCTGTACCTTTCACATAGTGTAACATGTTTCATTCAAATATGGTACACAGCTTGTGACCAATGTCTATGAATTGACTATAAGATGTTTTTAAAAAATCTAACCCCTGTTAACCCCTCCGTTGTTTTTTGCTTCTTAGTTCCTGAACACGTATCTAAAATATTACCTTTTCAACCCAAATCACCCTGTGTATTATAAGCTATTTTTCCCGAAAATTCACCATATTAACTTTTTTCGCTCAGTTTAAAAAAAAAATAAATGCTAATTGATATAATTTTTATTATTAATGACAACATTATAATATGGTCTATAATCCACGTATTTACTGTTTTCATTTTCACTTAGCAATCTCTTTTTCAGGCACAAAGAGCTATACACTAGCATATGGTTTGCCTATAAACCGTTTCATTCCGTGTTGGATCGTAATATACCAAGGACGACAGATGATACTGTAAGTTTATGCATATCTATCTTGCCAGATCAATGATCCCTCATGCGTACAATATTCCGCAATTTCATCACGTATTTGTTGTACCGACCTGTTGGCTCTTCTTGGTCTATTTATCAAAGGTAAAAAACTGGTGTTATTTTCATTATCGTTTCTCCAGTTTCCTAACCGTACCTGTCATTATATCATATCATTATCAAAAGTTCCTGGAGGTGTATAAAGAGTAGAAGAGTCTTCATTTCTTCGTAGGAAATTTTGGAGATGTGTTATTGCCATTACTACCATGGAGGCATTTTCTGGTCCGAGCAGCATCGGTTTTCGCAACACTCAAAACACTGCTGACAGTATGCCAAACACGTTCTCCATCACTCGCCTAGCTCTACATAGTCTGTAATTGTAGATTCTCTCCTTAGTTCCTTTGTTATGATATCCCGAATAGACTTTCATTAAATTGTCAGAAATTGCAAACGCTTCGTCACCTACAAAGTAATACGGTACTTTTTCAACTCGCATCAGCAATGCGGCCGGTTCAGAAAAATTCAGTAATTTATTTTCAATTCTTCGATACAATTCACAATTTCTATATACTCCGCCATCTGAGATTCTGCCTTGACATCCAGCATTTACATATATAAAATTATAGTGTGCGTCAATGACAGCAAATAACACAATACTGAACAAATTTTTATAATTATGGTATTGGCTTCCGCTATTTAACGGCGATTGAAGAACTACATGCTTTCCATCTAATGCGCCCAAGCAATGAGGAAAATTCATAGAATATCGTTTTCGTGCGCCATAAATAACAATCCAATTTGATTTTGTGGAACCTGAAATAAACAATATGTTTTTATTTTTCAGATACATAGGAGGACAACGGATATACAAGAAAATAGTGACAGTACACAGAGGCAGACGGAAACGCAAATGTCTGCTATCGACGAATTCACAAACGTTTCAGGCACTTCTGGCAATGGACAGAAGAGCAAAAAACGAAAACACCCCAATTCCGACGAAATCATGGCATCCGCCTTCAATATTTTAAAAGCTACTTCTGAAAGAAATCAATCAGTAACAGCTACAAGGTCTCCCGACGTTGTTGCAAATAAATTGAGACTGTACACGCCACGCACACGAAGTTATGTACAACACCACTTTTCCCAAATTTTGTTTAATCCAGATCGAGACCAGTACGAATACGAAAACCCATTAGGAAATTATGAGCACCCGGCAAATCGGTACCCAAGCTATGACTATCAACCTACTCCTAGCCTTGTTTCATCAAATGCCCACTATTCGGTAACAGATATTTCTCAACGATATTTTTCGTTAACTTTTGATTTAGAATTCAGAACTTATTATTTTACATTTTATAATACTAAGAAATATAATAAATACATTTTTGACTTTACTTCTATGTTGTCTTTCAACACTTCAACTATTGCTTTACTGACTTCTTTCACTATGCATCCAATTCGTTGTCTGGAAATTTTAAATAGATACTGCAAACTCGTAAACGAATCACCAGAAGCGTAAAAACGCATTGTAACTGCTAGCCTTTCTGTCACTGTTTTCGCCTTTCTAAAGGAAGTGTCTGCTTTGGCCACTTTTGGCCCGATTAAGTTAATCAGGAGCTCAAAATCTGTTGCACTCATTCGCACAAAGTTTTTTATACAAATTTGTTTCCCAAATGCGTTTTTTCTTTTTTTAAATGGCAGTAGCGTATTAGCAGGAACGCAGATAATGCCTCCATATCAGACAATCTGACTGGAAATGGTGGATCACCAATGAATCGAGCATTCAAGTCGTCGTTAAGTTGCGTTGTAATGTAACATGCTCGCTGCGAATGGTACATGTTACAGTTTAAATATGGTACAAGTCAGTCGCCACCTTTATAATCCTTAATTTTTAGGCTAATAAGGTTACCTTTGTTTGCAATAGTGTAATTTTTGTTCCGCTCTGCGGCAAACTCCGGCCAAAGCAAAAATAAGTACTTTTACATTTGATATGTCTCATCTGGGGCTGACAACATGAGTTTGGATATATCTTCTTTCGTAAATATTTCTGCTTTTTTGGCCGAAAACCGACGGTTTTTAAATAGTATCTTAATTTAAAAAAATGCTTATATCGATATTTTGCTTAATTTTAGCGAAGCATCTCTGAATAACGTGACCAAAGTGTGTTTAGTGATTTTACTAAAGCGTTTCCTTGTACTGTGATATTATTGTTTGACATTATCTTTTAATACGGTGACGGATAGAAAATTACTAATGTTGCTATACATCAACTTAACATTCTTTCTTCGTCCATTCAAAGTTTGCGTAAGCGTGCAAATTTTAAAAATTTTGCTTTCTCACTTTTGTTCGGGAAAATCAATAATCACTAGTTCGAGAAAACGGAGTTTTCCGAAACAAAATACGTGCGGGAAAGTGAAAAAGATAGATAGATATTATTCATTCAAGTCTCTAGATAATACAAAATCTCTAAATGTTGATAGTTTTCGAGTTATTTTCAAAAACTAAACTCCTTTTTTTCTTTAATCTCAATGTGCTAATATGTTTTGAAATTGTTTATGTGCGGGCTTAAAACTTTTGCACATTTTTTTCAGACGTTATTACGAATCCAATGAGCCCGCTCTCACATGTTTTCTAGCAGTAAAAAGAATTAACACCATTCTGAGTTTGTGAACTAGACTATTTACCATTTAGTTACGCGTAGTAAAGTTGGTAACGTTCTCGAGCTTTAGAAAATTATTTTTGACTAGTAAAATACTATACTTTTCCTATGAACACGTTTTTAATGGAAAATATTAATATAATGTCTTTCAGATTAACAATCAATTAACAAAATCGAAACTAAAAATGATAATTTAGAAACTACCGTCGACTCGAAGATCTGTCTAGAGCGCAAATTCTAAGTAAAATACTGACGCCTGGCAACATGATGATTGATCAGTATGCTCCTATTTTCATTAGTTAGACCTATTTCCTTTTAATAACAACTAAAGCCAAGGATCTAGTATTATTTCGCAGATTATTCTCATATTTGGTAATACCGAAAAATAATGAAAAGTATAACTTTTGTCACTAAATTAACGCTATAAGATTATTCATCCCCAGAGCCGGAATTCATATTTTCGTCAAAGTTGCCGCCGAAATTAATAAATTATTATGTGTTTGTAGAGACCCTTATTCTTTACATATTTTACAATAATGTGCTGTTTGCAAAATTATCGTGTAGTTACCGATATAACGATAATAATTTGTATTTACTTTGTATGTTTGGTTAACCAAAATGTCAAGATGTTAATATATTTTTATCTCACGTTGCACCAACGTTATTAGAAGGACGCTACGATCCTTGCCCTGAAATGCCGTAGGCGCGATGATCCATTTCGGTCAAACCATGCACGACCGCGATTTCGCTCTTTTTAGAGCTCACCAGACCGTTATACACTGGCAAGCCCCGTGTAGGGCAAAGACACAAAATGAAGTCACAGAAGCAACTTCTCCGTTGGCTAATACCATAATATATATATATATATATATATATATATATATATATATATATATATATATATATATATATATATATATATATTATATATATATATATATATATATATATATATATATATATATATATATATATATATATATATATATATATATATATATATATATATATATATTTATATATATATTTATATATATTTATATATATATATATATATATATATATATATATATATATATATTTATATATATATATATATATATATATATATATATATATATATATATATATATATATATATATATATATATATATATATATATATATATATATATATATATATATATATATATATATATATATATATATATATATATATATATATATATATATATATATATATATGTTGTATTGGATTTATGTTAGTGCAGGTGTATTGAACTGTCTAAATTTTAGAAACATTGTTAAAATAAAGTTGTTTATATTTTTGTTCGTTTTCATTTTATCTCTTATTGAATATATTTTTGTTTATAAATTTAATAACTGTTTTGATTTTAAAACACAATAATAACTTTGGCATATTTTAGCTACAAAGGTGTATTTTTTTGCTGGACGCAAAAATCCGCAGTTAATTCTTAACAATTACGTTTACACAAGACATTCAAAGCCTTCCGATAGAACGTATTGGGAATGCCGTTCCAAAAAGGATTCCAGATGCAAATCAAGAATAACATCAAAAGGAAACCAAATTTTCTTCGGCGAAGATCATAACCATCTACCACCTCAGGTGAATTTCAATGGACTTCCCTTTCGTACCTTCTATGTCGTCAACCGGAATAAAAGCGAACCAGATTTTCATACTTTTTATTATAATATGCTCTGTGACGGCCAGAATAAGGAAACTAACACTAATATTTAGGTATTACAAGACCAGGTCCGTCTTTTTTCATTTAAAACATTTATTTCGATTATAATCACATACCAGACATTTTTCTAGATGTATCAGAATAGCATATGGGACTTGTGATAAATTATTGATTATTTTATTAGAAATAAGTCTTGTTTTACTTTATATGAAATATGTTTTAAGAATTATTATATATCTAATTTTTCTGCATCGGTCTCATTTAATTGTTCAAAGTATAATAATATTTCTGGCAAGTCTTTTCAAAAACTACTTAATATTTTTGAAATAATTAAGATTTAAAGTTACTGAGATCTGCATAGGTAATGACTTTACGACCTATACTGACATGTTAACAGAATTCTTTAGTTTCCTTTTGTTAGACCGAGTTAAACTAGTATCTAGTTGATTGCGAAGTAAATCGCACTGGGGAGATTTCCTATCCGTTTTGACAAGCTTTTTTTTAATTTACACTGATTGGCTTCTGAGTCCTTCATGTATTACCCAAATTATATTTATAGATAGACATAAAACGAACTATATATAAATATATATTTATATATATATATATATATATATATATATATATATATATATTATATTGTATTATATTGAACTATTTCAAGAGTTCATTATTTACCTAGAATAATGCATACATGCCAAACAACTGACAGCTAAAATTGTGAACTACCTGCAATAGAGGGAAATAATATTTGAAGTAAAACTCTTTAAAATTGTTATAGTTAAGAAAATTTTTGAACCATAGACACGTTATTAAGATATTTATGTTCAAAAAGTAACCATATTTTTAATAATTATTCCTTAGAGTAACTATGAATTAATACCACTCTTATTTCATTCTTGCCAATTTATATCTAAAGGTATGTTTAGTATTATTCATGTAGGATAGTTTTATTTAATGGTTTCTTAGTGACAGAGACTGAACTATTTTCCAAATTTATACCAATGAGTATTATGTGATTTTTAGACTAATTTTACATTAATTTTAAATATTTTAATGTAGTTGCTTTACTTTAGAAACAAATTAAAATATTAGACAAACTGATAAGAATTTAATTCATAAAGTTTCAGTCTGCCCGGGATTTTCGAGAAGAAAAACAACTAAATCGTTTTGCTCTCCAGTTAACTCTGGAGAATAAAAAAGTAAAAATGATCATATATATATATATATATATATATATATATATATATATATATATATATATATATATATATATATATATATATATATATATATATATATATATATATATATATATATATACTACTCATGTATTTGATACGGCCCCGCCGGCGCGGCGCGCGGTACAATCAAGAAATGTAATAACGCAAATACGATACATGGATAAAATACTTTAAGCTCGACTGAGTTATGACTTTACAATACCGTAGAGAATGTTCCACATAAGATGTCATACTGCCTTACCTCAGAGCTTGTTCTTCGTTTGGTTGATTTTAATTTTTAATATAATAAGTATAATATTTGATTATACCCACATGAGTTGCCAGTCGGCGCTTGAGATTTATTGACAATTATGCATTATCTCTTCTATAAAAACTACGAAACACTTACCAATACAATATTGTATTAATGAATATAATGTAATGTTTTGACTTTCTAAGTCTCTCTTTTGTCATTAAGCGGTATACAAAAAATATCAGTTATTGAAAACAATAAAAAATAATAAATTATATAGGGTCATAATATTAAAGAGCCCAACTTGCTTCTACGACTGTTCTCGATTATCTATTACATCAACTTCTGATTTGACAAGAGTTTTCAATTTTCGAACTTCTGGTTAATCCTGAAGGTTTGTTATATTGAAAACTAAGATAACTAATTGCAATCCTTTCTGCTTTCTTTGTGTTAAACGATTTCAATTGTTCTGGATAACGAAATATAAATTAATACGTAAGATCTTCCTTTGATAGGAGCCAGGTAGACTTAGTATTTACGAACCGTATTAGGCTATTTATTTATCCCATGATAACATTTTGCGAACATTATTCATCTGAAAATAAAGCCGTGAATGTAGGGGACTTGTTTTTCCTATTTCTAGCAGCATGGACTTCAGAGTGTTGCCACGTATCACTGGAGAATCCGGTTATCAACTTTGTATTATTATTATTTTTTATTTTATAAAATTAAAGTAGATGCCACATGAGGGCGTACAAACGTGATATTTATTTTTTAACAAGTAGATTTTTCAATATTTCAATAAGTATTTTCACGACCCAGAATCTGGCAATATAGTGCCATGTGACGTCAGAAATCCTTCGATAAAATCAATTCGATTTTATGTAGTTTCGAACAATAACAAATAACAATTCATGTCAAAAATTACTATTTAGGATACATTAAAATTTCAATATTTTGTCTGAATTTTTAGACCTAGAGTGTGGTACATTTTGAGTAAATGGCCTCATCTAATCAAGCCAGGAGTGGTTTAGTGAAAGCAACCCCTAATAATTTTCCCAAAGTGGGCATGTTTTTGGTGCATGCTTTTTTACGGCAAGAAGATCGCTTTAATATTGCAGAAGCCCAAAGCATTCCTCGGAGTTCTGTAAGCATCACAACAGACACAAATAGCAATAAAAAATACATAAAATGCTTTATCACACACAAAACAATAAGGTAATTTCCATTAGTGACCAATTTATTTGATAAGAACATAGTTAGTTTTAATTACGAAATTGTAGTGGCGGATTCATGGTTTAAAACTATTTTTTGGGTTTTTCCGCCTTAGAAAATTGAAAAAAATAAAAAATAAAATATAATTACCCTATAAATTGAATAGATAGTCTTGAGTTCTGGGTCCACTACGAAGGTACCCGAGGAACGACACTGAAAAATGTCTGCTTTCTGGACGTTTCGAGGGAAAGTCTACCCCCGTCTTCAGCAAACCTACAAATAAAATACTAAAAGCAGAATATGTCTTATGTTTCGTATCACAAATATATCCAGAATGGCTTATCTCTGACAATTTTAATAGTTAGTTTTCTCATAATGCTACAAATAAAAAAGTTTTTGCTGTTTATCAGTTCTTAAAACAGTCCTTAAAAAATTCACATAAGGAATAACCATATTTGAAATAAAATATCAAACATTTTCCCATTGTTAAATGCAATAAGGAAAAGTGCATATTTATTTGTAATGATATAGGTCAGATACCATGGACCGAACGGCAGTTACGATGCTCAAATTTAAATCCGGTAAACGGGGGGGGAGACTCCTCTTTCAAATAGACAAGAACTCAAGGTCATTAAAAATGTTTTGGGCTCTTTTTGTTTAGAAAATTTGTATTAACAAATTACTGATAAAACGTAGTTTATTAAGTTTATAAAGCTGGAAAGGGAGTACGGGTTTTTTTTCGGGACGTATATTTTGCTGATTAAGAATGTATAGAAAGCAATTATTATTTGCGTTGTAATATTCTAACAAAATATTAACAGCTCTGTAGTAAAAAAACAGTAAGTATGAATTTTTTACATATAGATTTGAAACAATTTGAAAACAAACCGTCGCTAAATTAGCAACATACGTGCAATCAAATCAAATCAAATCAAATCAAATATATTACGTAGAAAATGTTTACAATATTACTTTAAAGATGATTGCACACCTAGATGTATCATCTGAAAAGAAATTTTGTTGTAATTACCTATTGCTAAATTCTTATATTATACCCTATACTAAATAAATGATACTGCGTACAAACTAAGTATGTGGCTAACCTAAAATCATATAATTTCACACTAACATAAGCGATAGAATAATTTTAAAAATTATAGAATTTAAATAAGACTTATTTGAAGTAAAAATTTGCTATCTACTTAAGGTGCCAGTAAATACCCCAAAGTTTTAGTTTCAAGAAAATTGAGATTTTCTTACTAAAAAGGTTTCTGTTCTGTATACGTAGGATATTAAGCGTAAGCAAGTTATAAAGTGTAGGACCAAAGTATGTCAGATATCTTTGGTTTCTTGTTCTGGACAGGAAAGGATCACTACGCACTCCACCGATCTGCTTCTGGTATGATAATTATTTAGAATAGGTTGCAACCTTAGTTCGGGATGTTTGTAAACTATCAAAAGAACTGCTTTTACATACAACTGTCGCAAGGTTAAAATTTGGGCTGCTTGATACAGAAGTTCGGTAGAGTATCTGGCTTCTTTTTGTAAATTACTTTAAGGAGATATCTTTGAGCTACATTTAAAACGTTTAGTGTTGTATTAAATGCCCCTCCCCATATTGACAGACCGTATCTAATGACTGATTCAGCTAGTGTGATATATAATAATTTGAGGATATTGATTGGCATGATATTTCTGATTTGATAGAATTTATAAATTAGTTTACGAAGTTTTGAATTTGTACTTTCTATATGTTTATCCCACTTAATATTCTGATCAATTACAACGCCGAGATATCTGATACATTCAGTTTTATTCAGAAAATCAGTGCAGTGGCATGGTGTCCCATTTGATAAACACTGGAGCGTATGCATTTTTATCGGATTAGCATCAAATTGGCGAGAGTCAAGGATACTGAAACACATAAATTTTGTTTTTTCCATGTTAAGTGTCAATCGGTTTTCACCCAACGATTGACGTACCTTTGCAAATTCAGATATGGTGTGCTCCACTGTAGCATTCCAGGTATCCCCCTGTACAAGAAGAACAGTATCATCTGCATACGAGACCAGTTTGCTGGATGTAGTGAGGCAAAGGAGGTCATTAATATGTAAGGAAAATAGGAGTGGTCCAATTACGGTTCCTTGCAGAACACCACACTGTACTATTTCAAAACTGCTGTAATCATTTTGTACCCTTACACATTGTTTCCGATCTTCAAGATAACTCCTTATTAAGTTATGGCATAATCCTCTTATTCCGTAGTTGCTTAGCTTGTTTAGAAGAATATCATGCAATACGGTTTCGAAGGCTTTGGCCAAATCCAGGAAGATCGCAAGGTGTTTCTTACTTCTATTAATAGCATTATAAATAAAGTTTGATACCTCATAAAGTGCGTCTTTCGTTGATCTTCCATGACGAAATCCAAATTGACTCGGAGAAAGAATGTTATGTTTTTCTATGTGGCTTATAATTCTGTCCCTTATACAAACTTCCAATACTTTTGCAATATTATTAATTAGAGATATCGGCCGGTAATTGCCCGGTAAATAAGTCTCTTTACCTTTATGAATAGGTCTGACAACCGACTTCTTCAATTCACAAGAAATTATACCCGTCAAAATGGAACTGTTAAAAATATGTGTTAGAGGCTTAGCAATAAAATTTCGTATTTCTTTCAGCATTTTACTTTTAATTCCATCTAATCCAGGTGCAGAGTTATTTTTTAATCCGTTTATAATTTTTTTACCTCCTCCTCAGATACTGCCATTAAAAATATACTCGGATAATTTATTTGGTTGTTATTATATTTTTTTTTCAGAAGGGAGTTTGTCTGCCATTGTTTTACCAATATTTATGAAGTATTTATTAAATATGTCTTCAACTATTTTCTTATTTTGTTGTAATACATTGTTATCATCTTTTAGCGAGAGATTTTGGTTATTTTGGGTAGTATTTTTATACTGTAGTTCTTCATTTATTATTTGTCACATTTTTTTGGGAATTTGCTTGGTTTCCTCAAATTTATTTTTAAAGTAGTTTGCTTTAGTTTCTTTTATTAGGTTATTTAGAGTATTTCTATAATTTTTGTATTCACTTATAAGTGTTGCATTATTTTTATTTTTTAGAATTTGTTTTTTTTAATATGTCCCTATGTCTAACAGATTTTACTAGGCCAGAAGTTATCCAAGGCTTTAGTTTTTTTGTCCTTGCAGTTCTTGTGATTTTTCCATGTGAAGATTTAATGGCGTAGTTTAATTTATTACTAAAAAAATCATATGCAGATTCGCTTTGGTTTTTGTCATACACATCATCCCATCGAGTTTTCTCTAATATTTGCTTTAATTTATTATAGTTGAGATGCATCTTTCTTCGTTTTTATAATTTTTATTAATTTTAATAAGGGATTGTATTTTTAAAACAATAGGAAGATGATCTGTTATATCAGATGAAATAATATAAGGAATAAACCGAAATGTATCAGTTATTTTCAGGGGGCAGTAAAGAAAAAAATAATCGATACAAGATTCGCATTCTGTTTTTATCCTAGTTGGTTTATTTATATAACTCAAAAACTTGTTCTTAGTCAGAGTATTTTCATAATCATTTACAGCTCCATTCGGACGCATTAAATTTATATTAATGTCTCCACCAAAAATACACACTGCATTGTTGTTTTTATTTAATAGTATTTCGTTAAGGTCAGTAAGAAAGTTAGTATCATCGGATGATGGTGGTCTATACAGCGCAAAAATTTGATAAGTAATTTCACTATATTTGAAGTTTAAAATTGAAAAAGTCACATCGTTATACCTTATATTCTCAAAACCGTCAACCTGTATAACCTTCCTGACAAAAACTAGTACACCATCATTTTGGTTGAAATTCCCGTTTGAATAAAAAGTGTTGTAATTTGTAAGCTTAAATATGTCCAAAGAGTTAACCTGCCAAGTTTCACTCAAAATTATGACATCAAAAGTGCAGTCTAAACTCTCAACAAACAATACAAATTCTTCGAAGTTTTTTTCTAACGCTTCGTATGTTAATATGTACAATATTTATTAAATCATTTTCATTGGGCCGCAACTCAGTCGGACAAATACTTAAGGTTTCAATGTTAGCGAAAGAATGCAATTCTGTATAAAAATCAATCGTATTCATTATTCATGTACACCTAGAACACAAATATAATAAATATGTCAGTCTTTCTTTTACGAACAAAAAATATATCTTACTCCACGCAGATGAATGTAAAATAGCAAAATTATAAAAAATAATCAATCTCTAAAAAAAAAACATAATTTATCAAGGTTAATATATCGATAAATCTACCAATATTCCAGAATCAAGTCAAAATCTCAATCTACAATTGTACAATATAACATAGTATTGTACAATAAATAGCTGTATGAAAAACGAAATTCCAAAACATATTCCAAATCAATTCTATGGTTAGTATTCTACCCAAATTCCAATAAAAGATTATTTACAGTCACGAAATCATGTAGCACTAATATGAGAATATTGAATATTAGAGAGCTTCAGCCAACATGTCATTATAATTTAATTTAATATGGATCTTTTTCTTGGTTGATGAATCCCAGGCAAAGACTTTGCCTCCTTACGTCCAAACCATATGGTTTCCATGCTTCTTTTTGGTTGCCATAAGCAATCCGTATCGGGTCCGGGTCAAGTCTTCAAACACAGAGATTGGCGTATTTCGTAGCAATTTTTTCGCTTGATAAATATTATTTCTCTGTATATTACTGACGAAGTTTATAATAATCGGTGCCGGTTTTTTGGTCGTTTCGTTTTTCTGTTTTAAGCGAAAAACATAGTCTATATCTGATTGAGAGACGTGAATTTTTAGTTTCTCTGAAAATAAATTAATTAAGACATCTGGCAAATCGTCGCTCTCAGACTCCTCAACTCCAAATATACGTAGAGAAAATTCAAGCTAGGCCAAAGCTAAGGCTTTTTGTTCCAAACTCTCCACTCGACCTTGTAATTCGGTAATATCTTTCGAATTGCCCATTATTTTTGAATTGATGTCTTTTAATGTTACACATACTTCATTTAATTTGGATTCGATATTATTCATTTTTTCGGTCAATTCCTGTTTAATTTGAATAATAAAGGTTTCACATACCTTTTTGATTAGTTTTTCCATTTCATCCTCGGCTGGTTTTCCGTCGGGTCTATTTGTTGTGCTTCTTGTGCTGATACTGGCAGATGCAATATCGTTTCGGCCCATGTTGCTGTAGTTCTCCAATTAATGAAATCTAACTGTGATTGGTCGTCGGAACTTTAATTAGTTAATTACTATTATAACTGCTAACTCACTGCCTATTAAAGTTTTGCAAAATGATTTTCCTAATTTACGCGGAGCGCGATACACACACGTCTAGCTGCAACAGTACATCGAATAAAAATATACATCAGGTATTAATTATGACCAAATTGTGGTTCCCCATACTCGTTGGTGTCTATCTGCTAAATTCAAATATAACTTATAGAATAATGTGGTTCAATAGAGCCACACTATAAAATTATTTATAGATTTACACAATGCGTCAAAAATACGTACATTTAAAACGGAATAACCGGGATCATACCAAAAATAATCAACGTAATCAATTGAACAATAAATTGCAAATCTAAAAGCCTTTGATTAATTTGTACTAAAGTCTCCTGCCATTCAATATTATGCGGGGTGTACAAAAATTAATGACTTTGTTATGTTGAATGAGATCCAAAATATATATATCCACTTTAGGAAAAAACATTAATTCCTTGTCAACTACATTAGAGTTTATTAATATTGTCCATTTTTATTACTAAGTAGTCACACCGTATATTAATTACTTGTATCATTATTATTAATAGGTATACCCTGAACGTAATGACCTAGAATAAAGCAAAATTGATTTATCTATTAAACTGTATTACATTTACCTGTAGCCAACTTTCCTATGCTTTTTGCAAACAGGACTTTTTTAATATTTTTGATTTGCAAAGATCGCTGCCTGAAATTGTTTAAAATTTTATATTCTGAGTTAGGAGTTAGTAATTTAATAATACGTAGTTTAACTAGACTTACTTTGAAAATCGCAAATAAAAACTATTGCATATAGGTATAGTTTGGTAGGGAATTAAATATATTTCTCCTATTATAAAAGTATACTGTCTAAAATAATAAAGTTATTAAAAAATGAATTTGCGAAAAGTATGTCACGGATTGTTGTAAACTTCATATAATGATGAATGACAGGAGATCTTAATTCAAATTTCAATAAAATCCAGGGTATTTTTGACGCACTTTTTATATCTACAAATCATTTTAAATACTAGCTTTATCTGATCCGCATACATCATCCAAGTTATATTTAAAAAAAACATAGCGTTTAGTAGCTAGAGACCGACGGGTATGGGGCGCCCCAACCTATATACTCTATACTCATACCTAATTGATTTTTTTTTATTTTGGTTGTGATTTATTGCGTGTTTATTTTTGGTTCAATGCTAGTTTTAACGCCAGTTTGTTGTAAAGTTGTTACAAATTCGTGTAAAATTTGTTTCTTGTGTTTCAAGATTACTATAAATTTAATTACAATTACTTTTACATTTAGTCTTTTAATGAAAATCTAAGACATGGAAGAACCTCCCTGTACCCACTTTTTAGACATAAAAACGTTTTAATCTACTTTTCATTAGACATTTGTTAATATTTATTTTTAAAAGAGCGCTAAAAAAATGAAATATTGTCCGTTGGAAATAGAACCCCGTTTACCGCACTTAAATGCAAGTGGCGACGTTCGACTTGCCTCAACTAAAAAGGTGAAATATTTGTTTACATAATAATTTTGTGACAATTTAGAAGAAACAAAACTAATTTATTGCATACATAAAAGTATGAGGATTCGGGAGCTGATATTAAAATGATTCTCCCAACAGTAAAAACAAGTTCTGCTGTTTAGAAGTTCTCTTCTAATTGCTTCAGACCTCGACTTTTTTTTATCACCTTCACTAGGAATAAACATTTTTTTCTGGCCAGTTCCATTCATTTTTGCAATATGCTACAAAACAACTCTTAATTTTCTTAAAACCTGAATAACTTCAAATTGAGGTTAGCAGTGGACGTTGCGACATTATTGAGATAAAGAAAAATATGCTTATTAAAAGAAATAAATTTCACGTTTGTGCGCCTTCATATAGCATCTATTTTCATTTTTCAAAATAAAAAAAAATGGCTGATAACCGGATTCGTCCTGAGGGGAGTATATTTGGTTAAACAATTAAGGGCTAGTTTGTAATATTCACTGTTACAGTACTTTCCTCGTAAGAGGAATATGGCACAACAAAAATCGTTAATAAACTACTTATCGGATGTACTTAGTGTGATATAGGGATAATCTGGTAAAATTTTAGAGTAAAGCCAATATGGCGAAACAAAATGACGATCTAATGAAATATTTAAAAATTCAGTACCAAAAACTGGGATAGACTAGTAAAACTTTAGTACGAATCCAATATGGAAAAAGAAAATAATGACATAATAAAGTCTTTAAATATCCCATCCGAGGAATAAAATCTTTTTATGACGGACTACAATAATAAATCCATTAAAAATTAAAACAAATTTAACTAAATTACGGTTTATAAGATTTCTATAAAGTTATTATCAGATAATTATTTACATATATAGACTCTGATATATATACAGATCATCCCATATTCGACACTCTTGGGAGGTATCTCGTTTATTTTTGAAAATAGGGAGTTGCGGTTTTCACGACGGTTTGCTACTTTTTTTTTGTGAAAACGACGGTTTGCTGCTTTTTTTGTGAAACTAAATAACATAATGTTTATAGCACTCTTGATTTTTCAGATACAGGGTGTATTTGAAAAACATCACTTTTGGGCCAACCTTCGTATCTCAGTTGTCTTTTCACTTATTAAAGAAGTTGAAATGCATTCTTATAGAACTTTTTCCATAGAATCCAGTGACATAGTCTATTTTTTCTTGCAAATTTGGTATGTAGTAGACTGAGGCTAAACCCATTAGAGGCAAAAAAGCGAATGTCTAAAACTTGGGGTGGACTTGTCAGTTTTTTATAAAATATTTTTATTGTTTTTATTTTACTGATGTATTTTCAATTTATGAAAAGTATGATATGTTGATATGTTTTATACAATCTACAATTACGATAATCTCCAAGAAGCTTCGGAATTATATTTTCATAGATAATGCATTTAAAGTGTTATAGTTAGTAAAAAATAAATGTATTAGAAGAAGCAATCGGTGATGCCAAAGAATATTAAAGAAATATAAATACCATCCATATAAATTCAAAATCGAGCAACATTTGCACCCCGGCGATGACGAGCGCCAAACACTATTTTGCCAATGATATTTACAGCAAATCCGTACCATGAATCTTTTGGCAGACTGGTTATCTGATCGGACGAATGCGGGAATTTTTAATCGACATAACACGAGAAATTGGTCTACAGAAAATGACCATTTAATTTTTAAAAGACCACAACAAGGGCGCTTCGGGATTGGGGGTCTCATGTTTTGTTTTTTGAAGGCGCATAATCTACAGAATCTATGGAGGTGTTCTTACAGCACGTAGGTACCGGGAAAACCTTGAAGAAGTTATTCCAGAACTACTAGATAATATTCCACTGACCCATTACAATGCTGTTTACCTTCAGCAAGATGGTGTCCTAAGACACAACTCTGGGCTTAAGGATTTCTAGATGTAATCCCGATTTCCTATTTTCGATTTTTTTTATGGGGTTTTAGGCAAAAAACAGTATGCAAAACATGACTGTGTAGCGGAACTTCGTGAAGCAGTCCAGTTAACATTTCAAAGTATTTAAAGGAGGCCTATGATTATTTTAAAAAAATAATGAAAATGTGCTAATATTGTATTCGAAAAAATGTCCTCCATTTTGAAAACCACCTTTAAAACCTCTCCGTTCCTTTCTAATTGTGTTATTTTTTTGTTTCTGTAATCTTAGTTTTTGTATCGTAGGTATTTTTTGTTAAGTTGTATAAGCAAATTTTATTAATTTTATCATAATAAAGTAAAAAAACTGTGTAACAAAAATATTTGAATTATTAAATTAATAGTCTACGAATAACTTGGCAGTTTTCCCGTTAAGAAAAACAGTGTTGTCCCAAATTCTGACCTTTTCTTTATGATGAAGTAGATGACGACAGCGGGCTGTTCACAATCTTACGATTGTGAGTATTTCTTCCTACTTGGAAATTTTGCATTTTTGCTATTGGTGAAAAATAACGGTCAAATATTAAAGAAATTCGTAACATAAACTATATTGTTTAATTATTATTTACATTGAATTTGTTTTTAATAGATTAGTCGTTACTGCTACAAATTTTTTTTTTTAAAATATTGAATTTTGAGCTTGTCTTTCGGAATAAATATATAGAATCATATATTTTTAGAAAGCCCACATAATTTCTAATGAACATAAAAAATAATATACCGGGTGTACCGTTTAAAAAATATATATTTGCTTCATAACTGCAAAACGGATGGCGCCAGAAAAAAATAGACTACACCACTGTATTCTGCGGAAAAAGTTCTATAAGCATGTGTTTCAATGATATTTTTCAATTTCACCCAGTATTTCAAAAACCAATAATTTTTTCAAAAAAAAGCAGCACACTATCGCTGATACCTCATCTCTTTATCTTCAAAAATAACGGATATATCCCGCAAAAGTGTCGAAAATCGGATATCTTGTACGTAGTGAAATTCTCTACGAGGAAAGTTGCCGGTAAAGTCGAATTTACAAATTTTTCCTTGACATAACTTTCAATACTTTGCAAATTTAAACTTAAACGTATAAATGGGTAACATGATGTTAGTTTGTCTACTATTGCATCTAGTGCTATTGCTTTATCGGCATTCTAAAGCCTGACTATTTTTGATATTTTCGGGTAATTTTAAGACTGGTTTTACAATTTGCACCTAGTTAAGTTTGTATAATCATTTATTGCTTTTTTGTTTTGTATTTTATGTATTTTTACTGATTTAAGCCCGCTATTCACTATTCGGTTTGATTTGTCATTTCACATGCAGGAGCGCATTGGCAAATTAACAAATATTTCATCCACACTATTTTTCAATTTTTATTTAATTGATTCGCATGGAATTCATGTGTTTTAGTGTTTGACAATACACAATCGAAGTCAAAACCTACTTGATGATTCGTCCAAAAGCCGGAATTGCCGCGCGATGAATTGCACGGACAAACCGGAACCTCCACACTATGCCCACGAATCATCGAATAGTGAGTAGAGGGCTTAAGTCGTGTATTAGGTTTATTGTAACGTTGTGGTCAAAAACAGTTCTGAGACTTCTAGATCGATTATACTTCGAATAGACGATCCAACAAATGGAAAATAAAACACCCCGTAATGAATCGCAAGTTTGCCGTCTTTAATAGAGTTGGGATATATCGAGAGACTTTTCCAACAGCTTTCAAACACGCATTAAAATATTTTTATGTAAGTTGCCCTAAACACGTTACTGCCAACACTATGTCAAATCTTGCTCTATGCCAGCTAATATTATGCGCCCGAGCGATTGGTGCGATAAATTTATGAAAAGGCCTGATGGATTATCTATTCGAAGTCTAATTGATCTTTAGTGTGACTAAACTGACTAAAAACAAGTATAAATAAATACATATTGATTAAAACCAGAAGTGATTAGTACTGATATTATTTATATTTTTAACTTTATCCGTATTATTCACATCTGTTACATACTCTAGTAATGTTGTTTAATCCTTATTTACCAGGGAATCCTGCTACTGTTTCAGCATCGGACTTTAACTGTTAATATTACAAAAGTAATATTTCGGTCTAATTGTTATGGTAACAAACCAAGTAATCTTTTATATCAGTATTTAATAAATATGTTAGAAGCACCTTTTATAACTTAGGTATACAGTTTTTAGTTAAAAGAATGTAATCAATCCTTAGATGCATTGTATTTATACAAAATATATTCTTTCAAAATCGACTTGTATATCACTTTACTATTTTAACGTAGCTAGTTCTAAAGCTAAAGCGATCACGAGCAACGCAGATATTTTTGCTTATTTGCATAGGAACAAATAACTGTGTAACTTTTTTAATAAAAATAACACGTGTATGTCTTTGTTGTTTGTCCTAATGCTACTCATATCTATGAAAACTTATATATAAGTTACGCACAACAATTATAGTGAAAATTTAAATTTCTTAAGGGTTTCATATTCCTATTAGCTCCAGGGTACGATTTATCATATTTTTAGCTATAAAAATTGTCAGGAATTTTTCGGGATACACATTAAAATAAAACGAGAAAATATTATTTGAATTAGATTGTTCGGCTCGTTTTCGGGTAAACCGGAAATACCCTGTCACATTAAATAAAGTTTCACCATTTATAATCAGGATTTTTTCAGGATACACATTAAAATAAAACGAGAAAATAATATTTGAATTAGATTTTTCGGCACTTTTTCGGGTAAACCGGAAATACCCTGTTTCATTAAATAAAATTTCACCATTTGTAATATTTAATTGGATTTATCGTCAATTGTTTTCTTTTTCAAAGAATGGAATAATACATTGACATTTTTGAAGTTCGCCATTTTCCCGAAAACTGTCTAGAATTCATGTAGAATATTATATACGTTTTATTATTAGAATTTTGTTTAGAAGTCAAAAATAAAACAATTTATAGGGTGTACCATAAAAATATTAAAGTTAACAGCATTTCCGGTAAAACAGGAAATGAGATTCAGTTGTTTTTTTTAAGTAAAATCCTTCCTCTTAACCAATTATATAACACTATAAAATTTAGAATTTTTTGCGGCTGTCATAAAAAAATTACAGCCTGATTAGTAATTTCGTGGTTCCTCGGTATATATACATTTGAAATCGTCTTACCAAACTTTTTAATTTGATACACATCATGATGGGGTTGGAAATAAACGTTTAATGCTGCACAAAACGGTTCTTCATTTCCGCCTTATTAAATTTATTTTAAATCTATAAGGTAAGTGATATTCACGAAATTAGCACAATTTTTCTACGATGGTGTTATTTTTTTTAAATAATTGTTTATATGTAGCTACTCTGTATTAGCGATTGACGAAATTAGATTTTACCTATCTATAGACGAAAGCACGATAGCTAGCGATAGACATCGATAACAATCGAAAGTTATCGCTAACTATCTATCATATATCTATTGATATGTAGCAATATATCGATAGTTATCGATATACCGATAGTTACCGATACATATCGCTAGTTTTTGATATTTATTGTCCAGTTATTGGTAGTTTTCATTTCTTCATGCATGAAAAAAAGATAGTTAATGGAAATAGGTATCAGCAAGACGGCATACGGCGAGTGAGGCTAGAAAACCATAAGCGGACGCCCCAAAAACTTAAAAAAAGAATTTTCCCAGCGTTTAGGGATTTTAAGTCAGCTTTTAAGATTGCCGATTGTAGCAGGGTTATCGAGCGGTTGATTATTATATATAAAATTATTTATTTATTTTATTTATTTATTTGAGACGTAGCGGGCAACCCTGTCACAATACTGAAATTAACTAATATAAGATAAGTAAAATTAAAGGTATTCTGTAGGCTTCTTCGTAAATGTTAATTTACAATTTTATTAAATATATTTGTTAGTACAAATTGGATAAAATATTTTATCTCACCAATTCTGCGGCCATAACTCGAACAACAGCAAACTGCAACAACGATGGTATCTTCTTCTTGAATATATATTTATTTAACTGTCAGGTGGTTTATTTAAATAAAAGATTTGGTTTTTAAAAACAACTTAAAAATCTATTAACAAAAAAAATAAGGAAAGTGAAATGCTGTACAAAAATAATACTTAAACCTAATAACAAAAAAAAGTATTTAAATCTAGAAAATGAGGGAATTATCTTAAAATCCCCAACCTTAGTACAAAAGAAAAGAAAATAAGAATCTTTAAATAAAACGTAAATTTTAACTCTAGAAAACCAGTTACTCCCCAGATAAATAATAGAATGAAAATAAAATATTTTTGAAAATCCCGTAACTTTAATATCCCACTATATACGTAAAGCCCCATAAACCACCACAAAAGAAGAATTAAAAATCAACTATAAGAATGAAAACTCTGACACAGACTGACTTTTAGACTTTCCGTAAAATACCAAGTTAGCTCAGCTATTACTAGATCCACCCCTTAGACCTAAACTTTACTCTAAACTATAAGTTCGGAACTTCGTTCTAGAAACACGAGGTGTCACCTATGATAATTATAAGTGAATAAATAGATTAAAAAAAGATATTCCCTTCAATTCTGCGTCTTAAGAGTATGTATATAATTTAATATATAAGCCTATACTAACTTATCCACATTATGGGTCCGAAAAGTCATGGCGAAAAAAAGGCACGAAAAACCCTTTCAATTTGTCTTTTCTGCAGGGAAAATTATGCCCCAAAAACATGGCTTTTCGGTAATGCTCCTATATAAAATACTCTATTGTATTTTCAACACAGTAAATTAACCATTTATTATCATTGCATCGAACCAAATAAAATGTTTCAATTAACATTTTTAACGAGTTAAATTAAACAGACCAAAGAAAGATTATCATAAACCAGGGAAGATATGGGATCATAAACCCTCGAAAAGGAATGATAAATTGTAACCTTTTAAGACAGCTCATCCATATATCTGTCTATACTCGAGATTGTAGCATTTGAGTTATATGATACTTATCTAGGGTTTTAAATTCTCGAAACTAATATTAGATAAATTTACTTATAATTCTTGTGAAATAATCAAGCCTGATTAAGTGTGAACGTGAAAACCAACAGTTTTAGTAACATATTGCTTGAATTATATTTAGAATATATAAAAAATTATACTCTATATTGTGATTATAGTCTATTCTGTTACACGATAGATGCCGGTAATCGAAAATTTTAGTGTGACTAATAGATCGATAACTATCGCTATATCGATAGTTTTGTACAGTATAACAGCTAAGTATTGAAAAAGAACCGTTTATCAGAAAATAATTTAAAACCTTCATCAAGAACAACCAGTCGAACTAGTTCAATACTAATAAATGGTTTCATAAAACATGTTTAATATATTTTAGCTTGTCCCCACCTATGAAGCTGTCAAACTGAAACTAAACAGAGATTTTTTTTTCTAAAAAAAAACCGTGAGACTACCCTATCTACACCTTTAGTTGAGTAAACATCATAAAAAAGTGGAATTTGCCCTATTGCTAATATAAAATAATATTTTATTTTCAGACACCTTGTACGCCAATTTATTAAGCCGCTCGGGTCCCATTCAAAAATCAAAACAAAATTTCAACAAAGTTTGCAAAAAAAAAAAAAAGTCATAAATAGGCCATTACTTGAAAATAACCACCAATAATTTCGAAACAGTGAATCACAACCCCTATTGTTATATATCGTTAAACTCGTCTTGAAGATTGAGAAAATTAAGTATACGTACATTTTGGCAACATTGCGGATTATTTATTTGACTAAAAGGGTAAAACTGTCTATTTCTTAGCGTATACAGAACATTCCGAAGCGTTTACGCATCTGAGGAAATTGCGTTTTTATATCAGTCTTTTTTTATGTTAATAGGCAATAATTCCGAAACGGTGAACCAGAGACACATTATATATCGTTGAATATGCCTTAAAGAGTCTTATTTAAATCTGGAATTATATATAGGGTATTCTATTTAAAATAAGGAAGTTGATTCTTGTCGAAGAAAATCGAAACACCCTGTATGTATAAAAATATAATATTTTAAAAGCCTAAAAGAATCCACATGGTATATTGTGTAACAAGTGCGTGAAGCCATCTTGTTTGTGTGTGTGTGTATAAAAGTCTTCACACACGTTTGGCAAACTATACTTTTTCTACGACCGTAAATAATACAAATAAATTAAAGTAAAATTATTTAATTTTCTTCTTTGTAATAAATGTAATTAATAATAGTCACACTGTTTACAGTATTTGTATCGGTTGTAATAGTAACCATTCGTTACTATTACAACCAGTGCGTGCCTAAAATTAATGGCGGTCAATGCATTTCTTATGGAGCCGTTGTCTAAAGTGGATTCTATAAGCAATGCATGGTACTTCAGGCATCGGTATTCAAAAACAAACTTTAGCTACTGCGATCAATGTGTGAAATAGTACTTTAGATATAGTCTTCCAAAAAACTTTTATATGTAACTTTTTTACTATATCTCACAGGTTTTTAAATAAAGTAGCGTTCCGCAATAAACAGGCCACCCTGCACATACACTTTTTACCCTAAAATAAAGCAATTATGGTCTCTTAAATATATTTAATAAAATACAAAACTTTCATTTTGGGTTTGTTACGAATCATTTTTGACTGGCTATTTCATTTTATTATTTATGTTAGAAAACTCACAACAACTCACACAATCAGCTTTCAATAACAAAAACAGTATTTCTGGTGCAATCGAATATGAATGAAAAACGTCCACTTTCTTGATGACTGCTATATGCCGTATATGATTATTGTTAACAATAGATATTTTTATAGCAACCAAGCATTTTTTTTGTAAGGAAAGTGAATTTTTTGGATTAAAAGTATAAAAAGCAATCATGTTCTAATTCCGAAAATTTAAAATTAAAATTTTGTTCCTCATTATATCGGAAACTGAGGATAGGATTTCATTGTGCCCCTGGAGTAACTTGATCAAGAGTTCGAAAACTGCGACCTATCAAATTTTCAGAAGAATCGACTGAAAGCTATTCATTGCCTATAAGGTATAATATATATATAATTTTATTAAACATTTTTTATGGATACGCATTTGTACTGATTTGACCATGTTACGGAACGTCTGTTGCAAACTGCACCTAGCACTGTAAATGCATATTTTCAAATAATTTATCTATTTTACGTTCATAATAAATCTATTATGAACATCAGATGAAGTTCATAATACAGTCATTTTAAAACGCCTTTTTACTTATCTAAGTGTGAAATAGTGCTATTGTTAATGGTTTTAATATTCAAAGATATTGCCATGGTTTATACATATTTCGGGTAAGTTTTTATAAAATAATTGTTATCCTCAGATCCAATTTCTGCTATAGAGGTCGCTAAGCCTTTTAGTGCAAACAAAAGGACGACTGCGCTAAAATCAGGTCTTACTATACTGCAATTTACTTTTTTATTTTCAAAGACTTTCTGTTTTATTTTGTATATACAGTTTTGACAGCAATAGACAGCTATTTTTTACTTTTAAGTTGAAGGGCGAATGTCATGTGTATTGCGTACATTTAGGAAAAAATCGGTAAATTTCCTTTACCCCGAACTTCCCTTGTTAAAACGTTTTCCTTTTATAAGGATTAGCGAAGTGTGACCCAATTTAGTTATGCACATAATCATTTAGTAACACATATTATTTTTAAACATTTTTATTGGGCTCCATTTTTTAATCCACTGATTTAAAAAAAAATCATTACACTGGCATTTCGTTTCATCGCGGTTGTGTTGAATTCGTACCAAATTTTAATCGTTTATCTCTATATTATATATAATTTTTGTGCAAAAACTAAAGTCAATTGAATAAGAGGTTTTTACGTTCATCTTTTAAACAATTTATTTGGCCGCCATTTTATTCCACCATCTTGAATTCGTACCACCGCCATTTTATTCCCCCATGATGAATTTTGATCAAATTAGTACCAGGTCATAATTTTCGACCAAAATTTGAAGTCAGTCGTATAAGTAGTTTTTAACTATGGCGAGAACTGACAGACAGATAAACCGACGGAATTATATTTTTTTATCTAAAAATTTTAGGAAGGTGATTTTTTCACGTTTACACATTTTATTTGGCCGCCATCTTGAATTCGTACCACAAATTTATCAGTTCATCTCTATATCACATTTTATTCTTGCGCAAAATTTTTTCACGATTACACAACATTTTATTTGGGCCCCATCTTGAATTCGTTCCACAAATTTATCAGTTTATCTCCATATCACATTTAATTTTTGCGCAAAATTCGAAGTCAATCTAATAAGCAGTTTTTTGAAGCTAATTTTTCAAATATTTTATTAAGTAGTCATTTTGTTTAGCCGTCTCGAATTCATATCAAAATTTTTACCAAAATGTTAACATGTTATCCCCATATGACCCTTAGTTTTTAACCAAAATTTGTCAATCGGGAAAGTAGTTGTTTAGCTATGCTGCGGACACACAGACGGACAGACAAGCAAACAGACAAGCCGACGGAATTGAGAAAACATGTTTGTCGGCATCTAGGAACCCTGGAAAGTGAAGATCTGATGGTGATTTTTTCACGATTACTTTCCCTTTAACGAGGGAAGTAAAAAATAGAAAAAAAATCAGACAAAATTCGTTTTAGAATATCCTAATTCTGATTTTTTTATATATAGTTACTTAACTTAAAAATTGTAAAAACTGAAATATTAGGTGTTTGTTTCATATATTCGATATATGCTATATCTTGCTTGTTGCAATAGAATGTTATAATTTCGTTATTTGTTAAAATTAAAAAAAAATATTTTGTAGAATACCTTCCAAAATTTTACTTTATTATTCGTATACTAATAATTATAATATTTCAGAGCTGGTATATTTTAAAATTGGTCTAAGACAACCACAACTGATCGTCCGGAACTACATATTTGGAATGAAAAATAAATCGGACAGAAAAACTTACTGGAGTTGTGTCTCGGACAGGAAGACATTTTGTAGAGCTGCCCTTACGTCACACGGTCAAGAGATTTGGATACGTGAAAACCACAATCATGATCCACCATTTATTTGCTTAGATGGTTTACGATGCAGAAGATTTTATGTAAAACAACAGAAATCTCAGGGATGTTACAACTATAATTATTATTTCAGAAACTCCAGTTAAATAACCTTATATGTTAAGTTGAAAACATTCTTAGGGCCACACAAACGCTCTGACAAGGCCAAAACTCACTCTTATCAACATTAGCGTTCTTTTATACAAATATTTCGATATAAAAAAAATTCTAGCGTTCTCAAAACAAAAATCTGATTAATCATTTAAAAAGAGCCGCTTCAATAATATACCTCTTTCAAAAATATTTCAGAGTTGTGCCCACATGTTTGGATGCTCATATCGAATGTTTTTACTTTACATTGGTGTAACGAGATATTATTAGGTAGATATTATGTGATATGGTCTTATACATCTTAAGTTATTTGAAAAAATATGAATAATTTTTTTCAATTGTCGGAGGGAATACCACGTGCTATGTGACACTTTTAATTATGTGCTAAAATGAAATCTGTGCCATAAAGTAAGTATACACCCCGTTTGGATATTATAAACAATGGTCAACTAAAACATTATTTACATTCCATTAGCCTTATTCACAACCTCTTTGAAAACTTACAATTGTTTTTCACTTTTTTTATAAATTTTACTTTTACCTATTTTGATAAAATTAGCTTTGTTGAGAATACGCGATTGTTTTTTTTAGTTTGGGATGATTAAAATAAAATTAAATGTTCAAGATTTGCAGTGATATTTTAGATTAATTTAGCAAAACTGCAGATATAACACAACTGCAGGTATATCAAAATGACATTAAAAAACTATATTGGATATTAAAAATACTAATGTTCGATATTTTGAGGCTTTTTGCGTTTAACCAGAAAGTAAAATTTAAGAATATAAAACTAAATGTGAATTCTGTATCCTTTTGTCCTGAAGATGTGATTTTCGCATACATATAAGAAAATACGTTCTGTTTATATATATTGTATTTGCCAGTTCTAAAGATTTTTTTTTTTAATTTAAAACGTTTCCCTATCTACATCAGCAAAAATGTTTTCTTAATTATTATCGTATCTATATTAGTCAATGATACAGCATTTTTGGGCTATTGCTATTACTATGTCAGTATCTAGAGTAGCATGAAGAAATGGAACAATATGAAGCAACACTTCTATTTTTTAAATTATCTTAAGTTTGAACGGATTTGGTCTTTTAAGAAATCGTTGTCCTTGGATTTAGATTATATCCTAACTGGAATGATTCACTGAGTATTTTCTCCTGGCTGTAGCGGAGATCGTAAGAGTCTTAATCATATATTTTTTGTCTTTTAGAAAGTAATTTCAGTTTAGTCAGGTCTTAATCCGAGAATCATTATTTTTTTTAATCTCTTCACTATTGGTTATATTTTTTCATCAACTAGATAATAAAATACTAATAAGTGTTGGAATTACAAAAACCGAGCTAAAACATATTTATTAAAACATTAGCATACCTCGTTTTAAGTAAACAAATAGATAAGAATAAGAACAATATTATTTAAGTATTGGCAACGGTGGAAAAGCTGTCAATCTTATATATTTTTTAACGTTTTTTTAAGACATTTCGAAATCCGTTTGAAACATAAAAAGGGAAATGGCGCCATTCGAAAGAGCATATAATACTACTCGGATCCTATGTGTTCAAAATTGACCTGAAGAAGGTTTTTTTGGTAAGAATGGTAAGATTGAAATGCCTAAAATGAACTACTGTTCAATTTAAGTGTAGTTTCTTAAAATTTAACTTCTTTTTAAATGGCATAACTTGCAAACAAAATGGTTTATTTTCAAACTGTTTTTTAAATTATGTAGGTGCATGTTTTGTCAAACATTTTTAGAAATCTGAATTTTAAAACTTGATTTGATCTGGAATACACGCGGGTTACAACAAAAGTAGAATTTTTTACATAAACTTTTCAAGACCGCAAATTTGTAAATCTGAAATAATTTTGATTTTAAGAGTATCTGCGTAATAAATGAAAATCAAGAAAAAATAATTCTCTTATTTTCGATTTTTAATTTATTTTTTGTAAAATAATTCTTTTCCCAAAAAATATATATTTCCCAACATTTTCTTTTTACATTATATATTTTTGACTACCTTTCAATTGATTTAGCTTCCTGAATATTTTCTAAATTAGCACAACTCATAGTGAGGTCCGGGGAGCCCTGGAGCTCCGCAATGCTTCTGAAAAGTCTCGCCAAAATAATGTCAACCTAAAGAACGTAGCAGAATATTCGCAGTTTGTTGTTGACAGCTATCGTAAAATTCGTGACGATCTTATTCTATTTTTACTGTAATTTAAAATTGAACTGATGATTTTAAAAGATAGAATGGATTGTTGGCATAAAGGTGTTGCATCAAAATTTTCGATCGAAAGTTCAAACGCGGTTCGCCCGGATGATTCAATCTCAAAGATTCTTGATCAAGACTATGATATTCATGGTGAAATGACGACTTCAAGCTCCATGGTTTCCAGCAGTAAAATATCCAACAATCCAGTAAACACGAAACAAAGGATGTATGACAAATCTTTGTTAATTTTGGATTTGTTGATTCTAATGACTCACCTCTTTGCATGTTATGTAGCAAGCTATTTCCTAATATTTCCATATTACCTCCTAAGATGCGGCATTTAGAAACTGTACTGCCTGATTGCTAAGACAAGAATAAAAATGTTTTAAACGTAAGATAGAATATTTGTTAAGAAATCAAAAAGCTATCGTATTGCACAGGCGGAAAAAGCACACTCTCTATGATTAGAACTGAATAAAACCATGTGTGGCAGACATAACACGATGTATAATCGTGCCACTTTCGAACTGAAACTTTCTACATTGACATTTTCGAATCCTACTGTTTAGCGTCGAATTAAGGACCTCGCAGGCTACATCAAACAAGAACTAGTTGCCCACCTTCGACACAAAAAATTGCAGATGGATGATTCGACTGATGTTGCTAGACTGGCCATTTTATTGGTAATTGTGCGATTCCCACACAAACATGTACTCGAAAACTTGCCTATATATAACACTACCCGAGAAGAAATTTTTAACACGATTAACAATTTTTTTTTAAATAAACTATCTCGACTGGAATGATTGTATCGATGTTTGTACAAATGGGGCCAAGGCAATGACAGGTAAAACAGCAAGAGAGGTGTTACGAATAAAAAATAAAGAGCCAAACTGTAGTTCCAGCCATTGTATCCTGCATAGACAAGCACTAGTGATAAAGAAGTTGCCGGCAAATCTAAAATTAATTCTTGATGTAGCTGTAAAATTAACCAATTACGTCAAATGACGTCTTCTTCAATCCCAAGTGTTTTCAATATTACTATTGAAATATCTTTTAGCTTAAAAGACCGCTTGAGCGATGTAACTTGTTTGTTTGTTGTTTTGACTAGCTTTGTTGGCAGATATATTTGGAAAAGTTAATAAGGTAACTCCATCTATCTTTGCAAGGAAAACAGACAACAGTCCTTAATGGTAAAAACAAAATAACCCGCTTTAAAAGAAAATTAGATTTTTGGATTATTTGAGTTGGCAAGACAGAACTAGAAAACTTTAAAACACTGACTGTGTTCGTTCGCGAGACAGCAGAACTACCAAATTAAATATTTGAAGAATTGGTTCAATGTCTCCATGATATGCGCGCTTCATTTAACACGTATTTTCCTGAAGAGTGGTAGAATACAAAACTAAAAATGAATTCATGGGTTCGTGCCGAATCTGCAGAAGTCAGAAAATATGTCATACGAAACCTATGAATCCTTTTTAGAAATGACATCATCAGATTCGAGCATGGTATAATTGTTCAAAACAATGTCGCTTGATGATTTTTTGTGCAGTGTTCGTGATGAATATCTACAATTTGTCACAAAGGCCAGTTAGTGCCTCCCGTTCGCAACACCGTACTTGTGTGAAACGGGATTCTCAGCATATGCAGCTACAATGACAAAATTCCATAATTATATTTGGTGTTATACTTGTTTGAGGTTTCAATCTCTTTAACCTTCCCAAACTCTTCCTACAAAAGCACTGGCCATTTCTACGACAAAATCAAAATCCTTATTTTGTTCTATAACTTTTTAGTCCTTTAGAAAAAACACCTTGAACATTTTTTTAAAACTTATTTAGACTTTTTCAGATGACTCACAGTATACCATGTACGAAATTTTATTTAAAATTCTCTACAAATGTACCAAGTGTGTTATTAAAATTAATAATATTAACATTATTATACCCTGCATTTCGAAAAACAAGCAAATTCATGTTTAGGTGGAAGGTTTTTCTCGTTATTTTAAAATATCTAACCTACCAGAGTTTTGGATATTAATTAATTTACAGGCTGTATATAAACCTAATACTCTGTATGTTTATTTCGGTTACACGGTAATATATGAATGACTTAATAAAAAAACATATTTAGGCATAGGTATAACTTTACTTCGGAATTGTCAAGCATTGTAAATGCAAAGAAAAATAATTTCTGCTTTAACTAAGTTCATTTTACCAAAAGAAACAAAATTACTCCGTCAATTGTTCATATTTGTACAAAACTAAAAAACCGTCTCGAGCTTCGAAAACCTTCCTGCTAAAAATAATAAAGAAAAGTAAAAATATCTATTACATAATTCAGGAATTTAATCCTAATTTAAGAAAATGGAAAAGATATGATAGGATCTGCCAAAGTTAATTAGTACTCCTCTGAAGTAAAGTTGACAATCAGAAAACCAAAATTTCAATAATTTTTTTCAAGTTGGAAATATTGCATATTTTCCTGCATAATTCCTAATAACTTACTTATTAAGGAGATATACTTAAAACCAGAATTATTTCAGATGTGTGAGTTGTCGCTCTTGGCAAAGTTCGTGTACAAAATCATTCTTTTGTACTAAAGGACGTTTTTTTGTAAAAAGCAACTTGTTAAACTCTGGCCTCACAAAATGTTTAACAAAACTTGCTTCTACACAATATAATAAACCGTTTAAAAATAAACCATTTTGCTTACAAGTTACATTTTGCTGCTATGATGAAATAGTTGAATTAAATATGACTAATCTGCCTATGGGGGCTTTAGGTAAATAAAACCATCAAAAATCCTTTTCAAGGAAAAAAAGTTGTTAAATCCTTATTTGTCTTAATTCTTTACAGACACGTAATATAACCCAACAAAATTAAATTTTTATTATTTATTGACCATTATTTTCATGTCCTAAGCGTACCTATGTCCTAAAAAGTACCGGAAATTTGAGCAATCTATCTTTAAAGGACAGATGTGTGGCATACAAACAAAGAAGCATTTTCTACGTACTTTTCTCTGTTATTCGTCTGTGTGGGAAGTATGTTACAATGTAACAAATTTTTTCTCCCTACGACACCAGTTTTGAGAAGTTTTTGTAGAAATTGCACGTGCTTTATATATCATTGTTAAAATATATCGTGTAGTATCCTAAAGCAAATAGTGAAACTTTTGTAAAGAAACGTGGTATAGAAACTTGCGTGACGAAAGTATAGAAACAAACGATACAAAATAGAATAAAAATATTTGTTTTTTTAAGCGTTATGTAAAAAAATTAAAAAATAAAAATGTGATATGCTTGAAAGAAGCGTTTCTCTTATATAAAGTGTTACATATTTTTCTAATAACGCAGAAAAAGAATTTGCCTTTATTTAAAAAAAAAATAAATAGAAAAAAATCTGAAAATCATACATTCTCTAGATAATGTACCGGGCATCAAAAACAAATATAAATCTGGAATTATATAGTGGAAAGACAGGTAAACAAAAAAAAACATACTCGTTTTACATCAAATACCCTAAAAATTATATCGGCTCGAATTTGATAGTCACTTCAAATGAACTCTAGTGTGTGTTTCTCTAGAACATTATTTGGTAGTTTCGAGAAGACGTGTAGCATTCATCTCTGATTCTCAAATCAAAATTTTAATTTATCTTTCATTTTTTTTTGCAATGTTTTTTTATACTACTTATTTATTATTTTGCAAGGCAGAAATACTCATATATCAATATTGCTATTCTTCCATACCGTATTTAATTATTTGCTTTGTACTTTTCAGTGTTTTTTTTTATCTCTACAAACCAGTGAATATTCTTTTTTTTTCACCTGTATATCTTTTTTACTCTATTTATGTAGTGTACACATAATTATGAAAATGTTTCATTATATAGGTTTGTTTTCTTTTTGAATGTAATATTGATGAATACAAATCCGTGGCGTAAAGTTCTTGTGTATTTATTTCTTAATTTCTATTTAAAATCAATATTGAAGAATAAAATATGAACAGGAGTATTTTGAGTTCTGTAATTAGTTTTTTTGAATAATGTAATTTACATAATATCTGCAATCAATATATTATTTGTACATTGAACAAAAAATTATATTGTTGTATTTAATATTTTATTAAACGATTAATATTTTTCTGGGACATCGATCTCAGTAATAACTTGGACACGTACAGTTTTTAGTTCAGCAATTAATGATTTTTTGTCGGATGGTTGGATTTGAGTGCCACGAATAATATTTCAAAAATTTTATCTTCTCTGAGTAATGCATAAATATACGAATTACGTATTAAAAATTTTATTCGCGATAACTGGTTTTCTCTTTGTCATAAAATAAATATGGTGATCTACAATCTAAAAGCGTAGAAAATTCTGAAACAATGTATGCACCTCTAATACTATAACTAGCAGTTTTGTAAAGGTGATTGATGGAATAAATTAATAACGAACTGATTCAATTAACTCATAGCGTAGATGGAGGTATTATAGTGGCCTAGCATGTAAAGCACTTGACATCGACGTATGTTGGTTTGAATCCGGTTAGGCATATGGGGGTAAAATGAAATGAAAATACATTGCGTGACATTACTAAACTAAGTTTATAGCGAACATGACATACTGCTCGTTAATAAAAATTTTACTTTTCAGCTTTATTGTTGAAATAAAAAAAAATTACATCTGAAATTAAGTAATTCGATTGCAAAGTTACTAATACTTATTTAAAAAATGATGTTTTCTACTGAATAAAATATAGTTATTATTATGCAATATAACTGTTTGACAATCAGTATATGTCAAGTGTGCAATACATATGTAACACCTTTAGGTTATTCATCTAACAAATATAATTTGTTAGTACTTTATTAGTTCATTTTTATTGAGAGGTGACAGAGTAACTGATAACTAAAATTATTTCTGACGGTCGGATTGCCATGTGCATTATGAGTAGTGGCGTCAAACAGCTTTACGTGACTGCCTTTCCAAATTATTGGTCTTGCATAAAACGTCTATAAATAATTTCAGAAATGTTTACATTGATTCTCTGCTGAGCTTGTGTTTGTCATAAAAAATACTAGATAACTAGATTGTAGATTCAGCCTTCCTTATTATCTATAGTTCAGATATCTCTATAGTTTGCAAAATCAGTAAAATTGGACTTAGACTAAAGACTATTTATCGAAGAAAGACATATTCAGTGTATGATCAGCACGTTAAAATTTTGGAAGAAGCGGGGAGTACCACCGTTATTGTTCCGCATCGACTAGCCTTAATATACCATCAATGAAAAGCCAGTTGGAGTGGAAGAGCGATATGCACATCCACTGAACTTGGTTTAATGTTTTTCTTCGATAAATAGACTATAGAATGCCGTGTATACTTAAAATAGAATTTTAAACACAGTTCTAATTTAAAATAGAGAAAGTCATCGATAAAGGATGTTAAAAAAATAATCGTTTAGCAAAATTTTTTTTCAGAGTTAGTTTACTTCAAACCAGGCTCTAAGCAGCCACAAATTGTTCTAAGGAATAACATATATAGTATAAAATTCAAAAGAGGATACAGAACTTACTGGGACTGTACGTCTTCCAAAAAATCAAAGTGCAAAGCTAGAATAACTACTTCAGGTGGAATACTAATGATCAAGGATAGACATAATCATGGATTTACTAAGATTGACTATACGTTCCTTAATTCAAGATATTTTAGAGTTATCGCAACATAAGAACACAATGTAAAATTGGTTAGTAATAATTAATAAAGGCCGTTTTACATGCTGCAATTCTTTCCTGCAAGTTGCAATAGTCTTGAACAGAAGCATGCGCAGTGGTACGACATTTGTACCTTTTGTCAAACTGCGCATGCCTTTGTTCAAGACTATTGCATATTGCAAAGAAGAATTGCAGCATGTAAAATGGCCTTAAGTCATATGGTCTCGCAACATCTTTGATGTAATACCATTCGGGAATGACAGAAACTTGTTAAAACAAAGGGTCTGTTTTGACTTGAAAGTAGTAACGTAAAGGAAACGAATTACAAATATTCAAAATACTGAATATCTGAAAAGAACCGGATGGGTTAAATATGTTATTGATAATGATATTGGCACTGTTGTCAAGTTTACCAGTCAGTTCTGGAGAAAATAAGTAAACTTCGTTTTGTAATGTAATCCAATACTCATTTCCATTGTTTTTGATTACCATTGCCAACTTTGATTTCACACATAACATTTTCATTTTATGATCACACGTATTAAGTTTCCATTTAACTTGGTTTTTTTTTTAAGATATGACAACACGTATCTTTTAAGAACCAGTCCGGTTAGATATTTCAGTACCTACTATACTTTGGTACACTAGGTTAACTTATAATATCTGTTGCGATTATGATATTGGCAATGTTTTCGACTTTACCAGTTTTCCAGAAAATGAGTAAAGTGCTGTTCTTATTTTTATGCTTGTCGATTATCTTTGTCAACATTAATGCAAACCATATGTAATATCAAACTTCTAGTTCAATTTTTTTACAAAAATATAGCATTTTTCTAAAAATACAGGAACGGCCAAAGTTATTACTCACTAAACTTAGATATACTAAATTTTGTGCAGGATTTATTAGTAATGTCTTATTCAAGGTAGTATTTGCAGTGATGCCAAATTTACCGTTTTTTTAAATATTAATTAATTTGGTTTTTTAAATGTAACACCAAAGCTATAGTTATTGCTCTGCATTGACCTCACCAAGATATGACAACGCAGCATTTTTTCTAAAAAGTACCGGACCGATCAAATATCTCAGTACATACCACAATTAAGTAAACCAACTTGTAAACGAAGTAAATTCGCGATAATATGGGCCATGTTTTCAAGTGCCCGTTTTGCAGAAAATATATAAACTTTGCGTTTTAAAATCTATTTAGAATTAGTCATATTTCTATCAATTTTTTTGCTAACATTATAGCGGCATAATAATATGAAATTCCTAATTTACTTATGTTTTCAGATTGGTCTGACTACGAGTTTTCCGCAAAAGGTAGCGGCAAAGTCAAATAATTTAGTGTCTACTAAACTGAGATATATCATATTTTTAATTTACAGATTGCATATACAATATTTTCATTGCTTTCAATGACTAGTCTCAATATTATTAACACTCCATAGTCTCAAATCTATATTTAACGAAGTTTTTATGACCCATTGAAGGTAAAAGTACTACAATAGGTTTGTATGGTCAAATATGATATGGTTGGTTCTATAATTTTCTCAAAAATTAGATATATGCTTGGCTTTTTTAAACCTAAATTATATTACATTTGTTGTTTTCAGTTATCTATATCTTGAACTATTTTGAAAGAAATGCTGTATTGTCATGTCTTAGAAAACAAGTGAAATGAAAACAAAATGTTTTGAATTCAATTAAAATTAACGAAGACAATCCAGAACAATTAATATAGCTATAAGTCTACATAATTAACAGATTTTGTTATTTTACTTAACACCTGGTAAACCTGGTATCATTGCAAAAATCATCATTAAATAAGACGGGGTTTACATACCATAATAAAAATTATTTTTTTAGAAAATTACCTACTAAAATTAATACGATAAATTTGGATTTTCCGTATTTAAAAAATATATAGGAGTTAACTGTTCCATTTGTAGTAAAAATAGCTTCTAAATAGTCTAAAAAATGTGATATTTTTGAAGACATTCAGATTTCGAACTATAAATAAGAATCTAATCTCACGGCCTTACCACCTTCGTCCAGTTCATTGATACATTTAGACTTGTATGATTTTATATTATGTATTGACCAACATTGCTAAGTATTCTCTGTCATAGATTTTTATTAATGATGCGCTGATTCCGTTGCGATGACTGTAACAGTATTTTATTCTTCGCTTAAACAGATTTTGTTTCATTTAGTTAAGTACGCTGCCGGTCGGCATAAATTTGGAAATACTGGATTCTACTCTTCTGCATCATAGGACATATAAGGCCACTTATCGTGAAACTTTCTTATCACTCGGTAATATCATCTCGAAATCCATATTATTGGACCATAAAACTTTTTGGTTAAAGTGTAACCATTTGAAGATAGATATTTGGATGAGGCTGATGGAAATATATTGTTATTATTCTAACAATTCTGGATTGACTTCGGAAAAGGAGGAACTTCTTTACTTGTGGAAAAATCATAAAAAGTAATTTCTTATAAAAATATTATTATTATTATAAATTTTGTTCAATAACCATTCATCATAATAAAAACGTTTTCGATTAACTTCGTCCAAGTATTTATCTTGAAATGCTACCAGTAGAGCATTATTACAGTGTTATGGTTTGGGGGAAGATACTTCGTACCTAAGATTAATAACAAAGTTTCACGAAAAGTGGCCCAGGATGTCCTCAACAGACAAAAGTGTGAAATTTGTTATTTTAAAATTTATGCGGACAGAAAGCGTACTTAATATTTAAAGGAAAATATTTAGCTTATGGGAAGAAAAAAATGTTTCTGAAGCCTCCACTAGAAAATCTCTTCGGCAGAGAGCACACCAAATTGGCATAGTTTATAAAACAAATAAAATGAGACCATACAAGCCTAAATTTATTCATATGGTTCGCTAAACAACATCTTCAAAATCGTAGTTACTTTTACCACAAATGGGTTAGTTTTCTGGAGTACAAAAAATCCAAATTTTTGTATTAATTTCAGGAGACAATACTTTAAAAAACGCCAAATGTGCATATTTATTTAATTTATGTTTAATCGTTTACGCGGAAATAATTTCTTTCTAGCTAAAAATAACTGTCCAAACGAAACCATAATTTCAGGATCGGTAGAAGAGAATATTCCGATATTAGTATTTTTACAAAATTTTAGCTCTAAAAAAGTATTCCTAGTTCACTTTCTCTAAGTATCCTAGCATCATGTACTGAGTATGGATCGCCAACCAATTCCTTGTAAAAACAATGCTATAATAATATTTTCTATTAACATTATGATCTTCTAGCTCTATTGGTTTATGTATCTTAATGTGGCATCCATCAATAGTTTCTGTAACATTGCTGATGCCCTTTTTCTTTTTAAAATATTCATTGTCTATTTGAGTTTGATTTTCGGATCGTCATTTGTTAAATTTGGTACTTTCATTGACAAACTGTACCACAGAGCTTACTGCATTATGAACATACGTTAATGTAACATTAAACCGGTCTCCTAGTTGATGAAAGCTTTCAATATTGGCCAAATACCGAGAGTCATATAAATTGCTCTGGTTCCATCTTCCTCTAAATAGCTTAACATTAAAACTATATAAATCAAAAAATAAAAATAAGGCAAACATTCACCCAGTGAAGAAGTACCTATTTTTATTGAAAATATGGATTATAATACAAATTTGAAAATGTTAAACTCTATGCTATGCTAGACCTCTTAGATAGTATACTCCTAAATACTCGACAAAATCCACTTTTTCGACAAGATGGTCACGCAGCTCACTCTACAGCAATTGTTCGGGAATGGTTCAATAGATATTTTCCTGAAAGTTCGGTTGATACGACCCAATCCCTTGGCCATCACGGAGGCCATATATCCCAATAATGGATATTTATTTCTGGGGATAATTCAAACAGAAAGTTTATGCGAATCGCCTCAATAATAACCTAGGCGGGAAAACCTGATTCCTGATTATAGTTTCAAATATCTTTTACCGTTTACATTTTATTTCATAAAAAATGGACCAATTATTATTTCCCGACTTCTAATGCCGGCACGAACATTGATTTTTTGTGGGTACTGTGTATGATGTTCCCGTACCCAAAGAGAACTTTCCCTAGCCCAATATCGGCAAGTATGACGATTACCAGTTCCGTTAAAAGAAAAACTCGACATATCCGAAAACATTATTCGTCCATCATGGTCTCGCAAAATTTCAAAGCCTGTCAAAATCATTATCCGATAGTTCCTGAACCAAGCTGACTCTGTAAGGATGAAATTTTCCCGCCTTCAAAAGGCGTTGCACAGACATGTGAGACGAATTATTATCTTGTCAAGTATCTGTTCAAGTTTCCTTCGTCAGTGGCTGTTTTGATACTGCCATATCTTGGAGCAACCTTCACATGTCCCATTTCTTCAAATTTGCTAAAAATGCTGTGTTTGACTAAATTTACAATAACTCCACCAAATTCTATTTTTCGATGTTTAAAAAAATTAATTTCAGGGTGGCTGCAATATATGATAATTGTTTTTTAGCAGTAAACTGTATACTTTTTCGATATTTATTTTTGGAGTTGCCAAAATGTGTAGATACAAAACTTATAGGTTTTGACGTGATATATCTTTTAGTAATATGACGAAAAACAACAAAGCTTTGAAAAGCCGTCAAAATTGTTCCACTTTTTTTAATGGGACTTTCTGTATTTTTTATGACTGTTGGAAAGATATTTTCTCCCTGATTCCGATAATATATACAAATACTGGGTCTAAAAAATTGGCAAATATTGTTTTAATGAAAATCGAAGTAGCCATGGATGAAGTTTAAAAAAAATAAAATTGGTCTGTTTAGTAGCCTTATAAATTATTTGTCGAATTATACCTATTTTGTTTCTTTTAGCATCATCCATGACTACAATTTTTATTGTAATACTCTTTACCAAATTTGAAGGCTAACTATTAAAAGAACGGTTAAAGCAAATGTCACCATATTATTATTTTGGAAATCGTAAAGAAAAGATCTTTCCCACAGTCATAAAAAATACCGGATATCCCAATAAAAAATTATAATTTTTCCATGCTTTATTTATTTTTTTATCATATCACTAAAATATTCCTCACGTAAAACAATTCTGTATTTACACTTTTTTGTATCTCAAAAAATAAATGGCGAAAATATGTCAAAATATAAAAAACGACGCTGTACAGAGTATGCTGATCTTCATTACATTTACGTAATTGGGCTATCTACAAAAATTTGGCAAATAATGGAAAAATAATTGCGACTTTTTTGAATTTTTTTTAAAACCTAAATTAAAATAAAGTTGGTCTGCTTTCTAATTTTGCGGACGTCCGGCCTAAAAAATAGCGCTGCTTTCTGAACTATTTAAGATTTAATACCTTCTTTATATAACCTTACTTATAATACTACTACTGAAATAATTCATTAGGTGGCAAAATAGACCATGTTTAACGTTATATATTGCTACTTCGATTTCTATTTTAATAGTTTTTACCAATATTTTAGCCTCAGTGTTTTAACTACGGTTAAAGCAAATGCCATCGTATTATATTTTTTTGAAATCAATTAGAAAAGATCTTTCCAATTGTCAATATAGGGTGTCCCATTAAACATTGCGGCTTTTCGATGCATTTTTATTTTCAGCCATATTACTAAAAGATATATCACGTGTATATACAAGTATTGAGTTTTATATCTACACATTTTTACAACCCCAAAAATAAATAGCGAAAATGCATGACAAAACGTAAAAAAAAACCGCCCTGTACAAAAATGGTGTTAATTATTTTTTTCTTAAATATAATAGTTTCGGAGATCTATCGCTTAGAATCTATAGTTTTGATGTCTAAAAATGAATTTTATGTTATAATTAGTTTTTATCTGCAAAATGAAAGCAGCTGGTGAGGGTCCTGCGTGATCCATTTTCATTTAATTTAGAGGTTGATTTTACTTCTTCACTGAATGGAGGGATTGTAAATTCCTCTTTGATTTCATTTATAAAATACCCGAAAAAATACTGTAAAAAAAAGGAAGAAACGATTTAAAGAAGAAAAAAAAGTTAGATCTTGACAGTCGTGAGGAATATTTTATAATCCTTCAAAACGGAAAAATACCTAAGAAAAAACGAAAAATATATTAAAAAGCAAGGTTATAGAAGTGAACAATTATTTACCACATAAACCAATCGAGGTTTTTAATGCAGTACTATTGTGGAGGTTCCACTAAATTAAATAATATCATAAAAAAGATTAAAGCAGGAAACAAATCTTTTTTTTACTATATTTTGTATAGTTTCCAGGAAAAAATTATTAGGAAATGTTGCAGCCACAGATTCTCCCTTTGTTATTTATTTTTAAACATAAAAGAATAGTATTTGGTGGAGTTATTGTAAATTTGGTTACCCAACGCATTTGCAATTTTCAGGCTTTTCTCTTAAGATATAAGTAGCAGAGATTATAGTTTCCGACTGATATATTTAGAATGTATGTAAGTTAGTGCTTGCAGAGGTTTATATGCAAAATGTGAAAAAAAATGTTTAAATTAATTTGATTATTTGTTAAATTTTTTTTAGTTATATATTAGCATTAGAAGTCAAACTTGAAAAAACGAAGCCTGCTTTATAACGTTTGCCAGGGTTGCCAGATGTAGATAATAAAATGTGGTATTTACTTTTTAAAAATTGTATTTCACTGACAAAAAGAATACTAACTAAAATAAAAAATATTTTTAATGTTTATATAATCAAGGAAGGCGAAAGTTACGAAACGGTATCAACCCACTAAGAGTTTGAAATCAATTTTACTATTCAAATCTGTATGAGATATTTTTTTTATCTTTTTTCAATTTACAGCAAATATTTTCAAAATAAAAGCTTTTAATTTTCTGTGGTTTATTTTCTATTTAAATATTTTTTGTTTCTGGCAACTTTGAAGAACAAGGTGCCATAAGAAATGATGTATACTATGTATGATACTCTTTTCCGAGATTAGATATTACTATTTGTAGTAGTGTGAAAGTAGTAGTTTAGCAATCTTAGTAAATATTATTGTGGTTCAGTTTATTAATTAGATTTAATTTTATTTTTTATTTTAGAAGTTGTTAAATTTATACATTGTGGGAAACGAAGTAACTACAGTCAAGTTTTATGGCGGAGTTATATTTACAGTGTTCATAACTTCGTTCCCAAATTTGGAAGAACTTACTGGGCCTGTCAGTCTAAATCCTCGAAATGCCCCGCAAAAATGGTTACCATAGGCGAAAAGATTAAGCTTCTGAAACATGAACATAATCACCCTCCGCCAAAAAATCTATCATACAGTGTTCTCTATACTTCTGTTTTCTCTCTTCATATTTGACTAAAATTTACTTTCTTATAGACTCCACTATTTGTTTTATAAATTATTTAAAAGGGTCAGCTATAATAATTTTATTTTTGTACTTAAAATTTTTAATACAACTATCATTTATCTAGAATTCAAATAATTAATAAAATATGAGGTATAAACAAACTTGCATGTTTATTAGAATATCCTAAGCTATCCAGGTTCTGGCTTTAGTAATACATACTATATTATTTTTAACGCAAAAACCACATTCATTTTCTTTATCTTTATAATTACTTTATAAATACGTTATTTTAACGGAATGTTAACGTGGCATACGTTGAAGAATAGTTTTATGTTATTAAACCAATCGTTCGTTTATAGTTAAAAAACACCGTATTTGAAAACGGTATAACTTCCGGGTGTTTTTTTATCTTTGATATCATTTTGATGAGCTGTAACTTTTGTGTTTTTAAAGGTATCAAAATGAAACAAAAATCATTTTGCATTGTTATCTAGCAAGTATTTTTCTGTTAAAAATAAAAACACTAACGTTTTTTGAAGATATTAACCTAACTTATATTATTTTAAATGGAAAGCCCTATTATAGTTTCGGATATTTTGATTCTACATGAAATTTCAAGTATATTTTCTAAAGCATACCCTATACCTATATTCAACTGTTCTGCGTATATTGCGTCAAAACATGCAACAAAGACACATTTTGATCATGTGTAACTTTTCTGTTTTTAAGGATATCCAAGTGAAATAAAAATCATTTTGCATAGTTATTTAGGAAGTTTTTTCTCTTTTAAAAATAAAATAAAATACGATTAACAAGGTAACACATTATTTAAAAACACTTTTATAAACACTAAATTATTCTTAAAATGGCTATGCGTTTCTGCTATTTCTCTCAACACATTTTTCGCACATACTAATAGTATGATTTGTTGCTTTCACTAATATTTCCAGATTTTCTTTTTACTCATTTATTGTATTTATAATTCTTCGACTCAGCTCTTCAGCATTATCGCATGGTGTTTTATTTATTATATTTTTAATGTGCCCCCAAAAGAAAAAGTCCATTACAGTCAAGTCCGGACTGTTTGGGGGCCATGCAAATGTTCGTCCCTTTCCACTCCAGCGGTTTGGATATTCCAAATTAAGACAGTTTTTAATTTGAATTACGCTATGAGGCGGTGCACCATATGGTTGTCATCATAGCTGAAATGTTCCGGTAAGTTATCAATTTGTTGTGCTCTCATTTTGTAACAAAAGCAAATTATATTCCCCAGTCAATTTTTGTTCAATAAATATGGGACCTAATATATATTATCACACCACACCAATATATATTATCACACCACACCAAACGTTAATTGACTGATATCCTTGACTTTTTATTTCTTGGATTATATGAGGAATATTTGTAGACCAATGTCGGGTGTTCTTACGATTACAACCATGTTTGGTTGTAGAAGAACTTTCATCAGACCAAGAAATGTATTTTAAAAAATCAGGATTTTATCGACATCTATCTAGGAAGACCTGACAAAATAGAAGATTTATCTGTCACTGCTGGTCCGTAAGTTTCTGGGTTTTCCGAAATTTAAAGGGTTTATATTTGTATTTTTTCAAAACTTTGAACTGAACTGCGGCAGAACGATATTTCCCGAGAACATTTATTAAGTGATGTTGATGTATCCATCAACATCACGCATATCGCTTCATAAAACCCGAGTATGTTGGTTTCCGTTTTTTTCGGCTAAAACTTTACGAGATCTAGGGATTTTCAAATCAAAAACGTTTCCTCTTTCTTGCATTTTTTTTAATAATCTTCCAAATATTTGTTTTGAAGGGATTCGACGCTCTGGATATCGTCTAGCATATTCTTTTCGCCCTGCGTTTGGGCTTTTTTGGTTAAGTAAGTATATGGCGAGCATATCACTCCTTACTCAATTACTAAATCGTATCATTTTTAGAATACTAAATAATTACAACCGACAATCATAAACGACTAAAAATGTAATGTATCAAAATATTTTGAAAGGGATATGTCAAAATCTAAACAATTTTGTTTCATCATGACACATATCTTTTAAACGACCATAATAATTAAAATGGTAAAATATCGTTTAGTTGTTGCATGTTTTGATGCCATTTTCTCGCAAACAGTTGAAGATAGGTAAAGGATATGCTTAATAAAATATACTTGATTTCATGTAGAATTAAAATATCTGAAAATATATAAGGCTTTCCATTTAAAAAAGTATAAGTTAGGTTAATATCTTGAAAAAACATTAGTGTTTTGTTTTATTTTTAAAACAAGAAAAAACTTGCTAGATAACTATGCCGATACGATTTTTGTTTTATTTTGATATCTTTAAAACCAAAAAAGTTACAGCTCATTAAAATGTAAAAAAATTCCCTAAAAAAGATTATTTCTTCTTAGTTATCTAACAATAGTACTAAACGTGTATAAAAGGTGTGTTGTTGACTAAAAAATATATGGTACAGCTAAAGAAACGTTTTTTAAAGGTTTTATAAATACTTATGTATAATGTACAGATGTACCACATTTTTCTATTTGCAAATCCCTAAGTTATTAAGACCATTACCTAATACGATCAAATAATTTGCTCTAATAGATATTTAGAAAATTTCAAGATGGCATCTAAATTAACTAAAAAATAATGTATTTTGCATAGGTTTGTATAATGCTGGTTCAAACGTTCCTTATGCGTAGTTTCAGCATTGCAGAGGAAGGATTTTAATCGATATGCCTTGAAATATTTTTTTCCACTACTCAGAAAATAAAAGACATGACAGAATCTATTAATTAATATTGTTTTTAGAAATAAAACCCAATAAAGAAAACGTGTTTCGCGTTTTTTTAAATGAACTCCAATAAAACAATCTTTTTACGTATATATTAAATCCGATTCCATTGTGGAAGAACGGCGGGAATATTCCTGATATTACTTCCTCAAAGAGGAAAGTATTGTAATCGTGAAAAAAAAACACTCTTCCAGATTTTTACAGATCTTCACGTCTTCTCAATTCCGTCGGTCTGTTGTTGGCGGCATAGCTAAAATACTACTTACCCCATTGATTTCAAATTTTGAGCAAAAATTAAGAGTTATATGGGGATGAGCTGGAAATATATAAATGTTAAAAAAGTTATTACTAAAAAAGTACATCCAATTTACCTAAGTATTACGTAAATAAATTACGGAATAAATTGGTAAAATTTTGGTTCGCATCAAAGGTAGCGAAAAAAAATGGCGGCTAATAAAATATGTAAAAAATCAATTATTATTAGATTAAATTCAAATTTGATGCAACAATTAAGAGTGATATAAAGATAAACTGGTAAAATTGTTGATTGAATTTAAGATGGCGGAACAAAATGTAATAGAGGAAAAATCACTGAAGAAAACGGATTTCGTTCATATAAGGAGATTATATTGTATGTGCGTAATCCCTGAGCAAAAAGTAACTAAGAACTTAAACGCAACTCAAACGTTAATAGTAAACGTTAAATTAAGAACTTAAAATACCGAAAAATAACAACTTACATTTACGTTTATTTTTTGATTTTCTGCAACGTTTAATTTACTTTTGAATCCTTTCCTTTGAATTTTTTCCAAGTGTAAAAAATTATATATTTTGTAAGAACCTTGATTCTTTCTTTATCTTAAACGTTGGCATATTCGTTTCTAAAAATGTAGTGCCGCGATATTTTGAAGTAGATTGTGCGCGAGGGGTGAACCGCCAAGGGAAATGATTGTATGCTCTCCAGGTAATTCAGAGGAAATTGAGGAAATGTTTTGGGACCCTAAGGATAACAAATTATTTCATAAGGTAATACACAGGAATTACAGAGGAAATGGAAGGAAATCGAAAGGAAGAAGATAGAATGAGATGAAAGGGTTATTAACAGAAATGTTTTAACAAAAGGCGCGTGTGATAGTCTTTTCCATAAGGAAAGAGGATACGGAATTATATTTTATCAAACAATGTATCGTATATTGGTAATATATTTATTAATTAACAAATTATAGACTTATTATTTTTTAATTCAAAACATAAACTAGGTATGGTATTTAATTATAACATTCAGAATATGTTATAAAACCACATTGAATAATCAACAGGCTATCCGAGCCATACGAACTGATGACGCACAGCTGTACTAGAAATCAAGAGTTAATTTAAAGGGAAATAAGAAGTAGTGAAAGGTAATGAGCTAATAAAAGGAAATAAAGTCAATTAAACCGATGGCAAAATTCAATATGTTTTCATTCCGTCTATACATCCGGTCACTACTGTCGTTCAGAAAACAGTTTTGCTGACCTTTCACCAAAATCACATGTGGCATTTTCGAAGCTTTCTTTCTCGCGTCCGAATAGAGACTCAGTCTATATATATATATATATATATATATATATATATATATATATATATATAATCAGAACTTTCTTTAACCATATATTTATACGTGGGCACTTTATATTTTTGGGTAAAGGTTATTTATACAAACACAAATTTTTCACATCAATTCAACGTTTCACTTATTGTGTTGAGCTTTTTCAAGATTTATTGTTGTTATTGCGTTTCCTTTTTATCTAAAAATGTTTGTTTTTTTCAATAAAATTATAGCACATTACATACATATAAACGTAAACATTAGGCTTCAAATACATAAAAGGTCCTAGTTCTATTTTTTTTTCGTTTAAAATATCCTATATACTATTGGTGACAACTAGCATAAAATAGTACTTGTGATTTGGTAAAATAAATTATCTGGATTTGACTAGAAAACATATTTGGGTACAACGATTTAAATAAAATTTTATCTATAATACACATTAGTTTTTAATTTATTTACGGCTACGTACCTTATACAAACGATCTTCATTGTGGATAGTTTATGTAGTGAATGATATTAGATTGATTGGTTTTAAATACTGTACAATTTTTTGTTTATAAAAACTGCAGCATTTATCTTTTGTTTGGTGTTTGCGAAAATAAATATTGTTATTTCTATTGGATATACGGGGATTTTAAAAATATATACAGGGGAGTAGAAGACTTGAGAATTTGAGTTTCGATTTTTTTATTATTTATTTAAATTAAGTTAAAATAAATTTGGCACTGACCACATATATCTTTTTTGTCATTAACTGCTGAAACCTCTTTTTTTATTTCTATCATTTCTTTGAATTTTAATCTATGATAATATCTGTCTTGTGCTAAAATCTTGGTTTCCTTAAAATTAAATTCATGTTTTGTTGTATGTTCATGTTTATGTAGGGCTGTAGAAGCATTTTTAGTGTATTTGTGGCCTTTATTTCTGTCTTCCAAATATTGTGTTGTCATTCCGATATATTTTTTAGGACAATTTAAGCATGGAATTGAATATACCAAGTTTGATTTCTTGTTTTTTGGTACTTTGCTTTTTAATGGAGTGTAAAAATAATTTAATAAATTTTGAGCTTTGTGACAAACGGTAATATTGAGCTCTGAGAGAATTGACTTTAGTTTTTCTGATAGGTTATTTGTGTACGGTAGGGCTAAGTATTTTGTAGTTTCGTCTTTTTTGGGTTTTTGTTTTTTATTATAACAAAGATAAGTTCTTTGTTTAAACATTCTTAGAATATTTTTTTCTGGATAGTGATTTTCTATTAATATTTCTTTTACTTTTTTTAGAGTTTCTGGTCGATATTCAGGAGAGGTTAGAGCGATTGCCCGGTCGGTTAATCCTATCTATTATTACGCTGTTTTTTTGGTGGTTAGAATAATTTGAATTAAAATTTAGATATCTGCCCGACCAGGTTTTTTTGGTGTACCATTTTGTTTTTAAGTTGTTTTGAGTTAAGTTTCTAATTAGTGTTCAATCTAAGTTTCTAAGTTTATTTCATTATTTTCTTCTGTTTCCATTGTGAATTGTAATTTAGGGTGAAAATTGTTAAAAGCATTAAGCAGTTGGTTTACATTATCTTTTGAAATGGCGGTTAAACAATCATCAAATCTTTTGAAAAAAATCACATCAAAATCCAATTTTTCCAAAACGCTTTCTTCCAGATACTCCATTACAAGTTGTGCTATTGTGGAAGAAATTGGAGAACCCATTGCGCAACCGTTTACTTGTTGACAGAAGCTTTCTTTATATTGAAAGTAATTGTTGTTCAATGTTATATTTACAGCCTCTATAAAATCATTTAAATCAAGTGTTGTGTGTTTTTTTATTGTGTCCCATTTTTTTGTAATTATTTCAGGAACTAATTCATTTGGAATATTGGTGTATAAGGAAACTACATCAAGCGACATAAGTCTGTAATTTTCTGGAATGTTAACATTGCTAATAAATTGTTTAAAAGTAAACGAATCGTTTATGAAATAATTGTTTTTTCCAGTAATATTTGATAGGCATTCTGAAGTTGTTGTATCGCTGAGTAGTTCATTCATTTTCCTAGTGTAATCGCTTGAATTCATTACAACGGTTTTGTTGGATTTATCTGGTTTAAGGATCTTGATTTGAGGGTTATCTTTAATAAAATGTTTGGTTTTTGTTATTTGTTTTTGGATTTTGACAATGAATTTAGTCTATTTAACATGTTTATGATTCATTCTTATTTTGTGGTTTGTAACTACATTTACTATATCTGCACGAATTGAATCTTTAATTTCACTTGGTTTATCCTCGATAATACTTTCAATGCTAGCAATATAGTCAGTGATGAGTAACTGTTCTTCGTTTATTATTGGAAGAGAGAAATTAGGCTATAGCGCAAGAATTTCAGCCACATTACTTGGTATTTCAGTGTCAGAAACATTGTCTAACCACTGATTAGTATTGATTTGTATTTGTTTTTGAGGTGCATTAGATAAGAGTTTTGAGAGTTTTTTTTGGTTTTTGTTTTTAATAACTCTAAATTGTTTTTCGTATATTGCTAGCATTGAAAGTATTATCGAGGATAAACCAAGTGAAATTAAAGATTCAATTCGTGCAGACATAGTAAAAAGTTACAAACCACAAAACAAATAACGAAAACCAAACATTTTGTTAAAGATAACCCTCAAATCAAGATCCTTAAACCAGATAAATCCAACAAAACCGTTGTAATGAATTCAAGTGATTACACTAGGAAAATGAATGAACTACTCAGCGATACAACTTATAAAAAAATAAAAAGCGATGTTATCAACGCATTTCAAAACAAAAATAATGCATTAATAAAAACATTTTTAACAAAAAAACTGATTACAGAAAACACAGCCAAAACCTTAATGATACATAATGCTATTGCTCCCAAAATATATGGTTTACCTAAACTTCATAAAGCAGGCATTCCTTTAAGACCAATTGTTTCTTTCGTACAATCTCCATTTTACAAACTATCAAACTATCTATCAGAATGCCTATCAAATATTACTGGAAAAAACAATTATTTCATAAAAGATTCGTTTACTTTTAAACAATTTATTAGCAATGTTAACATTCCAGAAAATTACAGACTTATGTCGCTTGATGTAGTTGCCTTATACACCAATTTTCCAAATGAATTAGTTCCTGAAATAATTACAAAAAAATGGGACACAATAAAAAAACACACAACACTTGATTTAAATGATTTTATAGAGGCTGTAAATATAACATTAAACAACAATTACTTTCAATATGAAAAAAGTTTCTGTCAACAAGTAAACGGTTGCGCAATGGGTTCTCCAATTTCTTCCACAATAGCACAACTTGTAATGGAGTATCTAGAAGAAAGCGTTTTGGAAAACTTGGATTTTAATGTGATTTTTTTCAAAAGATTTGTTGATGATTGTTTAACCGCCATTCCAAAAGATAATGTAAACCAACTGCTTAATGCTTTTAACAATTTTCACCCTAAATTACAATTCGCAATGGAAACAGAAGAAAATAATGAAATAAACTTCTTAGATTTAACACTAATTAGAAACTTAACTCAAAACAACTTAAAAACAAAATGGTACACCAAAAAAACCTGGTCGGGCAGATATCTAAATTTTAATTCAAACCATTCTAACCACCAAAAAAACAGCGTAATAATAGGATTAAGCGACCGGGCAATCGCTCTAACCTCTCCTGAATATCGACCAGAAACTCTAAAAAAAGTTAAAGAAATATTAATAGAAAATCACTATCCAGAAAAAATATTCTAAGAATGTTTAAACAAAGAACTTATCTTTATTATAATAAAAAACAAAAACCCAAAAAAGACGAAACTACAGAATACTTAGCCCTACCGTACACAAATAACCTATCAGAAAAACTAAAGTCAATTCTCTCACAGCACAATATTACCGTTTGTCACAAAGCTCAAAATTTATTAAATTATTTTTACACTCCATTAAAAAGCAAAGTACCAAAAAACAAGAAATCATACTTGGTATATTCAATTCCATGCTTAAATTGTCCTAAAAAATATATCGGAATGACAACACAATATTTGGAAAACAGAAATAAAGGCCACAAATACACTAAAAATGCTTCTACAGCCATAAACATGAACATACAACAAAACATGAATTTAATTTTAAGGAAACCAAGATTCAAAGAAATGATAGAAATAAAAAAAGAGGTTTCAGCAGTTAATGACAAAAAAGATATATGTGGTCTGAGCCAAATTTATTTTAACTTAATTTAAATAAATAATAAAAAAATCGAAACTCAAATCCTCAAGTCTTCTACTCCCCTGTATATATTTTTAAAGTCCCCGTATATCCAATAGAAATAACAATATTTATTTTCGCAGACACCAAACAAAATATAAATGCTGCAGTTTTTATAAACAAAAAATTGTACAGTATTTAAAACCAATCAATCTAATATCATTCACTACATAAACTATCCACAATGAAGATCGTTTCCATAAGGTACGTACCCGTAAATAAATTAAAAACTAATGTGTATTATAGATAAAATTTTATTTAAATCGTTGTACCCAAATATGTTTTCTAGTCAAATCCAGATAATTTATTTTACCAAATCACAAGTACTCTTTTATGCTAGTTGTCACCAATAGTATATACGATATTTTAAACGAAAAAAAAAATAGAACTAGGACCTTTTATGTATTTGATGCTTAATGTTTACGTTTATATGTATGTAACGTGCTATAATTTTATTGAAAAAAACAAACATTTTTAGATAAAAAGGAAACGCAACAACAACAATAAATCTTGAAAAAGCTCAACACAATGAGTGAAACGTTGAATTGATGTGAAAAATTTGTGTGTGTATAAATAACCTTTACCCAAGAATATAAAGTACCCACGTATATATATATATATATATATATATATATATATATATATATATATGAACTAGTTTGTATATTGTAAGGTTTAGTTCAACAAGAGAAATTAAGAATAGATTATCTACATTTATATTGTCTGCAGGACGTTTCGGCCGCGCATGCAGCCTTTTTCAACTGCGTTAAGTTAAAATTACAGAAGAACATTAAACATAAAGAAGAGTGATAAATAAAATTAACAACTTAACATAGACGAATACTTAAACATAAGTATGATACACATAACATAACGAATAAAAAATAAAATAACATAACATGCTGAATAAAACGTCTACAACTTTAATTTCCACTATATTACATTATATATAAATGACAATTGTTTCGACATACAGTATCTTCTTCGGATTGAATCAGTTTAAGTTTCTTTTACAATGAATATATATATATATATATATATATATATATATATATATATATACAACACGAAATGTTTATATATATATATATATATATATATATATATATATATATATATATATATATATATCTTACAAAACAGTAAAAATATCGAAATTTACAAGTAATAAATGAGACTATATAGACTAAACCCTAGAAATGGGTTAAAAATCAGTCTTTAAGACCAACAATATTAGGGAAAATAACAAAAAATAACAAGCTTACTCAAAATAAAAAGAAGAAATCAAGAGTTTACATAGTGAAGTGTGGTTCGTGTCCCAAAATGTATATTGGTCAAACAGACAAATGTTTTGAAAAAAGAATAAAAGAACATAAAACTAGTTATATACTAAAATTAAATAATTCACATTACGCAACTCTAAACGAATCACACACATTTGATGACAATTTTGAAATTCTTTATTCTGAAACAAAATCAAAGAAACTCACTTTTCTAGAAAGTATGGAAATTAATAAATTTAAAACATCTAAGCATTTTAACATCTCTCTGGCGACGCAACGCTAGGTTTGATAAACATAATAACCTTTGACAGTTGTGTAGCTCCATTAAAAGACTATATACATCCGTTTAATTTTTTTTAGTCGCTGTTTTAATAATTGTATGCTCTAAAATATATTTACAAATAATTTTTAAATAACAATGAATTTGTAGGTGTTATTTATATAGGAGCAGGTACCAAGAATCCAAAAATTATTTTCGATAATAATGAATTTACGATTAATACAAGGCAAGCTACAAGAACTCGATGGAGATGTACTCAATATTTCAAGTGTAAATGTGCAGCTACCCTCATTACCGTCGGTAGAAAGCTTATTGCCAATAAATTTCACAATCATTTTCCAATTAATCCCCAAATTAACAAAAACTTTTTAGTTCAAGCTGTTACCATTGTGAGAAAATAAACGTACCTTTTCAAATAGGCAAGGTGTTTCAATATTACATCCTTTTTAGTATTCCGGAGATTCTTTGGTAGCAAGTTAGGTTCACTTTTATGATATTTTATAAAATGTAATTATCTTGCAGTAGTAGATTATCAGGCGCTCATCATGAACAAAAGTATTTAGGTTAATTTTTACATTAATTTATAAGATGTAATTATATTACAATAGTAGATTTTAGGGCTCACAGCACGGATAAAAGTCTTTAATATACTTTCAGTATTTTTTTTTACTAATATATGGTCAAATTTTATAGTAAATGCGTAGAAAACCCACATTTTTAATTTTTTTTCGGTATTTTGTACAAAATATGTAAAGGATGTCTAAAATAGCTTAAATTAATCAAAATGTCTAATTTAAATAAATAAGTAACTCTAAAATAACAAATATATCTAAATCACGTTTTGCATGTTTTAGATGTATTTTTTTTTATCTCCCTTGATCCCGAACCATTCCGAATTTATTCAAATATTTTTTGCTTAAGTTGCTCAGGTTATAGTTATAGGTGCTAGAGTATAGTTTTATAGGTGTCAGTGGTGCCCAATTTTTTAACAAGGTGATTCTAAACAGGCAAGTTCTATTAACTAAGGCTATATCTGCTGTTTTTCTTTTATAGTATTTTTTTAGCTCTAACGAAATATTTGAAATTTTGTCGATTTTTATATATTTGTCTTTTAGGGATCATTCATGTGGTTGCCGGTGTAAAAAATCCAAAAATTATCGTAGACAATAACGAATATTTGATAAACAGGAAAGACTATGCTGGAAAAACTATGTGGCTTTGCTCACAGTACCACAAAATACGATGCAAATCTAGAATCATTACTTTCGGAAAAACTGTCAAAATAACTTCGGACCATAACCATTCGCCAATCAATCCAGATAAGAGGAATGCAGTTTCTCAAACTGTTACGATTTTACGAAATAACTGAATCTTTATTCATGGCTATATAAATAATATCGTTTACTCATCTGCACTGGGATGCCATAACCAAAATCACATCAGATATGATAGCAATAATGTGTTCTTTAAAAGCAAAATATTTATGTTTGGTTGTTAATGCGGATAGAGTAGCATTCTCTGTCTAAACGTCATACACTACTGTTGCGTGTGGTTATTTGAAGCCCCAAGTTGCATAAAAATTAATGATACCAGTGAAAATTCTGGAGGCTTCACTAGTTATAGGTTCTGCAAAGCAGAGTGCCATCATGATTTAGGATATTACTTGAGTCATCAGTAATCGTGCGTAATTAAAGTAAATTTATATATCAAATTCTTGAAATATAAAGTTTTTAAACTAAAACTCTTATTTCTAATATTTCTTCTTATTTTTGCATATTTAAACAAATTGGGGTTATATCGAATCCAGTGGCCTTCTGTCTTATTTTAAATCATCTTTTCGGTGTGTGTGTTTACATTTTTAAAGCGTTCTAACTAATTCAACTGAAAAAAAATAATGGTTTTTAAAAAATTGGGATCTAACATCTTGCAGCCGAATTCCTAAATACTGACAAGTTGACAACTTTCAGCTGAACTTTAAGTTATTGTTGTTACGACAGCTAACAAAAAAAAAAATAAGAATGTGAGTTTTTCTAGATGTTTAAATATTAGTTTTACTTCGATCAGTGGTGTAGAGCGAAAAGAAAGCCATAATCCATTAAGAGACATATGAAATAATAAAGACTTTGTCCTATATATGAATCTCAGTATTGAAATTAATCAACGAAGGTGTTTCTTTTTTTTTGTTATGAAACTAAATTTTGAATTGGCTTGTCCCAGAAACTTTTTATTCCCTTGTGTCCGGAGCATATGATGTTTTATCAGTATTGTTTAAAGATAGATATTTCCATTTAAGCATTGGAATACTTTACAAAACCTCATATTTTATTAAGGAAATACAAAGTAATTAGTATATGGGCCAGACAACACTTCAATATAGTTTGGGGTACTTGTTTTCCTCTATGCTCTATATATACGTGTATAGCGATGCTTAAAAATAATAATAATTGTCACCTCAATACATTGTAGCCAATAAATGTTGCGCCAATTGGAGGTAGTAAATGTAATTTTCGATATGTGGAACGATTAATTGGTAAATAGATAAAATCAAAAATTAAACGCTATTTTCTCAAAGCATTAGGCATAAAAGATTTCAGATAAATTAGAGGTGCTAATTTGTTAATATACAGCTATACCTCGATGATTGCCATCTTAAATGGTAGTTAGTAAAAATTGGCGACCAACTCCAAAACTAAATAAAAGTTTAAATTATTACACACAGTCCAACCGGGAAGATGGTATAAATTTAGAAAACAAAATGTTCGAATGACTAAGGTTCAATTAACTATTAATCTGAACTTGCGTTTCAATGAGAATAAGTTCGAAGGGAAATGTTCGAAAACTTGAATTTCAACTCATGCAGTTTGTTATTCTTTAAAGTAATTAATTTCCGGAAAATTTTTACCAGCCTGCGGCTGAAAATAATTTTCTTTCACTTTTTCAGTCAGTTTTCTTTTTGACTTCATTTAATCGTTCAAATAATTTTTAAACTGAACTGAAAAAATATTTGGTTTAGGTAATTAAAAAAATTTCCCAAGTAAAAAACCTTCGCCGTTACGAAAACTAACCAATAATTATACGGAGATTTTGGCTAGTTATTATTGCTTTGTGTTAATTTTCATTTATTCCTTTGGTGTATTTATAGGCAAAATTGGTTTCCTTATCTTTTACTTTTTTTTAAAATAATTTAGGCCTATCCTTCGATGTAAGATTATACATTTGATTTTTCAATTTATTTAAAAAGGTAGTTACCGGAGTGAGAGTGTTATTTACTGTAAAATTTAATATCTGTTTAGATATATTCTCGGGTCTTGGCTTCCATAGCCACAAATCAATTTTATGTCAAAAAATATCTTTTACTGCTAGTTTGGAAATAAAAAATATTCCACGAAGGATACTTTTACGTAAAGGACAAGTCAAATATAACAACTATTTATTTATTATCAATCAACTGTTTGTTTTTGAATTAATTACCTAGGCCTAATCCAACAATATGTCAATATGCATACGTATTTGCTATCGTAATATATTTTAAGTAACTAGAATAATCAGTTAATAAAACAAAATAATTTCTTGAAATAAAACTACTCAAAAAATCAACAAATTGTTATTTCCCAACTGACAGTAAAATAATGGTTGTTTTGTATCTAGGGCATAAATGAAGCTTTTAGCGCTCGCGGTGTGGAAATTAAAACACCAGCCGTCAGGCGTGGAAATATAAACCCTCGCCTGACGGCTCGTGTTTTTATTTACGCGGTTTCTGACCAAGATGTATATAATATTTTATGTCCGACGCGAAACTAAAGAAAAGATTGCAAAAAAAAATTATCGGGTGCAAGTTGTGAGGCTTCCAAATCTTCATGTCATTGGGGTAACAAACCAAGCAACCATCCTTCCAGATCTTGTCATCGGGGTGCAAGTGGCGAGGCTTCCACATCTTTATATATGATAGCACAAATGAAAATCTGTTACAGCGGAGAGAAAACCGCCTAATGTTGCCAGGAAAAACGCATCCACCTATCAGTACCGTTAATTCCTCCAACTGTATCTTTAATTTTTAGGTTTGAATAATGTTCACTTTACTTGTATATGTTAGTTTTCATTCAAGTTTTCAAGTACACTTTAACGCACGATGGGACAATTATTTAAAATAAAAAAAAAATAAAAACAAAAAATCTGAGAGTTTGATAATTTTGAGTTTACTGTTTATCTCACGAGTTAGTGGTCATGGAAAATGTTAATCATTTTTTAATGGTACTTGTTCGGAAGCCGCAGATGAAGCAACTTTTTATAAAAGTAGTATTTTATCACGTAATTTATTTTTTTATGAGCTACTTTTCGCTTTTTATGTTTTATTTTGTTTTCAGAGCCTAATACGTTAATCAAACCAGGTATTTTTAAAAACACTGGTATGAATTACTTAATGTAATTTCTAAATAACATGAAGGCGCAGATTAGCCATCAGATGCGAAAGTAATAATATTCTCCGCATACGCAAAACTAGCAGTTTCGTTCGCTCCAAGCGGTATAGTGCATTTCAAATTAATGTGGATTGACCTTTAAAAGGTGAAACGTTTTATTAAACTTCCCAACATCCGAAGTGTGTACAACCTGTACAATGCAATAAGTCAAATTTTGTATATACATATTTTTGGTTAACTTATATATTTTTGGTATTTTTTATCAGAGCTTAATTTTGCGAACTATTTATATTGAAGGTTATACCAAATTTTATAATTTAACGAAAAAATAGTGTACTGGTTATAGCACTTAAAATGCTCACTCTCTTGAAATACTTGAAAGAAGGTAAACTTTCCATTTTATATTAAAAAAACTAACAAATTCTGTGGGAGTAATTCTTTACACGACCTCAAATAATTGATTTTTGCGACTGCATAAATTTGTAATAGTATTATTTATCTCTAATGACAAAATAGTTCACAAAACTTATGAAAATGAAAAAAGCAGTTCCCTTTCCAGTTCTTGACGAACATCACATACAAACACGTTTCAATTCAGGCATTTTAATTTATTTACGAAGTGGTCTAACCTTATACGGCCTATACGCCTATAATAAAATAAAACCCGGCCCCACGCCGTATCTACATCTGATGGGCGTTAATCTGTAATAAAAGCATGCATTAAAAGTAACAAGAGGCATACCTTCGTTCAGTTACCACGAGGCATATTTAGGTCCAGTTTTCAATTTGGTTCTGTTGATATAGTAAAAACACTTGAAACTTATTTGAGTTAAAAGATAATAGCATTTGCAAATGTTTATTTTCTTTTCCATTTTCCAGCCCTACGGCGCGGTGGGTTCTGAAGTGTCTAACAACGTTAAACATTCGCATATCCGCAATATTATATATAAGTCTAATAGTTAATTTAAATTATTCTCTCCATTTCTTGTTGATATCTTAGTATGCAATTTTAGTGGTATAAAAAAGGTTTTGTTTTATTTTGCGTAAACATGTAAGACTTTTTTCTAATAATTTTACATTATAATATTTATAATAAATGAAAATCACATTTAGCTCCAAAGATTCAATTAGTCTTATTCTAGGTATGTTCGGAAATCATGAAACATTGAAATATTTTTTTCAAATTTACTAAAATACAATTATTTTTAACCCTGTGCTACAGGGCCTTTTTGTAAACAGTAATTTACAAAGACTTTGAATTTAGGTTATATTATAGAATTCTCGATTTTAGATATAATATTTGTTATTGCCGGAACCAAGAACCCGAAAATTATTGTTGATGATAACGAATACTTAATTAATAAGAAAAAAGAAAATAGGACGATGTGGCTATGTTCACAATGCAATAGAATTCGATGTAAATCTAGGCTTGTCTCATTTGGAAAGACAATTATAGTGAAGTCTGGGCACAACCATCGTAAAATGTATCCAGATACATCAAAAGCTGTTCCTCAAACTGTTACTTTTATACGAAATGCTTTATCTTAATTTATTTTTTGATTTTTGTTGATATTTTTTTTTGTAGGTTTTATATATTCCTCTGAAAAAAAAATTGTCTTTACCGCAAAACTTCCCTGCTACAGAATTCCACTATGTACACAGAACATATGACACAATTTATATATGTATATAATTATTTGGTAATAACTTTATATACATTCTACAAACTGTATTTTATTTAATTTTTTTTAAGTTATTACCAAAAAATATGTATAAAATGTATTATTGGTATGTAATGTTATATTTTCTATTTTTTATTAGGTTTTATTCTAGAAAATAGAATTTTCCCAAATATTTAACCATTATATTAGGCCTCCATTTTGTTTGGTATGCAATATTCGCACTAAAATTTTACCAGTTTATCCCTGTTTCACACCTTGATATTTGTGCCAACTTTCAAGGTAGTTGGTTAAGTAGTTTTTTGGTACTGAATTTTTAAATATTTCATTAGGCGGCCATTTTAATCCGCCATAATAGCGTCACACCAAAATTTACCAGTTTATATCCTTGTATGAAACTTGAGTTTTGTGCAAATTTTGGGGATTATTCGATAAATAATTCCTGAAAAATGATTTTTTAACATTTTGTAAGGCTGCCATTTTGATGCACCATATTGAGTTTCTAGCAAAACGTCTTTATGACCTTGGATCTTTGACCAAAATTTGAATCGGATCGACGGAAATGGGAGAACATGTTTTTCGTGTTCTAGGGATTAGTATAAACACAATTCGAATTAAAATGTAACAATATTTTCTTTATTGGATAATTTTGGATATGAACAAAATCAATTGAAGTACTATCCAACCTAATCGCCAACGATCGGTAGTTATCAGGGCACAAGAAGATAAGAAAATCTGAATTAACTATTAAAATTAATTAATTAAAAAGAAACGAGGTGCATATTTCTGTCTTAGTTTTGCCTAAATAGTTAATTTTCAAATTGTAATATTTAAATTTAGATATATACCATGCTATATGAAATGTGTTTTAAATATTTTGGAATTCGACATTCGATAGAGAAACAATGTGTTTCATTAATAAAAAGTTGGCCCTGCCTCCCTCCCTTAAGGGACCCTGCATTTTGAAAAATGTTTTTTGCAGGTTTTAAAAACTAAATCAGTTCATGATGAAATAAATATGAAACCTTCAAAAAAACTGAAACTGGTACACATTCTCATATGTTAATAGTAACTTTGCTCCGCTTGAAATGTTTAAAAGTCATAGAAAACTATAAATCCATTCAATTGTAAGTGAAAACTATATATATATATATATATATATATATATATATATATATATATATATATATTATATTTGTTCGAGTTAATACTGCATAAAGATCCATTAACCCAACAAACGACAACTATATGTGTCACTTCAGAGGCGTAGAACAGGGGTATATGCACTGCATTTATGATCATATTTTTTTACTACTCGGTATATGGCCTATTTTTGTTAAAAATATTTATAGCTTGGCTTCTTTACTAAAAATTATGACTTTTAAAATGTTTTTCATACAAGCTATCATTTCGGAGTTTTATTCAAGTTAATGCGTGAAAACCCTTTATAGGTCAAGCAATAGAGCAGACATTTTTTGATTTTATGACACAAATACTACCTGAAAACCAACTGTGCTATCACTTAAAACACATTCTGCTGGTTTACGTTTATGTTTTTTCTACACGTAACTATTATTTATTAAATTTTTATAAACAGGTTAGGGCAAAAAATGGCGTTTTTTGCTTATAAAATGAAAACGATTTAAGCAATCGCAATGCTATACAGAGATGACTTGTAGAGAATTGAAATACGAACAAAATGAGCTATTGAACAAGTCTATAGGATAATTAGTGTCAAGAAAATCCGTAAAAACGGAAAATTCTCCATTTTTTCAAAAATCCATGTCAGCCATTTTTTAAGTTGTAGCATACATCTTCCGGGAAATGGTAGTCAATGACTTGAACTTTATACAAGCGCAAGACAAGCGTCGTCGGATAATTGAGTAGTTTTTAAGTTATTGCAATTTGAATTTTTTACTGCGAACTTCCAGCGGATTTCAATTTTACAAGAAAATTTCAAAAACTCATTTATCGTACTTCCATGCGTATATTCTCGTTTTGCATTAAAATGTTGCAAAACTATCCAATCACTTTGTCAAATTATATACTCTTTTTTCAAATCAAGGGTATCTAGGGTATCTATGATTTGACAAAGTGGCATGATACGAGTAAGATATGTCATGTTTGTAAGCAGTTTTTACTAGTTTTGCAACATTTTAATGCAAAATGAAAATATATATTTAAAAGCACGATAACTGAGCTTTCAAGATTTTCTTATAAAATTGAAATCGGTCAATCCGTGTCGCATCCAGACCCGCTGGAAGTTAACGCAGTAAAAAATCCAAATTGCAATAACTTAAAAAAAACTAATTATCCGACGGCCCCTGTCTTGTGTTTGCATAAAGCTCATGTCATTGGCTACCATATTCTTTTTTATCTTGATAACAATTGAACGAATATTTTAGATTACTTAAATCTACACATAAATAACTATTCAATAGATTTTAAAAACTCTTCCAAAAATTTGAGACTCATAATGGATCATAAACTTAGATTTAAAAAACATGTTACTCTTAAACTAAGATGTGGATATTCCGCCTTAAAAACAATATTTTCGCGAAGGTACTTTTTGAGTTATAACGTTAAGAAAATGCTTTGTGATGCACTAGTGTTATCACCATTAAACTTCTGTGACACCTTCTATGGACGTTGTTTTGATATGCCGATGCTAATCAAAAAAATTCCTGTCTAAAGCTAATTTTTGGTATAAAAAGACGTGAACACATTTCTCATAAGGAAATTGGTTAAATGTGCACAAAAGACGAGTCTTACATGCCCTTGTCTTTTTTTATAAAAAAATAACTTATACTGATGTGCGCAATCTTAATATAAGACGAAAAAATCTATTAACTATACCGCCACACAACAAATAATTTTTTAAAAGGTCTTTTTTTTTAATTGCATATTTAATAAACAAATTTAAAATAAATGAGTTTACTGTGTAAGAAAAAATTTTCAAGGGAAAAACCAAACTACTTCTTCTAAACCAAATTTAATTGATTGCCTATGCCACAAAATGCTAATTCGTTGACTGTATTTATTGGTAACTAATAATCGTCTTACTACTATTATTATTATTATTTGCCGGAAGGCCTCTAATAATAAAGCGTCTCTCTTTAACACACTGTGTCTTATCGCAGGGGTTTTCCTAAATTTCTCGGGTGTCTTTGAAAATAAAGTTGTCAAACTAGATTTATTTATAACCTGCAAGAAAAACCCACTAGCTACAACTTAAAAAATGGAGAATTTTTCAGGGTTTTCTTCGAAACTAATCATCTGATCGATTTTCTTAATAACACATTGTGTTCCTATTTCAATTCTTTACAATTTGCCTCTGTATCGCATTGCAATTGCTTGAATCGTTTTCATTTTATAAGCAAAAACAACCGCGATTTTTTACACTAAATTGTTTATAACAAATTAATAAATGATAGTTAAAAGTAGAAAACATATCAGCATGAACCAACAGAATGTGTTATTAGTGATAGCACAATTGGTTTTCAGGTAGTATTTTTGTAACAAAATCAATAAATTCCTGCTTTATTGCTCGGCCTATAAAGGGGTTTCAGGCCTTAACTCGAATAAATTTTCGAAATGATAGTTCTTATGAAAAAATTCTAAAAGTAATAATTTTTAATAAAGAAGCCAAGCTATGAGTATTTTTTAATAAATAGGCAATATAAGTGGTAAAAAAATATGACCATTAATGCACGGCATATACCCCTGTTCTACGCCTCTGAAATGACTCATATGATTGTCGTTTGGTGGGTTAATGGGACTATATGCAGTGATAACATGTTCCAAAATTGAAATTGATATCCCGCTCCTAACAGATATTATATAATAAAAAGTCCTTTTTATCACACACTTTTAATGCCCTGTATTTCTAAACGGTCCGGCTTAGAGAAAAATTATATAAAACTTTTTTCCCTATTTCGTCAAGGTTTACATACCTGTACATTTTCGGTACTTATTTCTATATATATATATATATATATATATATATATTATAAATATAATATATATATATATATATATATATATATATATATATATATATATATATATATATATATATATATATATATATATATATATATATATATATATATATATATATATATATATATATATATATATCCGAAATCTTCGCCGGACTGGTTATAAAGCATCAATTCCGACATCACCATAAATTGTATTTTTTAAATGGAACATCCTGTATAGTATATGTCTCTCAAATGGGACTCTTCTTGCAGATTGTAAATAAATTTGGTTTGGTACCTTTATTTTCAAAGACACCTAAAAAATTTGCGAAAAACCCTGCGATAAGAAGCAATTTATTCTCATTGACCCTATTATGTAATAAAGCGTCTCTCTTTAACACACTGTGTCTTATGGCAGGAGTTTTCCTAAATTTCTCGGGTGTCTTTGAAGATAAAGTTATCAAACCAAATATATTTATAATCTGCAAGAAAATACCCATTTGAGGGACATATACAATTTATTCTACTGAATTATTAGAAAGAAAACATGTTATGCAACCCTACAATTTGTTTTTGGTTCATAAGGCTAACTTTAAAACTAAAGGAGATATGGCAGGTTAAAATGTAATCAAGAGAAATGATCGCACTATACAATAGAAAAACTTTAACTAACCAAAACTATTAACTGTTAAACAAACTGTAATAACTATATAGAAACTATTTAGCTACGTATGTCGCTCAAATAAACTGGCTCTTAATTGTTACACAAGCATAACAATACTCCTATGGTTTGTTTTTTAGGCACTATTTTCGTACTTCCAGCAAGAAAAAATCCCAAAATTATTGTAGATGACAACGAGTATACTATTAATCGTAAACTGGAAGGAAGGACTATGTGGATATGTTCACAGTACCAGCGTCTTAAATGTAAGGGAAGAATAATATCATTTGGAAAAACTGTAAAAATTACATCAGATCACAATCATCCTCCTCTGTTTCCAGATAAAACGAAAGCCATTCCGGAAGTTGTAACGTTGATCCGTAGTACAACAAATGTTTCAAGTTCAGGACTCTTCAACTTCAATAGCTAATAAAAATAAATAAATTGTTTAAATCATGAAATACTAAAATTGGGACTGACGCTATAGTTATATAAATATATATATATATATATATATATATATATATATATATATATATATATATATATATATATATATATATATATATATATATATATGTGTGTGTGTGTGTGTATAGGTATACGATGAACTATTTGAATGTTGTGAAAATGTTGGGAAATCGTTCTCAAACATTTAAAATATCTAACGTATTTAATTTAATTACACACACGTCACTGTACATATCAAAAATTAATTTAAATTTAATAAAACTATCAAAACTCATTTCTACAGTCTTATTATATATAATATTACAAGTTTTAAAGCATCAAATCTATTTTCGGCTAAATCAATCCTCTAAGCAAAACTGTTCAATGTTACTTTCGCGAAATTCTGCCGATTATCACTGCAAAGGAATCTAGGAAAAATATCTACATATAAAAACAATTTTGTCCTTGCATCTAAAAGCAAAGTTACTGAATAAAAATATAAGTTGCCGCACTGGACCGTCGGCACTTTGAAAACCGCAGATAAAAGGCGATGTAGTGATTAACTAAAACCGTATTATTTTATAATTTTTGTATAAACGTGAACCTTAAAGCATTACAAGTAAAAGTTCATATAAATGTCGGTCTGCAAACAATTTCCCTCCAGATACTCTTCCACAAAAATACATCTAAAAAGTGATTTGCTTGGTATTACACAATAATCGCTCGAATATTAATTAAATACATTTTGGCAGGCCTATTGTTTGAATTTCTTTACTTTTTTAAATGTTTGATGTTATATATTTATCAATATTGAAGGACAAATAAAATCTCAGATAATAATATGGTAGTTAAAATTTTAATTTAGTAAGAGAAATATCTGTGATATAATCGAATTCTTCGGCCTATGCATGCAAGAAAGTATCTTTGGTGAAGAAAATACGCCCGGCCTGTTTTAACCAGCACCATTTCTTTGTAGGTTTCAGTTTTTACTGTAACAATATTAGAGATCAGCTTTAACTTTTCTATATGCGATAAACCATAATCTAAATAACATGTAGTCGATAGGAATCACATGAGTTAGTGTAACCTAAAATTAATGCATAGCGTGTTTTAAAAGCTTTACATGCTTGCATACAGCATTAGTTCAGAAAGTGATTTAATTAATTTTAAAAGTCTTAAATCTTTAATTAATGTAGTATGAAAGTGTTCTACTAGGGAACTCAATACGTGAAGATCTGAGGTTGTAAAATAACATATTTATTTTTGTCATCAACATTGTTCTGAACATACAAAAAATGAAGACACTTATGATTTCGACTCTCTATATGGGGATTTTGCTTATTATAAAAGATAGAGTAGTGGTTGAAGGAAGCAAATTTTAAACAATTGTTACATTATTAAATTCAGAATCATGGCCGATAACATTGTTTCTTGATATCCATAAAAAAATTATGGATTCTACAACATTTTTCAGCTCTGTAAACATATTCTCAAAGCAACTTTTTGTGTACAACTTTGCTGTACTGTCAGATTATGAATCTGACGCTTGGTGAACGAGGCCCATCATCAAGTCTTTTTTCAGCTCTGTAAACAAATTCCCTAAGCAACTTTTTATGTAAAATTTTGCTGTACTGTCAGACTTTGAATCTGACTGACAGGGTCATTCATCAACTTTTTTTTTTTAAGTACGGATTTTCTATTTTATAAGCCTCCCGAATCCAATGATGTAACGTATTTATATATTAAAAATATTTAAAATTCTTTGTGAATTTGTCGAAATTTTGGTTTTCTGTTTCTCTCTCTCTAATACATTATCTTTTAAGGAAAAATCTTAAAATTGCTGTCCAAATATTAAGCCTGACACATTGTAGTTTAGAAATAAAAAGAATCAGATGCGTTACTCTGGCGATGTGCTTACTGATTTGAAAAAAATTAGGGAATAAAAAAGTTACAACATAATTTTTTAATTACATCTATAACAAAATTGACTAAAATTTTCCCCATTTAACCATTTCTCTATCGATTATAATAAGCGAGATCCCTATATAGAGACTGGAACTTTGTTCGCACTGTATATATACTCGTCTATATTTGGGAAATGTGTCTAAAATTGTAAGCAGAAAGTTTCAAAATGTGTTTATATGAATTATTTCCAAAAGGTTAGAGGCTTTCTTGGTTTCTATTCAAGGCACGTACGATTTTTGTGTGCCATATTTAAAAAATTCGTATTAGAACAATAATACACGTTTTGTTTTAATCTATCATATATTTTGAAAAATCCTTTATTATTAGTTTTACTCTAACTACTTTTTCATCTTTGCCTTTAATAATGCTGAGTAGTTTTCGAAAACCTATTATTTTTGGTTTTATAAAGTTTTGTGTAAATCACTGGATACGTTTTTCAGTATAAAAATATAGGACGAAACTTGGCAATATAATTAATTAAAAATACTACCTCGTATTTTAGGCTAGTTTCCTTAAATTTTACCTTAGTCATATATTGTATTTAAATCGTAATATTCTGGTTCATAGTTTTGTTTTTGAAACGTCATTATAGAGTTTGGCATATATGTCATTTTGCTCATAGAATAAGATGTCGAAATTTGAATTATCGTGATAAGCGGTATAATCAATCTCAGTTTCCGGCTTTTGTTCTAACACTTCTTGAGTAATTCATTTTTTATCTTGTATCGAACTCGTATCCATCCTGCTTATCTTGTTATCTTATCTATCAGTTCTTATAATTGGCCGTTGTTGACCCAAATTATATCTTAAAACACTTTGTTAAAAACCATAACCTTTTTTTAAAATACAATAAAACAATTTATGTTTCTTCCAAAACCATTAGCCCCATCATATTGTTTTGATATGTTGGAAAATTAGGATTTATCGTATTATGCCAGTAATTTGCGTTAAAATTGTGTAAATAAAGTGGTTTATACAATTATTACAGATTTATTTTGTGGTATGTATATGTGAGTTTTTAAAGTAAATATAGTTTCTTTTCCACGCTTACAAGTCAACCTCTATAAAGATTTTAATTGCAAGTTTAAGTTTTTCTTATTATTTATTTAGGACATCTCCGTTTGTTGCGTTCAATTTACCGGAAACTAAACTATCGGAAACTTAAATTTGTATGCAAAAATTTGAGTATGTTCGTTTTTATATGGATTTATATTAAATTAGGCCATTGATAGATCTTTGACCTGCAGATGTGTTTTATTAAATTTCATGTATCTAGTTCAAAGAATATGATCTGCGTTTCTGTCTGTTAATATACTTAATATGGTATTAAATAGATCCAATATTTATTGGATTATTTACTTTAGCTGTTTTTTGAAATGCTTGTAATAAGTTTTCGCAGGCTGCCAAAAATCTTTGTACTAGTTTAGGTTTTCCGTCAAAATCTGGGATATTTTCAGTTTGATGACGTAAAAGAGTATAATCGGAACTTGCCTCTTTCATTGTCAGAAACGAATAGACTAGAGATAAAGAGGATAAAAAAATAAAGGCTGGGGGACACCATGTACAACTGTAAGCGCGCATTCTCAATGGCAGTTGTATAACTTACTAGCTGATGTTCCGTTCCTTCTCATTGCCGTTTTCCAAATTGCAGTGGAATTCGGCTTAGATCGTTACTATTTGCTTCCACTAGGCTCCAAATTTTCTCTATCGAGCTTTTCAGTAAAAGTCGCCTTAGATTGGCACTTTCACCGAACCTTAACAAGACAAAAAGGAGCACTCGAAGCTTCTCCCCTTGATATGCCTATCTTACGCGAATATCGGATGCTATGCTTTTTCGATCTCTCGAAGTCGCTGCCGGGCGAGATGCATAAACCGGTTGTCCGTTATATAATAAAGTATTGAAATATACCACCAAACATTAATATATAACAATTGTCTTTATATTTCCCGGCGCGCGGCGTGAAACTAATATTTTATTTTTTAAAAATTAAAATAACCATTTACCAATTTACTTAGTGTTTTGTGTTTGGTAAATTACGATTAACTCCGTTCTATCTTTATGAGAAACTTTAAAACGCAAAAATTATTCATCTTTTTTTCTTCTTCTTTCTTCTTAAGAAACCTTAATCAGGATTGCCTCGAATTTTTTTTTGTTCTGATAAGAAATTGTGGCGGAAATTCGAGAAATCCAACCCCAATTCAATTTTGTAAAGCATTAAGAAATTATTTACTCAAGAATATCTTATTGAGGTTGAGGGTGCAAAATGTATCTAAGATATTAATAAAGTTTTGGTTAATGTAACTCCTGATATGATCGAAGAATGTAAAAATATATATGCACCAATAATGACAAAGAAATAGTTCTTTAAAAGTTTGCAAGCGGCTATATAAATCTTTCAAGTACAGACGGCAACGCTATAGTGTTTACATTACTGGCTATGTATTAAAAAATCGGTAAATTTTCTTTAGCCGGAACTTCCCTCGTTATGAATCTTTTCTTTCATTATTAATAGTGCAGAGTGGCCCAATTTAGTTCCATATAATAGTCATCTTTTAAACATTGTTATTGGGTGCCATTTTTTTTTCCATCATTTTCGATTCCTACCCATATTTTACTAGTTTCTACCTATGCCACACTTGATTTTTGGGCATAATTAAAAATAAATTCAGTAAGTACTTTTTACATAGACAAGCACCGGCATTTTGTTACGCCATGTTGAATTCTGCCAGTTTATACCGAGGTTTATCTCTATATTACATTTAATTTTTCTATAAAATTTAATGTCAAATTATTTGCCGCCATTTTGTTCCACCATCTTGAATTCGTGCCACAACTTTACCAGTTTATCTGTATATCACATTTAGTGCTTGCACAAAATTTAAAATTAATCTAATAAGTTTTTTTCAGGCTGATTTTTTTAAATATTTTATTAGGCCACCATTTTGTTCTGCTATCTTTTATTCATACCAAAATGTTACCAGTTTATTCTTAACACTTGATTTTTGTGCAAAATTTGAGGAAATTGTATAATTAGTTTTTTATTAATAGTTTTTTTAACGTTTCACTAGTCCGCCATCCTGTTCGGCATATTGGATTTTGGAAATGGAAGTTAATCTGATGAGTAGCTTTTAAGCTATCTCTCGAACGGACAGACCGTCAGACAAATTGACAGACGGACCGAAGTAATTGATGAAACTTTTTTTTTCGCAACTTGGGACGCTAAAACCTGAAAATATGTAAAATCTGAGGAGATTTTTTTCACGATTACAAGTATTTTATTTGGCCGCCGTTTTATTCCGCAATCTTGATTTAGTACTACAGGTTTACTAGTTTATCTCTATACCACAATTAGTTTTGTAGGCTAAATTTTTAAATACTTTATTAAGCCGCCATTTTGTTCCGCCATCTTGGATTAAAATTTTCAACAATTAATTTTCTTTTTTACTTATTTTTTTATGAACAATACTTTTTATAATTATATTAAGATCTATTAATTAAACAACTTGATGTTTTCCCCTTTTTTCTTTTAATACATATAAATCAAAATGGTTCACAATAACAATTTAGGATAGATATTTCCAAAACTCGTTTTTAAATTACCCCGGTAAGTGATCGTTTATCGTAAAAGCATGGGCACCTGCACAGCTATATGAATTTCTCGGATTCGTCGGCGCGTTATTGTAAGTCGAGATTTCTTGGTTCTCGTGAACACATTTTTAAACAAATACAAGAAGGTAACTTTACAATTGGTAATGTGCACAAAGTAATCTATAATCGTATTTTACTCCTGAGCATAAGTTTGTTTTATCTCTAATAGAATTGTTTTACAACAGCATTATATGGGATATACCTGTCGTTTAGGATGCGGTTCAATCATTGCATATTAGTTGAATAAATATTTTTAACCATTATGCTTCTGTAGATATGTAAATTTACATACGGTATATATATATATATATATATATATATATATATATATATATATATATATATATATATATATATATATATATATATATATATATATATATATATATATATATATATAGTTTTTTTAGTTCTTGGAATATGGTCCTCGATTTTGAAAATTACTATTTAATAATCATGTATGTATTAGTAATTTATTTTGACATTTTGTTTATTTTCAAAAATGTTTAGTCGGAAATGTAGGATATAATAAAACATTTATACTTAATATTTTAAAAGACATAAAACGAACTCCCAATCAAAAACGATGATGGGGGGTCGTTTATATTTGAATTATTCAATTATTTTACTCACTCTAATTAGTGGAAAATTGGATTGTTTATTTTCGGTTTTTGATCCTAATTTTACATGTCAGTCATGTTACTGTAGGTGGATAACATTTCTTGCCTATTTTAATTTTTTTCTATTTTGATTAAAATTTCTAGGGATTATTCATTTTATTGCTGGCAAAAAACATCCAAAAATAATTTTGGAAGATAACGAGTTTGTGATAAACAAGAAATTTGAAAACCGAACTATGTGGAGATGTTCAAGATATCATAATTTAGGATGCAAATCAAAATTGATAACTTATGGTAAAACAGTAAAAGTAACATGTGACCATAATCATCTGCCATCATATCCTGATATGACTAATGTTTTAAGTCAAGAAGTGATTATTCTAAAACAATTTAGAAGCAGAAGTTATTTTTATGGCACGTAGTTTTATTATTTTCTTGTAGTACATACACACGTGTATATGTAAAACTGCTATTTTGGAAGGATTTTGGAAACATTTTTGGTTATTTTTCACTGTACATAACACTATTCAGAAGGTCTTAGTTATTGTAATGATTATTAAGAATGATTGTTTTCCGAATTTAAACACAATTTAACAATATTGAAAATTAGTTTTTAACAGACATAAGTAGGGTATTTCAAGCTTATTTTCAACACTGTATAATATTTTAATGCAATAGTAACGATTTATCACGTTTCACTTAAAACGTGCTTCTACCAACCAGATATTTTGGAAAGTACTGTGGCTCTTTTTATAAAAACACATTGAAGGTAACTTTCAGTGTAATTTGAAATTTCATTTTTGTAAAATACCTGTTTTGCTTTCCGTCAGGCAACTTGCACATACTAAATGTTGTTTTCTGTTCATTCATAAAAGTGGAATTTCGTACTTAAATATGTAGTAAAGTGAATAATTCTCTAATTTTTTTTACAAGGCATTTCACTAAAATTATTTATGTACAAACTCTTTTAGGTGTTATTTACATTGTAGCTGGAATCAAGAACCCTAAAATTATTTTGGACAGTAATGAATTCCTTATAAATCGAAAGCTTGAGGGTAAAACGATGTGGAAATGTTCGCAATATAACAAAACACGATGTCGATCCCGGCTTATCACATTTGGAAAGTCAGTTAAAATTACCTTTCCGCATAATCATAAAGCAACACACCCAGATGGTTCCAAATCTAATCCTCAATATGTTAATATAATTCGCAAAAAATGTATATAATTGTACTAACGGATCACATCTATGTTTCGATGAATAACAAGATTTATGCATTTTATATCTTCAAACGACGGACTTTGCAAAGATTAAAGCATAGTCTATATATATTTCTTTCTTTAAACTGTGATTAAAGTACGTCCCACGTTGGCTCTGCATTATTTCATCTTTAATTCGAGAACGCGCCGAAAAGAAAGAAATATACGTACTTGGGGTATAGTAAAGAGTTGTGTTTTCTAAAGACGGACTGGCGCCAAAAAGCAATTATAAAACGACATCGGTGGCAGTGATTTAAATTTTCATCAAACTGAACTAACAATAGTAACATACTAGTATGCCAGTGCAGGTATTTTTTAATTTTATATAAAATCTACGAAGGGTTCTTGGGTTAGTCTATTTTTGAGCAAGCCGATCTTGGACCAGTTCCGTTTTCACTGATTTGCGGACTTATCAAATTGTATCCTGGTGGTTCTATCTGCTTTGGTTCTTTTAAAATGATGAACGAATTGATTGAAAACAACTCTACAATGCTGTCGTGATCAGTCAAACAGGTACTTCGAGTTTATTTTTTCTTTTGCTGTATGGGTTTTTGTTGACCAGAAAAAAATTCCATTTAATTTTTGGTTCAATTACCATTTTAGAAGGTTTCATTCATCTTTAACAAGGTTTGAATCACAAAGAGCTTCCATGCTTTGCAAGAAGTGTTTAATTTCGCATTAGTTCAGAGACAGTTTGCCTATATCGCAGACCAATACAACTTATAGCGGGTTAAAAGCGATACCTATTTTTTTTAAATATTGTAGTACATGCTATTTCGCAATATTAGCTAAAATATTTATGCATGTTCAAGTTTTTCACAACGCCCAGTTTTGCCGGCAAACTTATGAGAGGTCATGTGCGACGTTCGCGGGAATTGACAATGATTTTATACATTCCGTTTAGCTAATATGAGAAAACTGGTTAAAACATCCAGTAGCAGAAAGTTTAAATGTAAACTTACGGATTCTGATTTGATTTTTATTGAATTGAATTTACTGACACTTAAAAAATTATATAATATAAAAATATTTTCTAAAATAATTTCTGCATATTCTGTTTGATTCAAATGGAAGATATAAACGATCAAAGAAAGGTGCGGAATTCTGACACTTGACAGTGCCGTATTTAGCCTCAAAACCGTCTGGGTAATTCATGATGCCCCAAATATTTATAAACATTTACGACGTGAAATGATTACTGAAGGGTGTAAATAAGTATATTTTATGTAATTGTATATCATCTCATAGAAAAGATATGTTACCTCATTAAAAAAGTATGGTTTGTAGAAAAAAATTAAAAAAGATTTTGGAACCTGTAAGATCTTTCAAAATACAGTAAGAAAACCATTTTGAACATTTAAAATATTTTTTATTTTATTTCATAAATCGAAAGTATGCTCCAAAAATAGGCTAAATAAAAATATCTTGCACTGATTTGTCTTCAGTGAACAATTAGAACACGATTGTCTTCAGATTAGATGACAACCGTAATGATGATATGATACCACGAGCATTGTCTAGGAGTTGAGTATTTCGGGAACGAAAAAAGACTGCGAGTTGAAATGTTTTTTGGTTTATTTAAGAAATACATGAAATAAATTTCACAAAATAAGTCTGTTTAGAAAATGCAGTCGGATTGATCAAAGAATCATAAGATATTCGTCACCTAATTTACATTCTACGTTAAGAGAAGTGTCACTTAGCTTTACGTAGAATATAGAGGAACTTATAGTTTCGAGAGTTGAATGTAGAATATAGGGACGAATTTTGCTTAATAAAGTTTTTGAAGGAACGTCACCGTTGTTTTTTTTGTCATTTCAGCATGTAATGAAAAATTTATCCTTATAACCATTTAATCTACTCCGTAAATAAAATGTTATCTTCATATTGATAGCACAATTTATTTTAAAGTAGATACGTTATTTACATTCTTCAATAATTCCTTAATATTATATTAAAACGAGATTATAGGTGTTACAAGCGAAGCCTTCTGTATTTTATTTGAAACTGTGAAAAATATCATACATTTTTTATACAGAGGCTATGAAACTCATTTCTCAAAAAAAAGAAGTCCTAAATTAATTGTTTATCTGCCCAAACCTTCAGTGATTTTAGGAATAATTCATATTATTTAGCTTTGCAAAATTTAATTTTGTAACATCTATTATACTATTATCTTGGCAGAATACTTTTCTTTACTTTCTTAGTTTTGAGTTTCTTTCTAGACTATAGAATTTTGGTGCCTTTAGGAAGCTGGGGGCATAAGCTGTTACCATCCACGCAGTTCAAATACTCAAAACTTGTACAATATTATACTGACTTTTAAATCGACAAGTTTTTATTAACTTGACAAGTACCAAATAAAAATAATATAGATATATAAAAATAAAAGGTATTATAATAACCAGGGTTATTTGAATACAGCCCAACAATATGTGATCAATAAAAAAAAGAAGTATAAGAAGTAACGTACCGATATAAAGTGATGTCGTGTTTCAAACTTTAAAAATAAAATCAGGTTTTTTTGCGTTTTTCCATAATATCTATCTATCTATAGTATGAAAATTGATGTGGGTTGCTAACAGAAAGCGTAAGCCTAGTAAGCGAGTCATACAGGGTCTGTGTAATTTTAATTATCAATTTTTTCTATTATTACATTTAGCAAAAAAACTTATTCTTCATAAAAAGTTTTGCTTATTTCAAAAACAAAAATGTTTAAAAAATATATGTGATTCATATGAAAAAATACGAAGATAAAAGTTTCAAACAAAAAAAAACTGTACTAGTAAAAAAGAAACAATATAAACAAGCATTACAGTTTTTCTCTTTATTCTAGTAATAAGTTCACTTTTACTTATACATCACTAAAACATCAAATGTTATTTTCGTTGTCTATAATCTACCAAGTATATCTACCAAGTTAAATTGTGGGACCTGTTCAAAATTTAATACTGGACAAATAAGCAGAACGTTTCAAAAATAATTAATGAAAATAAATTTACAGAAAATACAGAAAGCATAAACATAATTACAATTACTCTAAATATTCAATTCAAGGAAACCATATTTTCGATGAAAACTTTAAAAATTTACGTAGAACGAAAAAGTAAAAAACTTAATTTATTAGAGAGTATCGAAATAAGCAAACATAACGTTTTACCTGTATAATATCCGTAAACCGGGTTTAGTTATTTAAGACATACAGTTTGTGTTACACTTTTATTTAAGATCTAATCTCATGAAGCTACAGTGTTGAGGAAAGAATTGTCATGTGGTTAATTTTTTGTAAAATATATTAAATGTGTTTTCGTTTACTTAGAAAATGGAATTTCATCAACTAAAGGCTAGTTCTGTTCAATAATCAAAATTATAGTTATAAATAAAATATTAGTCATAAGTATGCATTATACATAAGTAAAATTTACGTCTGTATATTGTATAAGAATGGTGTTCAATTCATTTGTCGAGTTTCAGGTACTCCCAACGCTATCTAGATTAGCATTATTTTTGGTGCCCAAATCTACATATTAAATAGCAAAGTCGAACAACCAATACATTAAACATTAATGAAAAAATGAATATATATATATATATATATATATATATATATATATATATATATATATATATATATATATATATATATATATATATATATATATATATATATATATATATATATATATATATATATATATATATATATATATATATATATATATATATATATATATATATATATATATATATATATATATATATATATATATATATATATATATTATATATATATATATATATATATATATATATATATATATATATATATATATATATATATATATATATATATATATATATATATATATATATATATATATATATATATATATATATATATATATATATATATATATATATATATATATATATATATATATTTATATATATATATATATATATATATATATATATATATATATATATATATATATATATATATATATATATATATATATATATATATATATATATATATATATATATATATATATATATATATATATATATATATATATATATATATATATATATATATATATATATATATATATATATATATATATATATATATATATATATATATATATATATATATATATATATATATATATATATATATATATATATATATATATATATATATATATATATATATATATATATATATATATATATATATATATATATATATATATATATATATATATATATATATATATATATATATATATATATATATATATATATATATATATATATATATATATATATATATATATATATATATATATATATATATATATATATATATATATATATATATATATATATATATATATATATATATATATATATATATATATATATATATATATATATATATATATATATATATATATATATATATATATATATATATATATATATATATATATATATATATATATATATATATATATATATATATATATATATATATATATATATATATATATATATATATATTCTTTTATGTGTTACTGAGGACGTACTTCAAGATGAATGTTGATAAGAAGGATAAAAATATCGATATTTATTTTAATTGATTGATTTTATTTTTGTTTTAATTTTAAAGCAACAGTAGATTTATGTTGGAGGTAAGAGAGAAACTACATATGCTGCGCTGGCAACAACAGGAGTTGATAAAATCGGTAAGTTTCTGTTTTGATAAGATCTCGGATTTTCAAAAATCACTATCACAAATGGCCACTCAATCACACTCAAATGAAATTCTAAGGAAATATATACAGTGAATATCGGTTATAACGACATTGAACGGACCGCTTAATTTCGGTCGTTATAACCGAGCGTCGTTATAGAGAGAAAAAAGTAAGAAAATGCCTTATATATTTTTATTACGAAAAAGTGATTATATCTCTTAAAATTTTCAATAAAAACTTAATTAAAAAAAAAAGTTAAAAACATGGAATATTTTCAGATGTATGTGCGTACACATACATACATACATATAATGTTATGTGAGTATGTACATATTATGTATGTATGTACATACTTAATGTACATTTGTATAAAAAATTATGAAAAAATGTATAATGAAATGTTAATTATAAAACAGAACAACTCAACAAAAAAATGAATAAACTAAAAACTAAATTTTTTTAAAAAAGTCAGTCAATACAGATTGTTTTTGTTTTTTCTTAGAATTTAAGAACGACTTTTCAATCATATTCTCTAGATGCACTAAAGTCGGATTTGCAATATCTTCCCTGTCATTATTAAAAACAAAGAAATGTCTGATAGTTTTAATTGCTGAACGAACCTCTGTTATGGCTGGTGGCTGATATTCGTCGGTCACCAGTTCCTCCTCCTCTTCATCACTTTTTCCACTCTCTTGTGGACCTTCCAAAATTTCTGAGTCGGTCAATTCATCCGTGGTTGTCAGAACCTCATCCACCTCTACAAAATTTTCCCAGTTTTCTTGGGTAGCAAAGTCAGCGATAGGTAAGTCACGGATCCATTCTGCTAAAGGTAAGTTTTCGTCTTCAGGGGGGTTATTTTTGTTTTGAAGTTTAATCCATTCTAAAAGTGGAAGATTTTCCCCCTCATCAGAACTTGCATGATCGTCCGGCAGGGCGGTAAATCCTGCATGACCAAAACATCTTGAAATTGTCTGTTGGGAAACGTGATCCCAAGCTTGTGATATAAATAGAATGGCCTCCAAAATGTTTAATTTGTAAAGGTCATTAGAAGTCTCATATTTTTCTAAGACTTTAGTTAGCTGCAATTTTCTAAACTCATTTTTTAATGCCTTGATTACTCCCTGATCCATTGGCTGTAGCACCGAAGTTGTATTCGGCGGTAGAAACACAAGTTTTATGGCTTTTAAATTTTTTAGGTTTGGATGAGCTGAACAGTTGTCTAGTAACAAAAGTATTTTCTTATTTGCTCTAAACAGTTTATTGTCCCACTTTCTTATTGCCTTTTTAAACAGTGAGGCAACCATCCAGGCTTTTGCATTGTTTTCGTAATCAACTGGCAGGGTTTTTATATTTTTGAAGCAGCGTGGAGATTTGGCCTTCCCAATAACTAAAAGTTTCATTTTTTCCGTACCAGTCATATTAGCTCCAACCAAAACAGTTAGCCTGTCCTTAGACAGTTTTCCGCCTACGCATTTTTCACCCTTAAACTTCATGGTTTTATTTGGCAACATTCGAAAGAATAACCCCGTTTCATCTGCATTAAATATTTCTTCATCCTTGTACCCCCTGCGTAAATTAGGCCATACAGCAGATAACCAATCTTCACAAACCCCTTTAGGTACACTTGCCACTTCTCCACTAACTGTTCCACACACTATGTTGTGCCTCTTTTGAAATCGCTGAATCTATCCACGTGAACACGTAAAATCAATCTTAAGCTGCCTCGCAAAATCATTAGCTTTTGCGATTAAAATGGGACCTGTCAGTATTGCATTCTGGCTCCTTTTTACCTTAAACCACTTTAACATTGCCTCATCCACTGCTGATTCGTTACAATATCTCATTTTTTTCATGGTCAACGAAGTATCGCCACTATCAAATGCTTGATGTATCTTTTCACGATTTTTCCATATGGTTGATATTGTTGAATGAGCGACCTGAAAATACAATTTTTTCTCATGGAAAAACTTTATGGGTTAACAAGTGTTGCAGCAAAGTTATCAAAAATAATAATTATCAAAATTAATAAACTGGATAAGCATTACTTACATTTAACTCTTTGGCAATATCATTATTCGATTCCCCACTTTCCAAACGCCAAATTATATGAGCTTTCTCCTCAACTGTAAAAGCCTTTCGTTTAGACATCGCGTTTTATACTCTCAGATTCAGCTCCTTAGATTATGTAAACACAAATGCACACTACATCAATAGCTTTAATACAATAAAGGTAACAGTCGTTTATAACAGACCAAATGTCGATTCGCATGAAGCGGGGATTTACCGCCTACAAGAAAAGGAATTCCCCGAAGTTCGGCGCTCAATAGCTAAATAAAATAAAGACCCGTCGTCGTTATAACAGGTTGGTTCCGCCACTATAAGCTAAATTAATCGGTCACTATATCAGTTCGTCGTTACATGCGATATCGCTCACCGTTATAACCGATTACTTGGACCAATTTAACTTAAATTATTGGTCGCAATATAAGTAAGTCGTTATATGCGATGTCGTTATAGGCAACACGTCTTCAATGCATTTAGCATAGAACTCAGTCGGGACTTTAATATGTCGTCGCTATAACCGATATGTCGTAATATCCGATATCGTTATAAGCGATATTCACTGTATCACTATTGACATCACGACTGAATGACGTAAAACAATTTTCTTGCATAAAAAATCTTGAAATTCGGGGCATACCCGAAAAAAAAATGAAAATCTAAACACTATCTTCAAGAAAGTAGAAGCGGTGCTAGATGTAAATGAATCATGTTTCCTTGAATTTATAGACATAATTTAATCTTTTAGTAAGGAAAATCATAAAAGCATAAACGAGCGACAAGAGATAAATTCTTGGACGCCGGTAAAGCAAAGAGGGGAATAAACAACGCTCCAAGTATAGGTATCGAAGGCATCTCAGGAAATTTTTGTTAACGAACATCTTACCTCTCAAAACAAACTTTTACTTAGGGACACACGCTGAATGGCAAAAAGTAAGGATATTATTTTACATGGACCAAAAATGGAAGTATATTTGTCGGCAAAAATAATAATTCACTGGTGAAGTTAATTTGCTCTAAAGACGATTTGGCTGCCTTTTAAGCAGTTAAAGTAATTTTGTTTAAAACATACTTTATAAACTCTGTCATTTTATGGAAGTGTCATGTTATTACCAGATTGTTCGGGGCCTAAGATCAAATTTCCGACATTTCGTCTGCGATTGCACGAGGTATCTTTACAGGACGAGATCAAAATATTCAATGGAGATCTCGTGGAGTAAAGATCCCTGAAGATGCCTCGTGCGTCGGGTAGTAATTACAATTTGACACTTTTTAATCTCAAGAATTACAAAATGTAGTTAAAAATTAAAATTTGAAAATTTTTTATTATAAAATCATGAAGCAGAATAATAGAGCTATTGATACAAAGCATGAACCTTTTACGAACGTTTAGACGCCTACATTATCTCCAAGAGCACCATACGAAGACAGCGACGTGTTCACGGATCCATCGTGAAGTAAAATATACTGTAGCGGCGATGAAGTTTCGGACAAACCACACGAAATAATTCTTGTTTAAAAATATATACTGACAAATTTCTAACATTCAACAAAATTCTACAATTTGGATAAAACACAACTGTAATTTCAAATAAATTTATTTATGAAGATATAAAATACTTCCTTTAGTATATCCAAAATTCTGTTTGTACTAAAATCGAAATCCAGGCACCGATACTTATACGATAAATTATACAATGTGGACACGAACTGTCGGTTAAGACCTAAAGGTGTGATAAATAATTTACTATCCGAACAGATATCGCAATAAACACTTTTTTATATTTATGTATTAGTAGATTAGACAACAAATACTTTTTACAAGCAATTTAAATAATAAGTTCAGTATACATTTTTGAATACTATTATTCCACGACTTTTTTTGGCTAAAAGTGGAGGACAAATGGTCTTTTTTTATAGCTTTAAAATTATAAAAATTTTAGGAAAGCCAAAGTCATTTTTAGCATTACGTACACCACAATGTGAAACGGGTTTATTAGTCGGTCTCTGTCATAGTTAATTATATCGGTAGAGGTTAAAGATATCGGGTAATGTATTTAGAGGTTCACAAAGCGCATGAATTAAAATAATATTTTCATAAATTCATCAAGATGATACAGTACATTAAAAAACAAGGTGGCAACCAAGTAAAAGAACAAGGATATTTAGCACGTCTCGGAGCTTTAAAAACAATCAGAAAGGATTACTCAGAAAAACATAAAAAAAACATGTAAGTAAACAACTCCGGAACCCACTGCAGCAAAACGACGACTAATGGTCTGGTTTATAAATTAACACTTCTTATCAGTACCTACAAATAAAGAAGGGACAATTATTAGGGCTATGGTTTGTTTACTGGGGCATGTCAAGAAGTACCTTTTCCGTAACAATTCAAATACTTAAGCCTTGAGTATCAGTTCTATGATTCACTGAATTATTTAAATATTGCCTCATAATGCCTATGTAACATTTATCACAATTATGACATGGCATTTTATGAACCAAATTTGAGCTCAATTGAAGTGGTGTTGGGTCCTTTAGTTTTCAATACAGTACATTTGATGTTCCTAAATTATAAAATGCTAATTTTACAATTTTGATGTTTTTCCTTATTATTATTGAATCCGTTCTGACAATGATTTAATGTATGGAAATTTAAAGTATTTTAGTGTCCCTTTGTCGCTCTTTACTTGGCTAGTGATTTATAGTTGTTAATTACTCTGTTTACCAACGTTGTAGAGTAGTTATTATTTTTAATATGTTCCTAATTTTCTCATTGTTAGAACTATGATACTGTGGGCTGCTTAATTTAAAAGATCTACACAACAATTTTTTTTATGGTGGCTATTTTATGGGACATGGCATGCTACGAGAGGTAGTTGACCACTCTACTCGAGGAGGTTGGTTTTGTATACCAGTTTGTTAGTAACGTCCCATCGAGGTTGCGTTGAACAATAACACCAAGCAATGGTATACAAATAAATTAACCTTTGACTTACCCTTGTTAAAATTATATGTCGATGATACAATTCTCTCTTGCTCATCTGATACAGTAAATGACCTGTTACAGTATTTTAATAGCTTTCACCATATATATATATATATATGTATACCATTCCTTGACGTTATTATTCAACGCAACTTCGATGGAACGTTGCTAACAAACTCGTATACAGAACCAACCTCCTCGGGTAAAGTGGTCAACTACCTCTCGTCACATGCCATATCCCATAAAATAGCCACTATAAAATTGTTGTATAGATCTTTTAAATTAAGCAGCCCACAGTATCATAGTTCTAACGTTGAGAAAATTAGGAACATATTAAAAAATAATAACTCTCCTACAACGTCAGTAAACAGAGTAATTAACAACTATAAAATCACTAGCCAAGTAAAGCGCGACAAAGAGACACTAAACTACTTAAAATTTCCATACACTAAATCAGTCAGAACGGATTCAACGTAATATTCAGGAAAAACATCAAAATTGTCGTTTTGCTGCAGTGGGTTCCGGAGTTGTTTACTTACATGCTTTTTTTTATGTTTTTCTGAGTAATCCTTTCTGATTGTTTTTAAAGCTACGAGACCTGCTAAATATCTTTGTTCTTTTACTTGTTTGCCACCTTGTTTTTTAATGTACTGTAGTGGTAATAATCATTTGTGTTGTATGGAGAAGTCTAATTATGTTAGTTGCATTGTTTACGTAAGCCTCTAATTTTAAGGAATTAGGTTAGTGAAATATCACAAATAATAATAATGATAAACCCTAGGTTTCCTTTTATTTATTATTATTTATTTTGTCTTTTTATGTTGTTGTGGTTACCTTTTTGTTCGTATTGATTTGTTTTCTATATGTATAAGTTTTTTGTAATTCAGTTTCTCTTTATTGGAATAAAAATAACACAAAAAATAGAGCCATACAAGTAACAAATTTAGAAAATGGTCTAGATCGGACAATATTTTTTCAGATCATCACGTTTAAGGAGCCAAACATCAAAAAATGATTTGTCAATTCCGTCGGTCTATCTGTCTGTCTGTCGGCGCCGGCGCCGGCGGTCCGTTCGCGACACAGCTAAAAACTGCTTACTCAATTGCTATCCAATTCTGGTCAAAAATGAAGGATCGTACGGGAATGATCTTATAATATTTTGGTAAAAATCCAATATGGTGGAACAAAATGGCGGCCTAGTAAAACAATCAGGCTGAAAAAACTACTTATTAGATTAACTTCAAATTTTGTGCAAGCATTAAGTTTGATAGATAGATAAACTAGTAAAGTCTGGTACGAATTCAAGATAGTGGTACAAAATGGAGGCCAAATAAAATGTTTATAAAATGAGATATGGGGATAAACTGATGTGATTTCACGATGACGAACAAAATAACGGTCTTGAAAATATCAGTGTAAAATCTACGTATCCAGTTTTAAATTATACCCAAAAATCAAATTTGGCATAGCTAGAAACTGATAAAATATTGGTACCACTCTGGTGGAACAAAATAACGCCCAATAAAATATTTGAAACAACAGTAGATGTATTTGTGTTACTAAACGACTATGTGCCGAACTAAATTGGGTTAGACTTCACTATTCCTAATGAAAGGAAAGATTCATAACGAGGAAGTTCCGGGTAAAGGCAGTTTATCGATTTTTTATGTATGTATACTGATTACTCCGGGATGGTTTGCGCAGTTTGGATGAAATTTGTAGGAAATATCCAAGGTAGTGCCAGAGTGGTCTTATAGCAAGCATAATATAAAAAATAAATTTGCAGAATGGCGCAATTTTAATGAAATTTAGTGCAATGAAAGTAATTTTGCCACATGCGTAGGGTATTTTAATTATAACTAATTAAGTTTAAGTAATTTTAGTTGTTATAAATCTTATAAAATAATATAATTTAATCTTATTTGAAATGAAATACCTTAATATCGCCCTACATTTCTTTCTTACGTGAATGGTTTTCGTACCAATCGGTACCCTCCAAAGCGCCTAAACGCAATTCGGTTTCTCGGTATTGTAAAAGACAAAGAATTGAGGCGGTGCAAACGGTGACTACTTGACCTTCTCGACACATACAATTTACAAGAGCAATTCGCTGTCGGAAAATATACGTAGTGCAAGTGATAGCCGTACCGAACCTGCGGTGATGCTAGTTTACAGAGGCGAAATTAAATTTTTGGCTTAGAGATAAGAATTAAAAAATATTGTTTTTTGAAAAGTTGCTTTGCAAAAAGTCGTTTCTAAATAACTTCCTCAGAATCGTCTTGTTTTATTTTTGTTTAAATGTGTGTTTTAAAGGAATTTAAAGGAACTACGACAGTGTACATTTCTTCATTTTTAAACATTTTTTAATGGCGAAATTTATAAGAAATAAATGTACTGTTAGTTGTAAAATGTATATGTTAGTTGCTTTATTTTGTACTCAAATGAATAAAAACGCCTTGTCTCAAATAAATTTAATGTTAATCTTTTTATTTATTGAAAAATTAAGTAAGTACTTCTCTAAATTTAGACAGACATTTTTTCAAGAAAGCAAGTTTTCAAAAATCAAATGCCATATTTTATTATTGGCTAAAAATACGTTTAATAAATTAAATAAGTTTTTATTATAGGCTTTAGCAAGAAAATCACCCATACCCTCTGTAACTCGCTTACTAGACTTCCGGTTTCTATCGGCAACCCACATCACATGTCAGACCTAATGTATTTTGGTGAAACAGCAGAGAGTATTTAAGCACTTTATATGGGTACTTTACTTCTTATTTTGCGTTTTGATTAATTAGACATTGTTGGATTATATTCAAGTAACCCTGTTTACTGTTGTTAAAAATAGATTAAGTACCTACTTTTTGAAATATGATTACAGAACCAAAAATGTTTTGTTTCTGTAAGTAAGAATATAATTTTTAAGAATTTGTATAACGGATATTCTGAAAAATACCAGAACTTTTTTTTTGTTCGTTTTAATGTGTAGTCTATATAGTAGCTAATGTTACATTACAATTCTAAGAAGAATTTTTTGGTACTGAACTGTGCATAATGAAATAAAATTATTTTGTAAATTTTAGCACACAATATTTTACTTAAAGATGTTATTATTGAAATTCAGTCATGGTGGAATATTTAAGTACGACCGTCTACTACGATAAGTTGGGGTTTCTAAATTTTTCGCAGAATAATCGAGATATTTAAGCAAGGCATCATTATCTCTCCATATAGGCATATTTTATTTTAAATATTAATCTTTGCTTTCAGGTCAAATCTATGTTGATCGTGGCATAAAAAATCCAAAACTTGTACTTGATGGAGATGAATACACGATCTACAGGGCACAGCAAGATCGTACCAGATGGCGCTGTAGCTCTTATTTTAAAACCAAATGTAAATCACGATTGATTACATATGGGAAGGTAGTTGAAACGTTTGAGGAACATAATCACTCACCGATGTTATTGAATAAAAAGTTTGTTGGCAGTCATGCTCAAACGGTTCAGATTGTACGAAATCCTGTACAGTAAAACAGGATGTTATCAATAGTAATTTATAATAATACTTTGAAAATATATGATTGTCTATAACTTAGTGTGATTTTGTCAATACATGAACAATTGAACAAAGCAATTGAAATATGGATAGGTTTAGCTAAAGTTATCTGAAGTGGGCTATACGGATCTGACTCTGCGACGAAAAGGGGAGAGGTGTCAGCTTTTCATGGATATGCAGAGTTGGCATGGTTAAATGGATATTTTTGTTTTTCAAAAAAGCATGGAATAAAGTAACTTTACGAAACACGTATCCTAAAGTTTTTTAAATTACGGACACATTAGATAAATAAAAATGACACATTACCAATTTTAAATTTTAAATTTTATTTCTAAGGATCAGTACCAATAAATACAAATCAGAAGTTTCAATAATATTAAAACTTATAAATATTAAAATTAAAAGTATATCTGTTAGCGCGTTGCAGATTCATTAGGGATTCCTTTTCATTCCGCTTCTTGACTGTAGTTTTTTCTAGTAAACATTAAAACTGATTCATTTTCATTCGATGAGAAATTTGTAGCTTGTTGTGAAACTGCTGCTACTGGAGTTAAATGGCTTATACTGCAGGGCGTATCTTCATTGTAGGACACCACTGTTGAAGTAGATTTCCAGTCATTTAAATATCGGTAATTAATTAAAAAACAATGTTCGGTATCCATCTCAGGATTTGGTAGGCCTAAGTACCCTGCTATATTTGAAGGTATTTTTTCAACGCATTTATCCCACGCATTGTTTGGAACATTTTCCCAAATTTTATGCTACGAAAAATGGTTTATATGGGGTATTTTCAGGGCGTAAGCATTTGTGTTTTTTTGTAAAAGCCAATGTAGCTTGTTTCATTCTAGCATTACATGCAACAATTTCTTTTTAGTATTTGTCTCTACATTTGGTGTTGTTACTAATGAAACATCATTCTCTTCAATGTTATCTATGGCGAGTTTCATCAATTTTTGCAACTTTCATCATTAGGTAAACATCATCTGGTGCATTATAAGTTTCTTTAAAAAGGCAGTTGACTTAAATTCATTATTAAGTTTCTTTAAAAAGGCAGTTGACTTGATTGAACTTTCATAATAACTTTAATCATACAGTATTTGGACCATGTAGAAGATGACCATTTTTTATATAGATTACTAAAAAACGCCGTTAATACCTTTTATTTTAAAGATAATAATTTTTGTTTAGTACATTTGAATGCTTCAAAAACTAGAAATTTCTTTTGGTATGGTTGAGGTGATTTCTCGGGAATTAAACTACGATTTGCCTCATTGGCTTCTTCCATTATTTCTTTCGGAATGATTTTTTCACATCGGATGTTTCTATTTTAAGGATAAAGACTCGGATACAGATAATTAAGAATTATTAGTTGTCGAAACTAAATTTTTGTTTAGAAAAAATATTTTAAAATTTACTGGCTTTTATTTATTCGTTGCCATTCCACTGAACATTAACATGCAAAATGCCATAAAAATAAACACAGACCTAGGGCTGGCAGCAGGGGGAAGCAGTGGAAGGCTAAAAACATAGATATAATACCTTTTTTGTCTTTGCAACATGCATAATACATCGGACACTGAAATTACAAATTGTGAGTATGAGGATAGAACATATATTAACAATAATTCTAAATTCAGTAATGCCCTTTTTTTGCGGATTGCATACTGTTTTCTTAATAATTTATATATACTCTTTTAACAACTTTCTATTTCTATTATCTTCCCAATATTCTACAATATGTGTTGGATAGTTTCTGTTTTGGCGTAATACATGTAATTGAATCTAAATACACACTACTATAAGAACTTAAGACACGAGATGTCCTGACGGATACAGATATTAGATATCAATATACAGATTTAGATATATTAATCGTGCATAAGGTAAGTGAATAACAACAGTTGATATCACTTGCTTATACTACTAAATATCTGGGAATATATTCAGATTTGTAAGGTTTACTTAAAAATATTTTTTTTTCAATCGCGGAACTGCAGATTTATTTTGATGGTTTCACTTAGATTTTTTTGGTTATGTGTAACACCCGAAATATTTGCTTTATTTTCTTAAATCCCGGAAAAAAGATTTTATACTTAAATACCCTGAGAGCACCATTATGCCTACAAATATATGCAGATAGGAGGTCCATAAGTGTCTCCGGAAATTGTTGGCATGCCCTGCATCTAGCGTCCGGGACTTCTAAGACATTGCTACGGTATATTAAAGTCTCAATACCTCCGTCTTGGTAGACGAGCAAAATTCCATCGGTACCAGATTTTAGTTCAGCAGATATTAACAGGGCGAAGGCAAGTCTCTTAGAAAAATGTCTATATTCTTATAGAACACGGCGTGCTAGTGTTTGCTGACATGATAGCACAAAAGTCGCTGTTCTTCAGCTCTCTTAATTTGATGTTTCACAGCTTGAGATTCCAGCAGTGTGAGAGATTGTGCATCGTCAGTATTTGTGGAAAATCTGAGACCAATTAGCTCTGCATCTACTTTAGAACACTCAAAGGAAGAGAGAAGTATGGAAACCACCAGGACAACAGCCTTCTGCATTCTTATTTCTCGTTATTTTGGTCAGTTTCTGCAAGCTAAAATCTTTTTTAGTTAAGAAAGCATACCTTCAAAAAAGCCGACATTGAGGACGACCATTTAAACACAATATGAAATAAACAGATCCATAAACTTGGAATGAGTATCCTGCTCCATGACACAAATGTTGGTTTCTGCTGGGGTAGAAAATTCGATGACTGACATCGACTTTGTTCGCTTGTCCAGCAGAACGATATCTTGATTGTCGTTTTCCATCACAGCTTCGATATCGTCTGTGGGATGGTAATGCAGGTATTTTCTCTATATCGTAGTGAAGCTGGTAGCATCAACCGCATTATGCTTTTAAGTGTACTGACATGTAGGAGTGGTGCAGGTGTACGCCAGGTGTAATTCATGTGATCGTAGATCGAAGACTTCTTAAAATAGATTCATTCAAACGTTTACCTTAAATTGGATCGAATATAATAAGTTCTGGTTGCAGCCTTTCATCCCCTTCTCGCCTTTACGCAGCTCTGTTAAATTATAAATTAGCAATTCGACTCCTTCATTCCTCTGAAGTAGATAATGCGAGTAAATATATTATTATATATTAACTAAATTGTTATTAATGATATTAATAGTTATATAACAATATTAATTAATTGAAATCCTTCAGAATTGAAACGCAGGACCTGGTGCGAGAACGCTTACATGGAAATTTCCTAGCAATGCTAAATTACTGGTCAAAAAAGGTTAATTGTCAGAAGTATTTAAATTAAATATTACAACTTACAAAAAGCTAGTTTGATGTCCAATGAACCCCCCATAAACAAATTTTATCAAAATGTTATTGTTAATGTTAGAATTAAAATTTACATTTGGAAAGCTAACCTAAATATTACAAAATTACTTAGATGTAGGATGGCCACAGGATATCTCCAGCTTAATTAAAATAAACTGTATGTATCATATTAAAATTATTAAAATTTAAAAAAATCGTAAAAAATGATACAACCTTAGTGTACTTCATTTTCGTGAATATATCAACAATCTTTAAAAACAACCCTTAAACTTTTAATTATTTATTTTTTAATTTATACTCTGTATATGAATCGAACATGTTTTAAAATTCCTGTTCAATATTTCAAATGGAACAAAAATCTTTTGTTTAATTTTTTTTTGCTTTAAAATTATTTTTCTTAATGTCTTTATTTAAAACTATAATAGAGAGTTTAGTTTTTCTTAATCTATTAAAATATTTTTTGTCATACATATAATGCGAAATAACCAAAAACTATCTTTAAAATATTGAACATCTCAAATAATCTTATTCATTCTGGAATTAAAGCGACAGTAAGATGCAGTATTATCTCAATGAAAGTTTTGTGTTCCTAATTTTAAATACTAACATATCTTTTTCCCTATCTGAACATTATTTACTTCGGTAATACATAATATATTATTGTTTTATTTTATTTTTAGGTATAATCTACGTTGTCCCAGGAACTAGAAATCCAATTCTAATATTAGATTTTAATGAATACACCATTTACTTGAAAGAGAACAACAAGACAAGATGGCGTTGCAGTTTTTACTTTAAAACAAAATGTAAATCCAAATTAGTGACATTTGGTAAAATGGTCCAAGTTCTTAATGAACATAATCACGATATGAAAACAAGCCGGGATTTAAGAAATTGTCTGACGCAACACGTACATATAGTGAGAAGTGCCTAATAGTTAAAGCTATGTAATTACCAAATGTTTTTGTTCATGTTCATAGAGTGATTCGAAAGGAAAACTTTGATGTTTATGTTAGCTTTGGCAACATATGTATCTATACTACAGGACTTTCATTTTATCTGATAGTTGTATTGCTATACGTAAACCCTAAGTGCAAATTATACTGACTATTTTACTTAAGCCTTTTATACCCTCAAGATTCCACGACAACGAGCTGTGTTGGGAAAACGATTCACCTTGACAAAATAAACGTAATGTGATAACAGCGACAAAATTTTGTTAAGTTAGATTTTTTAAATTATTTCTATAACAAAAATTCTCTAATAATTATTTTGGTGTTTATTGTTTTTTTTTCGTGACATAGTCATGTCGAACATCATTCAAGAGAAAATTTTGTTCAGAAAAAATTCTCTGGTTTTTTTTTCAAGTTTATTGGTATTTAACAGTTTCATTCATGTCATTTTTGGACAAAACCACTCACCTGCGGCTCATGGTTTTGTCGTAAATATCTTTCACAAACTTGCCTAGCAGCAAACTTTTAAAACAATCGCATCATTTCGCCGAAAAAATTTGCTCTTTTATAGTATTATTTATGAAAAATATTCAGAGCAACGATTTATCTGTAATAGACAAAATCGACAGACTGACAATTTTTCCGTGGAATTTGCACTAGTTTAGTTAGTTTTTGCACACGTCAAAGTTAGTCAATCAAATTAACTGTTCGATAAATAAAAACTGATTTACTGCTGCATTTTTTCTTTAGTCGTGATATACTTTATCAAAATATAACACCTGCATTTTTTCTATTTTCTTGATGAAGAGAACGTCTCATCCTAAGGACTCGGGATTTTTTCAATCTACCTGCGATACCCACTAAAACTCGTATTAAGAAAATAGTTACAAAACACTTTTTCGGATTTCCTGACACTGTGCTGATTATAAATGACAATAAAATAAATTTAAGGTGATTGTTCCTCCAAACTTAAATTACAACTTTACAATTAATATTTTTTAGGATAATAATATTTCACTCCAACTTTCAATCAAAACATTACTATTTTTATTAAACATTTTTTTAGAGATTTTAATTTAGTGAAATAATCTTATAACTATAGAAACAAACCATTAGATCTTCCAGCGAATAATAATTTACGCTAAATACATTTAGCTGCCCTAAAAAGGATTCTTAATAGCCTGCAGAAAGGCATTTTTTTATAATTTAACTAATCTTATAACTCTGACGGTTTCAGGTGGATAATACATCCATCACGTAACACGAACATTCTGTACATTGTAGGTTTTGAAAAAAGGTCAATTAGTCTACAAGAGGTTTTTGCGCTTTTTGTTTGAAAGGTGGTGACAGGCATAGTGTTAGTTTGACAAAAACAAAATCAGGCTAATGTAAAAAAAACTTTTCCGGCAATACACAGAAAAAGTTTTCTTGAGATATCGGCAAAACTAATATAAATATCAGTCACTGGCAAATAAATAATTTAGAACAAGTATGTAAACAAATCTGCTTAAAGTTAGTTTCTGTTTTTATTCTATTATTTTGGTGTTTCTTAATCACAAGGAACGTTCCTGCCTGCGCACCAGCGGGTATAGTGCATAATACTAACATTTCAATTGTGTGAGACAAAAATCTGTTATATAAATGTTTAAAGCTCAAATTAATTATTCAAAGTATTGAAACTAAAAGGTCCCCTGCTACTCGTACAAAGTGTGTCCAAAAAAGGATGCAACATATGGGAAAAATTTTTTTTCTTCATTAGATATTTTATTCTTGATAAAAGTTGATGATTAAATAAAAAATAGTTTTGACAAGGTCAGATATACAATGTGTCAAAAAATCGCAAATAAAGGCTAAGTAAAGTTTTTTTATAGATATTAGTTATAGTTTAAGAATTATTTAAACTGAAAAATCGAAAAAATTTACTCTTTTCGGTTTTTGGCCTTGAATATTTTTATTTGTTCCTGCCAAAGACTTTACCCATGGCAGAACTAGCAGGATTTATTTTTTACATTTAGAATGTTGGGTAGGTAAGGTAATTTAAAAAAGCACTAAAACTGATGATAAGCTTCATCTTACGACAGCTTTGATCGCTCCTGCCGGGGCCTATCCAATGGGTGACAGTAAAAGAATTTGTAACTTATCAATATATAAGTGAGCTTGAGCACTGGCAGGAGTGCTTTTTAAGCATTAACAGGAACAAAATACATCAACCTTAAGCAGATTTGTCAATGAAAAATGGGGTCAGCTCCCGAGTTATTTGTAAGTCTTTGATTTTGTAGCAGTAATAGCTTATATAAATTTGAGAAAAAAAGTAAATATTATCTTACATTTGCTAAATTCTGTCACTTTGAAACTATTTATAAGCGATTGCAAAAAACAAACATTTAAAATTTTTGATGCACTGTACATTAGATTTTCTTGTGGTCTTGATATTAAAATTATCGTACTTTCTACAGTTTTAATGAGTATAGGTAAATAAGAAATCATGGTTCTTGGGATTAGACCCTGTCACAGTGTTCAGATCTAGTAGAGTAAAGGTCCCTGAAGATGCCTCGTCCAATCGAAGGCAAAACGTCAGATAGTAATTCCAATTTGACACGGTCTAATCCTGAGAACCATGATTTTTTAATCGACTAAAGCCGTGAAAGCTGTCGTTGCAGTATAGGTAAATGTTCACTTTCGCCTACCATCACTGATTTTAACGAAATTTGGTACACAGGTAGAATTTGAGGCGATGATTACGAATCTGAAGTAAATGTTTTCAATTCAATCAAAATTCACAATCTTGTACCTATCGTTTTTCTCTTTTAACTTCATCTAGTAAGTAATAACAACCTTCATATGTCTGGAATGGCTTTAACGATGGCTTTATTGGCGAACCTGGTGCTAACCCGGGCAGACCCACCTAGCGGTACCTATTGCTGATATGAGTGGCAGTATTGAAATTAATAGTATGGCGAAACCGTCATGTTTTTATTATGGCTTTAACGAGGGCTATATTTATGAGCCTAGTGCTAACCTAAGGGGGATTCACCTAGCGGTATCGAATATTAAATTGGGAGTTAGTTTTTATTAGGATACCTGAACGGCTTAGAGCCGCAAATACATATAGGATTATCTGCCTTTATTAGTGGCACAAATAAAGGAGCGTAGTTAGAGCCGAAATTACGCCCGATGGCGCCGGGTTAGGACTAGGTTAGGTTAGCAAAGGCATCACTGTTAAAGCTATAATACTAAAATTCCTATGCTATTGTGTTTAACCATTTGCGCTCAGGCGCCTAACCTGGAGGTAGCCCGTTACCGAGATATCCATAGTAAACTGTATTAAAAACTGATAAAATTCATCAAATTTAAAATTAAATAATTATACTCTATTTTTTTCATATGACAATAATTGTTATCAACATTAAACACAAAAACAAAAAAAAAATATCAATTAAAAATGACGATTTAAGCAAATATGTGGTGTTTCCATATTTTGATTGCGGATTTAATCGCTTTACTATAAAAATTATCTAGTTTCAAAGAAGGTGAAGAATTGTGAATACAAGATGGTAAAGTTTGATGATGGATTACTCAGAAACGGAACCAGGCCAAAAAAAATTGACTTCAGATTCATGATCTGTGGTTCAACTTCTACCTGTGTACCAAATTTCGTTAAAATCGTTCATGGTAGACGAAAGTGGATATTTACCTGAATATGTTACATATTTCTTCAAACCTTGTGAAAACTCTTCGAGTCACGGCTTCAAATTAATTTTTTTAAAACTATTTATTTAGCCTCAGTAGTTTGGACCTTTATTAAAAGATTTAACAACTGATAAAATTTGTTATTCTTCTGAAGATATTAAAATCATTAATTGGAGATTGCGAGTTAAATCCGTTAACCACCTGCTTTACTACAATACACTAAAAAAAATCAGTAAAAAGTTTTAATAAATATTTGTTTGTCTGATTTTTATTTCACTCAAATAAATTTTGTATGGCTTATACAAGTATTGTTTGTATTAAGTCAACTAGATTATTTGAGATGTTTTATATATCTGTTTGGTTCACTGAGCTGTTGAATCAAACAAAAAGTATTAATCTGAAATATTTTTTTTCTACTGTAAATATATTTATTGAATAAATATTTATTAAAAGGAAACAATTTTTTATTTAAATATTGGTTATAGACCCTCACTCCTATTCTTCAGCACGGAGACGTCCAAGTTTCGTGTTTAATCTCGCAATTTCATCTTGACTGGAGTACGAGTTTTGAAAATTGAGTTATGGATGATTCGCTGATAAAATAAAATATCTTCGACAATTTATGGTATACACATTTAGGTAGGAACGATTTTTATCTACCTTAATATATAATAAATTGCAGTAAATACCTTTCTTTAATTTAATATATAGCGGCACATTCATTTTCTGTTTTATGGTAGAAAACATAGCAAACAAAAACCACTGAAGAAAAAGTGGAAATAACGTACCTATAAATAACTTTGCGACGAATAAATATGCAATAACTATTTGTTTTTCTTAAACAAACAGTTATTTTGGAAATGTTAGTGATTATTGATGCAAATATATATTTGTTTGGGAGCAATTATATTTGTTTTAAACAAACAAAAAATGGGTTGTTTGTGTCTTTGTAGAAGCCAATATGACTTTTACATGCATATTTTATATAGTATAAGAGAACTTTTAGAAAAAATTAAAATAAAATTCTCCAGTCTTTAAAAGTTTATTAAAGTTAGATATAGCTTATTATTTTTTTATTATTTATCTCTATTGACGATGGTTTGGGTTTGCTATGAACGAGCCGCTGCATTAGTTAAAACAAATTTTTAGTGCGATTTTACATATTCATGTCGAAAAAAATTATTTCTACCTTCAAATAAATGCTATAAATGGCCGAGATTATATTTCTGCACTTCGATAACATACTCCTGAAAAGTAGAAGAATCACATTCTAAATAATAAAAATATATAGTATTCTTATTTCTTACACAAACAAATAATATATTTAAATCTAATAAAGATTATTAGGCGTATTATTGATTATTGATTTTAAAAATATTATTTAGGCTTATTATTGATTATTGATTTATTATTGATTATTGATTTAAAAAATATATATTAATTTGGGTTAAATAAAACATTCATTTAATTAACATACATTAATTTAAATAAACGAAATTAGTTCAAACAAATGTTTGACATTTTTTAAATAAATATTGGTTTCGCTTACAGAGAACAGACATAACTTGCCCAAGTAAACTCCACTTTTGATTATATCAAATGATTTTTTTTAGATCATTGAAATTAACACTTTTTTTCAATTACCTGTATCACATCTAAAAATATCTAGTAAAAATTGTTGGTATTTTAAATTATATATTAATTTTTAACTTTATTTACGATCCTATTATATACAAATGTTTGGCCCAAGGACTCTGTCATTTTTAGGTATAATCCACGTCGTCCGAGGAACAAGACATCCTATATTAATATTAGATTTTCACGAATACAATATTTATTTAAAAGAGGGCAATAAGACGAGATGGCGGTGCAATTTTTATTTTAAAACCAAGTGCAAGTCCAAATTAATTACTTTTGGTAAAATGGTCAAGGTTTTGAATTACCACAATCATGAGATGAAAACAAACCGAGATCTAAGTAATTGTCTAACACAACATGTAAATATACTAAGAGACACAACAATTTAGGTAATAAAACATATATGGCTGAAATTTGTATTTAATAAGTAACCTTTTTGTCATAGCATTCCGTCTAAAATTTTATTTTTGTATCATAACATGTTAACATGGTATAGTGGGATTTTCAGATGCGATTAAGCGATTTAGCTGTCTCCATTCAATCTAGAAGAAAGGGAGGGGAAGAGTGCTTTCAAAATTTATTAATTATTATAACCGATTATTTGTTAGAAAACAAACATGGACTGGCAATAAATTTAAAAGAGAGTGGTCCGCAGTATCGAGTGTTGAGAGGAACCACAAATTCCAGTCTATTTACTTTGTTTACTGAGAAATGACATATTGTCTATGATTTAGAAAATGTATGAACCATTTGTGTAGACTCTCCCCACTTTACGATTCCTATTCTATCCAGCAACACATAAAATCACAAATAACGTCAAACAGGTATCAGTTTTCTTTCGTAAGAGGATAAAAGGAATTTCATCGTGAAAAAATCACCATTGGAGTTTTAAAGTCCCTAGGTCTCGAAAAACATGTTCTTTCATTTTCATAGATCTGTCAATACGCGGCATAGGCCAGAAGCTACTAATTCCATCGACCTCAAATTTTGCATAAAAATCAAGTGAAAATAAGGATAAATTATGGCAAAAATAGAGCTGCTTAATTAAATGTGTAGAAATTCAGTAAAAACGCTACTTATCCAATCGAACTTGAATTTTTACACTAAAATCGAGCTTGTAACAGCAATAAACTGGTAAAGATTTACTGCGGATCCTATATGGCAAAACAAAATGGCGGATTAATGTTTAATTATTATGTAAAATTCTATTTTCTGGGATAAAATAGCTATTTATGCTATAGGGATGTAAGCAACATTTACCAGTCGAGACTGGTTAATGTACATACATCCCATATAGTATATAACATTTTTTTCCCTTCCCTGTATTGTATGTTTACAAGAAAGCGCTGGATATATTTTTGGATTTTCATTATCATTACATTCGATAGCATTCTCAGAAACCTTGTTTTTGACGTATTTCCACGAAAAAAGTGCTATATTGAAGTCCCCATCAAGCTTATGGTGTGAGTATTCGATGTTGAAGTCCACCCTTTTTATAGAGGAAAATATAGATATTTCTAAGTATCCAAAACTTCGAGCATTTTTGAAAAGAAAAAATGATGGTTATAGACCCAAAAAATCGAATGTGTTTAACAGGGAAGATGTGAATAAGTTCAAGCTTGAAGCCTCCGATGATATATACTTATTGATAAAGGTCGTAATGGTAATGTGAGTTACTAGAGCGTGCCGTTCTAATGAACTCTGTGAAATGAAAATGGACAATGTTAAAATAAGTCAAGAAGTCATAATTGTGACCCTTCCTGACTCCAAAAATTGAATGTCACGTACATTTACAGTGACTAAAAGTCACGACACTCAGGTTTCTCTCATTTCAGAATAATTCAAAAGTACATTGATACAGGATCTCACATGACGACTATTAATCCGCGCTTCTTTATGTGATATTAAAATGGAAAGTGCTTAAACCATCCTGTCGGGAAAAATACGTTTTCGTCAATTCCAAGTAAAATTGCGAAATTTCTAAAGTTTGAGAACCTCAAAATGTATACCGGACACCCCTTTAGAAGCACGTCGGCAACTTTATTAGCACATACTGGAGTTGATGTATTAGCTATCAAGCGACATGGTGGATGGAAATCCGCTACTATTGCGGAAAGTTACGTAGCTGAGAGCCTCAATAATAAAAAAGAAGTAGCGAATAAAATTTTATACAATAAGACCCAGCCAGGAGTTTCTTGCAGTGCTTTAACAGTGACAGAAACATCGGTTAGAAATGAAGGATCGGTGGAGTCAGAAAATGTAATACACATCGAGAAGAAACGAGAAAACGTGTTTCCAAATTTTGTTAATAATGTGAATTATTGTAATAATTGTACCATTAATATTCATTTCAATTATTAAATTCAAAAATTAAAGCTACTTATAATAATTTTAGATTATTATTTCCCTAGGGATGTAAGTTGACTTACATCCTGTCGTTAAGGGCAACCAATACCTTGTTGAGTAACTTTCACTTACGTCTGTCAAAGCAGTGTCAAAATAGGTTGCTAACAGTACAGGGAGGGGGAAAACCCTATTTTTATGGAGGAAAATAACAAATGACAAATGAGTATGCAAATAAAAATTACAATTTATAGTATATTTATAAAGTCATTACCAAATGTTATGCATATATAGGGAGAGTCATTAATATTGGTACAAAAGTTAAGATTGTTGGTGTTTTGGATGAGGCCAAACCGTATGACTGGGCTATTCTGTCTTATTCAAATGTCGCTCCTTGCTAATCTGCAAGGCAGGCAAAGTAAAGCAATCATTTCGTTATTTCGAAATAAATTGAGCTCTATTGTAGCCATTGAGTTAAAATTCTGTATTTTTTCGTTTGAGTTTGTTGGGGTGAGATAAGCGAATATAACATTAACTTTATGCTAGCATGTAGAGAGCGTTAGTTACGAGCTTTTGGTATAGCAAATATAGGATCATTTTTTCCTTTTAAAAAATCTGATTTTTTACGAAAAGGTATTAAGGTCCCTTAAATCAGAATAGCCGACGGTGTGCGAAATAAAATACATTTTCTGTATAAGGGCATATCCGGCATATCAGCATAATTGTTCTTGTTCTTACATTTTCGGAGAAAAAGAAATGCAAATTAAAATAAGTTTTGTATATGTGCCCCGTAACAATAAGCTTTTGTTCATTAATATCTAACACGAAAGAGGATATCTTTTTGATTTTTTATAAAGTTGGCAGAATTTTAAATTGTGGATAACAATTCCCGCGAACTATTATTGCTTCATTGTAAACTAATGATTTGAGGTGACTCCAGCAAAACAAATCCAATGCATTGAGATAGGGGATACGAGGGGGACAAGGGAATTCATTCCCACTGCCAATCCAACTATTCGAAAAAACTTCATTTAGATACTGCCTTACTGGAAAAAGTTAATGTGTCACAACCCCATTACGCATAAATCAAAAATTCTGCCGTACCTCAAAAGACATCCTCACAAATCCTCAACTGGCATAACATTTTTTATAAATTTTAAATAGTTAGCCCCACTAAGTGGACGAGGTAGAGCATGTCTAAAAATATATTCCTTAAGAATTACACCTAATATTGATGGAAAACTCAGGTTGAAAATGCATTTCTCTTGATAAATGTCCCGGTAAAAGTGGGTTCAATCTTTTAGTTTTATTATAAAAATAAGGGGTCATTTTTTTATTGTTGATCAAAATTCTTTTGGAGTTTTATATTTTCTTTTGAAGACTATAAAAATAAAAAGTTTTTTTTATTGTTGATGAAAAAATTGTTCAACACAATGTAAATTTAATATGACAAAAAAATTAACACAATTTGATTATTGTATGTAAGCTTTCGACTACACAATAACAAAATAAAAAATAATTGACGTATAATAACATTCTCATCTCTAAGCTTACTCCGCACTGTAGAAATAAAAATATCGATATATCATATGCGTTCATAAGGTTGGATATTTCGATTTTTGAAAGATAAACCTTTTTTACTCGGAATTAAAAGTAGTTTAATTATTTTTAAGCGAATTTTTAAAGGAAAAAATAAGTTATCCTATATTTGCTTTCCAAAGGTGTGTAATTAGCGTCCTCCTCCTTCTCCGTCCTAGGTATTTGCGTACAATAAATAGTAAATTAGTGTTTCTCATACCAAGAAACATAGGAGTAGAAATTTTTTTCCTAATCGATACAATAGAGCTCAGTTTCGAAACAACCAAATTATATCTTTACTTTCAGCACCTTGTAGATTGAAAAAAAAGTGGCATTTAAAGAAGCTCTCATCTTATTTTGGCCTCAACCATTAACCTTAAAGTTTTGTACCATTATTAATACTTCACCCTGTATAAACTCTTTTATCTGTATATAGTGGAATTCTGAACCAGGAAATTTTGAAAGTACTAATTTTTTAAGTAAACCTTTATGGCTGTAGACAATTGTACAACTAATTTGAAACTTTCGTTGGTTTGTAAATTTACTAGTATAGGCACAAAAAAAATAAAATTGAATAATTGTTATTCATACTATACCAATAACTAAATTACAGTGTTTACAGACAAGCGATGCTGGGCGATTAAAAGTGACACAAAACATATTCTTGATCAAATTCTAATTTCAAACGAGTAACAAATATACTTAAACTTCTGATTAGTCATAGCCAAAACACCTCGATATCTCAACCGTATTCAAATTTTTTATTCATAAACAAACATCTGCCGCTTGCCGAGTCTTGGTTCAAATGTTTTTTTTGTTGTTGGCACAAAAAATTGTTCATAAAAATGCGAATTGCGGTTAGGTCAGCCCTGGTTAAGTTCCTTTTTTGGAATAATTTAAAAAGGCCTATCTATTTAAAAAGTGTTTCTATATTAAAACAAGGACTATCAAACGAAAGATTCGGCAAGCAGTGGGACTCGTGCGGATGTTTAAGAATTAAAAATGTGCCAACCGTATACAGCCGAATGTTTGTATACGCCTTGAACATATTCTGATGAACATGCATCAACGGTTCTTAATGCTGACATTTGATCCCGAAGCCGCATGCTGATGATATGCCTACTTTTGCAATATCGTCTGAATATCGTTTCAGGATAACTTTTCATTCTAAATATATTTAGTTCTTTGCAAATATAATAGTCTCTCTCAAAATAGTTCTTTACATTGAAACAACGAAAGCTAGAATAGCTGCCATTGCAGTTATGATACGTTACGTATAATAATCTGAATGTTAAAAAACGAAGTTTAAATGACTCGATAGGCTAGTACGTTAACGTATATATCATTATTTATAAAAAAAATCGGTATATTTCCTTTACCAGGAAATTCCCTCGCCATGTTGAACTCGTGCCAGATTATTACTATATCACATTTAATTTTCTGCAAAATTTAAAGTAAATTGAATAAAAAGATTTTTATTACGTTGAATTTTTAAACATTTTGTTTCTCTATCTTGAATTCGTACCACAACTTTACGAGTTTATCTCTATCGCACATAATGCTTGCACAAAACTTGAAATTTCAATCCAATTTGATTTAAATTAGTATTTTCAGGCCGAATTTTTAAATATCTTATAAGGCTGCCATTTTATTTCGCTCTCTTAGATTCAAATCAAAATATTACCAGTTGATTCCTATGTAACATTTGATTATTGTGCAAAATTTGAGGTAAATTGGATAATCAGTTTTTAAAATTTTTTTTTTACATTTCACTAGGCCACCATCTTCTTCCGTCGTAGTATATTTTTACTAAAATACTTCCAGGTCATCCTGACCAAAATTTAAAAGTCAATTGGATAAGTAGTTTTCAAGCTATGCCGCGAACAGACAGACCGACAAACAGACAGACAGATCGATGGATCGATGCATCTAGAGACGCTAAAACTTGAAGATATGTAAGACTTGGTGATTTTTTCCCGATTAAAACATTTTATTTGGCCGTCATTTTGTTACGCCAGTCGTACCACAACTGTACCAGTTCATTCAGCTATACAACAATTAATTATCTCACACAATTTTAAATCAATACATTAAATAGCTAGTTTCTTCAGGCTGAATTCTTAAATATTTTATTAAACCGCTTTGTTTCGCCATCTTGGATTCGTACCAAAAAGTTATACCAGTTGAATTTCTCATAATACTCCATTTTGTGCAAAATTTGAGATACATTGGATTAGTAGTTTTTTACTAATAATTTTTTAATATTTCACTAGGACACCTTTTTGTTTCGCCATGTCAGATTTTTACCAAAATGTTACCAGGTCATCCCCATATGACCCTTAATTTTTGACCAAAATTGAAGTCAATCGGTTTAGCAGTTTTTTAGCTATGTGGCGAACAGGTAGACCGACAGGCAGACAGACAGACTGAAGGAATTGAGAAAAACACGTTTTTCGACATCAAGGAACTCCGAAAAGTAAAGATTTGAAAAAAATTTCGGAGGGAGATTTTTTTCACGATTTTACGAGGGAAGTAAAAGTCATTTGCCCTTATAATTTATAATTGATAATTCACTAGACTTTACAGAATTGCTTTTTAAATGTAGAATTAAAAAAAGTGGTTTAATATTTGATTAAATTAAGATTTGTGCTAGTTTCCTGTCAATTTATAGTTATTATGTAAGTTTCCCATAGTTATAACTGTATAATTTAACTAGTATATAATGCAAGGCTTTAGAGTTTCACACAATTAATTTTTTTATCTGCTCAAAAAGGAACTTAGTAAGAGTCGCAACTGCTTTAAAATTAACGTTGCAACGAGGATTTGCATTTATTTATGTGGAATTGGAATCATTTGCGATTCTATAGAATGATTTTTTTACGGCCTAATATTAACTATATTAAAAATATATTTATAAATTCATTATTTTAGACGCAACAATTTACATCCTACCTGGTAGGAAATACCCCAGGTTAAGGTTAGATAATTATGAATACAATGTTCATAAAAAAGAACAAACTAGAACAAGATGGCGATGTACACAAGAAAGCCGTTCTAAATGCCCAGCAGTATTATATACAACAGGTAATTCAGTGGAAGTCCGAAGAGGCCACAGTCATCCTGCTATCCTTAGTAATGATGACACCATGAATATTACTTCGAGACATGTAAAAGTTTTCTATACCCTTTAGTACCACAGTATTATAAACGAAATTAAATTAAATTAAAAAACAAAATTTTTTGTGATTTATATTTTCATCTACAAACTAAACCCGCACGGATTCAGATTAGTCTAATTATCAACGATTTCAATAATATTAACACTTTGCTTTCCTTTGGTATCTATTTTCGTGTCTCAATATAAATGCTTTACTTTGGTATCTATTTTCGTGTCTCAATATAAAGCGTCAAATAAAGGAATAGCTATTAAAAAAAAACGGCAGGCAGTTCCAAATTTTAAATGGCTCAATTTAAAAAAAAAAAGGAGTTTATTTAGTGACTATAATGTAATGGGGGTCCAAAGGCTCGATCCCATATATATATTGCTAATTGGAATAGAGCTAAGAAGACGAAAACCAGAACGACACAGAACAAGATTTACAAGTCCCAGGAAAATCCAATGACTTCATATCAATATATACCAAAATATTGACCAATATCATGGTCAATATTTTTTGGAAGAGCGGGTGATTGAATATCAAAGACATTCTCACCAAAACTTTATGGGAAACTGGTGGTAACTAGGCTAATGACAAATGAATCTCAAAATGTTGATACTGTAAGCGACAATTTTTCAGTCATATTTCAGTTGTTTAATTTTAACCTGTATTTTTCAAAATTCAAAATTTTTGCATATTGCGTGGTAACTGACTACGTTTAAAACAATGTGAAATATAGGCTAAACAGAATGAGTTTATGGTCACCAACCATTTGACTTTTATCCAAATTTTAATCTCAGAAACTATCATTATAACTGAAAATATAATAGAAACTAGAGTTTTATAATTCCTATAATGCAAAAAAAAGATAATTTAAGACAAAAGATACTAATCAAATAAGTCAATTCGGTTCGATTCATCCATAAAAAACAATATGAATTAAAGTTAACATTGACCCAATAAACAACTTTATTATCTAAATCAATACGAAAATAGTAAAATATTTTTCATATAATCAAATCATTTCAGAATCACATGTAAAATATTTACAGTTCCTATTATCTACAGGAATTATAAATAAAATTGAACTCGATAAAACCACAAATACATTCAATTATAGATTATTATAGATGACATTTACATAAATAACTACTCTTTATCAAACCATTCACGATATTTTAGAAAAAGTATAACTAAATACTACATTTACAAAATTTCATAACGCTATCATAAATTTTAAAGAATTTATAAACAAATTATAAATAATAAACTCTAAACTACGTTTAGAAAAGTTGCCGTTTGTAACACAGCATCTTCTTTTTTTATTTTTAATGTATTAATGATTTCTGAGTAAATTCTGGAAATCCACCTATAGCCCAATACCACGTGGATATTGTTGGTAAGTGTGGTAAAATTTATTAAAAGTAGACTGGAAAAGATAATGTTATGGCAAAGGTACTTAATATGGGTTCGCATTTCTGTTTCCTAGTTCATTTTAAAAGTTTTTCTAGTATTTCTTGGCCAAGGCAAAAATGGATACTTAAAAATAAATAAATTTGTAAGTAACATTATCAATCACGTGACACTATTTCTAAACATGGTGTGTGTGTATGCGTGTGTATATGTGTGTGTGTATATGTGTGTGTGTATGTGTGCGCGCATGTGAGCGTATGAGTTTGTGTGTGCGTGCGATTGTGCCTATGTATGTATTGCAAATCCTCAAAAACAATTGCTCTGCTAGGTTGATTCTGTTTTCGTGAGAAACAATGTTTGCTTTTTTTTATAGAAATAGCAATATGGCAATATAAATACGAGAGGTAGGGATGATCTAGTTATGCCACTTCACACTTCCCTTACCATTAAACAAACATAAGAACATTCAAAGCATAACTAGTTTTAAACTAAAAAAACATCTTATTGAAAGATAATTCTATTATTGGTATAGCTAGATTAACGCTTATAAATTTTATTTTAATTTTTAAGATGTTTTTTAATCACATTTACTTGTGCATGTTTGTTTCTACTTGTATATTTTTAGTATGTTTTTTGTTACATTTACGTTTTGACTATAGTAAATTTGTTTTTTTTTTGTTTCTTTTTTACTTTTTCTCTAAGGAAATGACGTCAATACTCAGAATTATTATTATTATTATTATCGAAATTGACAATCAATTTCTCAACAAATGTTGGGTTTCAACCCCTTTTCGGATGCATGCATCAAAAGGAGTGGGCTGGTTTCCATTAGTTCTATGTGTTGTTCTGTAAAAATTTTCTCACTATGGGGAAAGTACTGAGCAGGCTGCCTTCTGGATGTCGATGAAGGTGTTAGTATGCAGTCCTATGATTTTCAGGTTCTGTTCTAGTGTTTTTGGAACTAGTCCAGTGGATGATACGATGATTGATATCACATGAAACTTATTCAGTTGCCACATCTGCTGTATCTCGATGGCCAGCTCCGCATATTTGGCCTTTTTCTCTTGATATTTATCCAAGACATTGTTATTGTTGGTTACAGGTACATCTACCAAATAAGCTGTCTTTGTTTCCTTATTTAACAGTACCACATCAAGCCGATTATTCGTCACCCGCCTGTCGGTGATAATTGCCCGGTGGTAGTACAGTTTCAAGGCGTTACTTTCAAGTACTGAACTTGGTTGGTATTTATAATAGGGCACAAATGTATTCAGGACCCGTATTTATTGGCAAGCTTCTGGTGTATGATGTTACATACCTGGAGGTAGTCCGCGTTTGCAGTGTAAGGGCAGCCAGATGTATGCTTTATAATCTCTGATATCTCGCTACATCTTCGACACTTATCGCATTCAATGGACCGGTCTTTGATAATGAATTTCGTGTAATTCCGTGTGTTAATAACTTGGTCCTGTATTGCCATCATAGATCCCTCTGTCTCTAGGAATAGTTGTCCATCCTTCAGCCAACTGTTGGATGCTTCCTTATGTATGTGTAGCTGATTCAAGTCATTGTGATGTCCGCCGTGCAGTGCGATTTGAGCCCTTTGTTCTTGTTTGTCGGTGTTGAAAGTGACTTTAGGAGGATGTTACTTGCGAGAGTGAGTGGAGACTAGGAGTTGTCACTTAGGGTTACTATGAGGTGGAGGCTTGATGTTTGTGCCTTGTTGGTGAAGAAATCTCTCAGTTTTTGCAGCTTATTATTATTATTATTATTATTATAAATCTTATAATAGTGAATGGCTCTGATCTGCCTACAAATTACACTTTCACTACAGCTTTCATGGAGGTCTTTTTAAAACTGCCACCGCTTTATTAATACTGGGAATTCCATCTTATATGTGGCCCCATCTATGCGGAAGGACCAAAGATTGTTGAAATTATACTTTCAACTCTCACAACTCAATCATAGCCAGTAGGTTATCCATCATCAGCAGATATCAAAGTAAGGCTTATAACACCAATTTAAAACTGACCGTTTCTCCAGCAGATGGGTCATTCATTAATAGGAATTCTTTTGTACACAGTCACATTATTGAATCACTGTGCTTTGCTGAAAATGCAACCATATTGTTTAGATTGTTTACCCTTATCGGCTGAACCTAATGGAACGTCAAAGTAGAGTCTGAAAACCATACTTAATAGAGCTTCTGTGAAGTCATATTTTATAGCTTTAAGTTTAGATAGTTTATAAAGCACAATGTTTTGATAACTTATTCTTTCACAAATCTGGCCTTCTAATCATTTGACTACAGGTGATCTGCATCACATATATTGCGAAACCACATTTAGTACTTCTAGATACTCATGGTTGCCAAAGTTGTATCTGTGACGTGTAGAGCACCTCAATCTATTCTTTCCCTTTCCTGCAAACACTAAAATCGGCTTGGTTCAAATCCGTCCTCTGGTTTTATTCCAAATAATGTTATCTGGCGAACCACTCTGTTCTCTATCCATATAAATATGTGCAGGGGATATTATATTATCTTTAGAATATTTTATGAACACTCGCTAGCATACAACTTGTCTTTCAGTAGTCTATCTAGGATTACCAAACATATACTTTAAAGTGTGAAGATATTCTTTTTGTACTGAGGATATTAAGTACTCTTAGTTTTTGGCTTTTTGCTCAAATACACATTTTTTGTGAAAATAAATATAAAAAATAACAGAGAAGATTTAAGATTTAATACCGTGTTCATAATAAATATTTAGATCACCATTATATGTATTTATTAGTATTATATAGTATAGTCACTGGGGAAAATAAAGTTTTTGCAGAAAAAACAGAGGTTTTTATGAAATGGGCGAATGCCTGTACAATTTTTTCTTTTTGAGCTATTTTACAATAAAGTAAGTTAATTTGTACTCTTTTCTATCTTGGTAACCCTAATTCCAATTATTAAGGTCACTTTTTTTCTTTAAACTCCTGACATTACCTTGGGGCAGGCCAGAAATTCAGTTCGGGAGGGGTCCAAACCAGAAATTTAGTTCTGTGTGGGGGCGGGGGAGATCCAAACAGTGAAGTATCAGGAAAATTAGAAAGAAGGATGCCTATACCACAATATTTTTAGAGTTTCGGGGGGAGGGAGTTCAGATCCCCCGCAGACAGGGTATATCTTTAATTTTAAGGAAGTAAATATTCTGGATAGAGAAAACAAGTATTTCAAAAGAGGTCGAAGTGAAATGATTCATATATCCTTAAGTAACACTGTAAACAGTAGCACGGGCTTAATATCCAATACAACCATATTCTACAACTATATAAATTTTATTAATAACTCAACGTTCTTATATCTACGTGATAAGATGGAGATATTCGATTCAGTCGCCCGTTATGTTGTCCCAAATTCGTTTTTATGCATATACCTACGTTAATGTCATTATTGTTTCGAGAGAAAATGACTGATGATTATGTGTCATGAATTGGAACACAGTTTTAGGTTAGTTTTTGACACATTTCAAATAGGTACGTAATTCGTAATGATTTTAATGTGTATATAAAATGATAATTAGACGTTCTGTTACTTGCTAATGCTTCTATTTATTTAGTTATTATACTATCCCGGATATTATGTATTAATTGTTTATCGTCCTGTGTTATTTTAGACTGTTATTTTAGAGATTTGGTCATTTTTATCAATCTCAGCTTTTTAATTAGTTTTTTTTGTTTTATTATTGTCACTTTCTGTAAATAATACAAAAATAATTATTAACTAAAGAAAATATATAGTGTTTTCTTTTTCGGCCTGAAAAAGACCAAATATTAGGTTTATTTTATTTACTCCTTACACTTTCAGTAGAAATCGTAAGACAAGCTCTA